>JABWUW010000022.1:0-305257 GCA_019426095.1 Ganoderma lucidum
CCGGGAAAGGACCTTGATTAAGTCCATCGTCGTCTGTCGGAACCGACTGTCCCAGCCCGCTCGCTTTGGCGAGTCCTTGCCGGGTTTGTGCATCCATGTGTAGTGGAGCTCCATCGCGAACATCGCGGCTTCTTCTACCTGCTCCTGCGTAGGAGGAGGCCTCTTCATCTTCTGCTGTTGCTCGGCGGTTGATTTGTGGCTAGACATAGCGGTGGTTTACGCGTAGTGGTTTGGGTTTGAAAGTGAATTGCACCCGTGGCACATCGGCTGCAGATCCCTTATCGGATGGAGGAAAATTTTGAGGCGCCCAGCCGGAGTTAGCCGCCTGGCGTTGAAGATGCTTCTCCCGTAGTTCGACAGCGCGATGGGCCTTGTCTATGCAACACCAACCCATGTAAGCCCTGCGGGCCATGTTGGGTTAACGGTCCGGGTCTGAATAGTGTATTCCCCCTCATATATACACAGATTTCCCGCCATGGCTGACAGAAAACGAGCACGCGCTGAGTCACAATGTAAGCATACCTTTCTCTACTGTAATTCCCTATTAACCTCCAGCAACAGCATCAGAACCCCCCCGGGCTGTCAAACATGTCCGAATCCAGCTTCCGACACCTAGCCGTGTCCAGGAAGCTCTATTACTTGAAATCCGGGATCATCGCCGGAGCATTCACGACGGTGAGCAACTCCGCGGCGTATACTGGTTGGGGCCATCGATAAGATGATAACATTCGATATTGCTTTTGTACAGGGACACAGAGTCCGAGCATTCCGTGGGTTCATCCCGGGGAGCTGGGAGCCCCGACACAGATCATGCCGCTGCCCCCACCCCTTTGCTCGAAACGGCCCCGGTACGGCATCTCTACCATCCGAAATCGATGCAGCAGATTGCCATCCTTGCCCCAGACATCTCCGAAGAGGAGCCATCTACTCCGGACAGGGTTCCCACCCCCCAACTGTTCAGTTACGGCTCTGAGTCTCCCGATCCGCCCGCCCAGGATGACCATCCGGAACCACTGCAGGAAAGCACCGTCATCGTCCCGCCTGCCTCCGATGAGGTCCCTATAGCTCCGGCCGCCATTCCGGCAGCCGGAATCTTCACATATGACTCCGACTCTGACCCGCCGAATCCACCCTTCCAAGAGTCGGGATCGATGGAATTGTACGTTGCAGACTCCCCGGACACACCCCCACAGGGCTCCGACATTGACACCACTCATCCTTCATCCCCGGAGTTTGGACCGATGGCCTTGTATGTGGCGGACTCGCCGGACACACCGCCACAGGTCTCCGACACCCTTCCGTGCATGGAGTCCCCCATTCCCACTACCTCCGACCTGGCCGTTTTATTCTACTCAGACTCGTCTTCACCTTCGCCGACGCGAGACGTCCACCAACCCCTCACTCTTTTTTCGTACTACTCGGACGATGATGGGGACAGCATCCGGAACTCCCCCATCCGGAACCCGCCCATCCGGAACTCTCCCATCCGGAACTCTCCCATCCGGAACCCGCCCATCCGGAACGTTCAGTACATCCCTCCGCTCCCGCCGGGGCCATCGCCGGGTTACTAGACACACAATGCTACCTCCCGGAGTCTCCTCGGCCCATCCATCCGGTCGATCGTTACACGTGGAGGGCGGATCAGCGAGAGACTTCAATCTCCCCGGATCCCATTTCGGACCCTTCCCACATTTCGGAACGCACTCCAGTGGCATCCTACCACCTTCGCAACCACGGAGACACCCCTACAACCTCCATTCAACAGCTCCGGGTAGCTTCTCCTCCACCCGGCATCGATTCAACTCGGGAAGAGGACGTGTGCATGGCCGAAGGGTCTGGTATGTCCCAAGATCCCCTCACCTATCGACGACTTCATTTTCAGGAGATTGACTCTATGTCATCTCCAGAACTCCCTGAGAATCCGTACACATCTCCAACAGGTTCCGTCGGGGCGGACACATCGTGGAACCTGTCAGACGAGCGAGCACAGCTAGCTCGAGATGTCGAGATTTTGGAGGAGCAACAAGGTAACCTCCGCGGTCTTAGGCGGACCCCACTAGCATACTTACCACCATCCTGGGATGGGTACCATGCATTTCTCCTGTCGAGGGTCGACTCAACAAGGGTGATATGGGATACGTTGGACAACGGACATGAGAACAGCTCAGAGTGATATGTGCATGTGCAAGGGTTATTTTAGTACTGTATATCGCTCTAATTCCATGCTGGTTTCCATATGTTAGCCTGTCCCGTTAACACATGCCTGTGGCCTAGACGAACTTACCAAAGTGGAAGCTTTCTCCTCACTGGTCCACAATTGTATCCGCCGGCTGGTTAATACTATGAATTCACCTCCGGTCAGCCCAGGACATGACGGGCCGGGTAATATAAGATCGTGCATATGCCATCCGGCCGATTGCTATTCCTCACCAGGTCTACCATCCGGCCGGTCATACCATAGCTCAGAATATACATATATGAGTCAGATTGGCGGAACACATATCATATGCTCTCTCTAGTAACACATTTACCCATTACAACTAATAACCCATACCCGACGGGCCGAGGGATATAAGTACCAGCATATAACGTCCGGCCGAGGGACATAAGTAACAGCATATATCGTCCGGCCGGACAATGTGTGCCCATGGCTCTATCGCCCGGCCGGGAGCCCCAAACATATGTTGCCCCCATATATTTGGCATGTTCCAGAGGGGACACCATAGCTGCTCTAGTTGGGTTATAATATGCTCCCCTTCCATGTAACGAGTTCAAAGTAATGGGCACGGGAGCTCGGTGGTCGAGTAGCATATATTACACCATTAATATAAGTATGGTGTCTCTATTCAGGCATTTTGTCCCTTCCCCAAGGTCAGAAGCTCCATAGCAACCAGAGGAAAAAGGTCCGGGACAATTAGCATACAAATTGAGGAAGTTCCACAACCCCATCCTGCTCCCAACACGAGGGAGCACTGCATTCACATGCAGAGGCGCCGGGGCACCATCTAACAGGCATATCTTTACTTCCTGTTAATACGCCACAGATATACAATGCTCCGGTACATGTCCGGACCGTTAAATAGTTATTGTGATCAAAGAACTGCATGTAGAGCGAGCCAAGGTATCTAACAGCCCATACCTACCATTCGAAAAATAGGCGCCGATACACCCCAGGTACCCCCCCCCAAACCCGGCCGGAGTGCTTTTCCCCACCCCATCTCCGGCCGGACACTACACTCCCTTATGTTTAGGCATACCGGCCGGGACCGGCTCTACAGCAATACTGTGGAATTACACACCCCGGGTGACTGCTATTACAAGGAACCTATAGTGGAACCATGTGACTTCGACATGTGGCGTGGTGAAGCCGAATGACCGGGAATGAATACGGGGAACTGAGCGGAGGGGTGGTACTTAGAGGAAAGTGCTCCGGCGTTGAGTAGGGTCGAGACGAGATGGGCAAGGTTAGCCCGCGAGACAAGAAGTAGGCACACTTCGTAACCTTTGGCCTAACCCGATCAGGGGCCCAATCTGACTTCCGGTTTGGAGAGAAAGCCTTCGAATGCGCATGCCAGCATGAATATGATCGAAGATTCCTAACCCACGCTTGCAAACAGGGAAAGGGTCCTCCTCATGGAGGCCGTACAAGTGGGGGCTCATCGAACGCGACATTGACCAATTTCGCATCGCATGAGCCATGATGACGGACTCGCCACCGATGACGTCAGCCGAAGTCCAACGGATGTGCCACAGGATCGTGAGTCACTAGTCATCCATCGCGAATGTTAAATGATGGTAATCGAGCGTTGGCTTAGGGAAGGTGCCCCCCGCGCAGCGACAGCGTCCTCGCGATGCGCGCTGGCTGCTAAGGTCTTGAACAGGTGTTTGACGACCACGTGCATCGCTAGGATGTGCTCTTTGTTCATTCCGTTCGAGACTGGAGGGAGGCCATCCAAGCGCTTACATATTTCATGGACGAGCGCTCCGCTAAACGAAGGGGTGAAGGACCGAGTCACGACGGGCATGGCGTTATTAGTCGCCCGAGAAAATGTTTGAAAAATCGGACCCTGTTGTAAGACTCAGCGCCAGGATTTGTCGGGAATAATCCGGGTTCGGAAAGGTGTTGTGACTGCCTGCATTTTCCCCCCAGTCTTATCTAAATGCATCAGATTAAATCACACCCTGTGGAAAGCATTGACGAAATTCGATACTACCAAGATTTTCAGCATGCAAAGGGGCGGGTAGGTCATAAAAACTGAGCACAAAGACTTTTCAGCCTGTCGAATTCAGACATAACGCATCGGAGCGCCCACCGGAACGTGAGGCGTCTATGGGTACATGTCTCGGCCCGGAGACCTCCCTCTGAAAAGAGCAAAGAGCACAGAAATTCTTTGTTCCTCAAGGAATAAAACTCTCGTGATCAGTTTGTGGCATCCAATAGTCCAAAAATCTTGGTGAGTGCCATATATCTCCTGGATTTTCTCCTTTGTGCCATTTAATCTCATTTGACCGCAAGAGAGTGGCCGAAAAATGCCGGTAGTCACGATATCCTTTCTAATGTCGATTATTCCCGACAAGTCATAGCGCTAAGTCTTACAACAGGGTCCGATTTTTCGAACATTTTCTTGGGCGACTAATAACGCCATGCCCGTCGTGAGTAGTTGGCGAACGAACCTCTGGACGTGTCAACGTGGGAGTACGACCCTGAGATTACGCACGAAGGCCTTCCCGAGCCCTGGATCTAGATAGAGGACAGATAGAGGACGATTGCGAACTTGCGTTTTGTATTTGATCCGGCTGGGAGCCTCAACTTGAACCCGAATCCTCAAGTCCTTCGCCATGCCATCCTCGCCGTCTCCTTCTGCATTCGCTACCATCATTCG
Source organism: Ganoderma lucidum (assembly GCA_019426095.1). NCBI lineage: Eukaryota > Fungi > Basidiomycota > Agaricomycetes > Polyporales > Polyporaceae > Ganoderma > Ganoderma lucidum. Next base: position 4,884 of record JABWUW010000022.1, read on the forward strand.
TCCCCTCTATGATCCAGCCTTCGCTCGCACTCGGACCAGCATCGCCAGCATTACGCAAGACTTCATCTCTGCCCTCCGCGAGTCTGATGAGCCGGAGACCCCTCCCGACTTTGAATTCGACGTCGTGGTCGAGCGCCTTCTCCATCCCGCCATAGCCGACGGCACCTACTCAGTCGAGCGCGCCCGTTTCTTCTTGCGGGAGTATTCTTTAGTGTCCCGGAGCCGGCGCGCGGATGCTTTGCAGACCCGGGTGTCAATTGCTGAGCAGAACTTTATGCAGGCCACGGAGCGCATAGATGAGCTGCGCGCAGCTCCGCCCACTGGGTACAATACGGATCGGGGGTACGCGTCGCGCCTCGCAGCAGCCGAGTCAGCGCGTGCTGTTGCGACGAGAACTCTCGACTCGGCGAGGGGGAGATGGCAACGCGCGGAGGCGGAACGTGCGTCCCGTTTATCTCGTCGTGCGTCCCAGCGAACTCTGACTTCCTCCTTCTTCTCTTCTAGGAACTCGAGTTGCCCATGCTGGGACCTTCGACGCCCGCTATGATTTTGTCGCCGGCCCTTCTTCATCCTCAGCTCCCCTGAACCCACCCATCGCTCCTCAGTCAGCTGCTCTGGCACCCTCCGCGCCCGTTTCCGCCTCCGCATCGGAGGCCAAGCTGACCCTTCGGATTCCCGGGGGGCGCACTGTGGCCAAGCACTCCTCTTCTTTGGCCGCTCCGAGGCACAGCCTCCCTATATCCGCTGTGAGCGCTCCCTTGTACACGCCCGGATCATCACTGGCGCTACCGACGCCTCTGCCGTTGAGGGTCTCTGCCAGTACTGGCCATCAACTGCCGCTGGGAAAGGGGTCCCAGAAGCGCTCCAGCTCCGCGGCGAAGGGTAAGGGAAAGCATCGTGAGTCCGGTGGAGGCACCTCCGTGGAGCTGATCCGTTGGAAGAAACCTTACGAGGTGCGTTCATTGTGGTTTCGTGCGCTTGTTCCGACTGACATGGAGTTTCAGTGTGACAATTGTTACAACCTCAACGAGGTGTGTGAGCCCGTGGTTGGCCCGAACGCCTTGACCTGTGTATCCTGTGCGAAGAAACGACAGAAGTGTGTTCTGTATGGACGAAACAGCCGCGGAGAATTGAAGGGCCGTGACCGCAACAACCCCGTCGCCATTTTCAACGGGATCGGGCACTCCATCCTCGAAGGACTCGACTTGGATGAGCGCCCTTGGGCGGAAGCCGCTATTCGGTCGATCGAAGCTACCCCCGCTGCCTCGGATTTCTCGTTTGTGGACCGGGATGCCCTCGCGGCGCGCATCAGGGAGGAAGGTATGGGAACCCGCCGAATAGGCAACGACGCTGGCTTCGAATTTTACCTCAAGTATTCGCCGCAGGTTCCCGGACCAACTGAGTATCTGTACGACCCGACCACGCTCCCGGTGTACCGTACTCGTCAAATTCCCCTAACCGTGCCGATCTACAATGCCAAGCTTCTCGCCCCTGTTGCATCAGCACCTGCAGTGCAGGCGAACGCACCTGAGTTGGCGGCCGACGAAGAGGAGCCTCGCGACCCTAGTCCGCCCAACACTCGTGGGCGCAAGCGCGAGCGCGAAGTTATGACGGCAGCCGACGAAGAGGAGCCTCGCGACCCTAGTCCGCCCAACACTCGTGGGCGCAAGCGCGAGCGCGAAGCCCGGTCGACCCAGGAGGAGCAGGCAGAATGCCCGGAGGACGATGGGGACGATGACGTGTTTTCGTCAAGTAGTGCCTTGTGGCATGAGAGGAACGAAGGTATGTTTTCTTCTGGTTCGTTGACTGGACGGTTAGCTAAACTTCAGACAGCGAGCCAATTGACACGGTCGACTCGGAGACGTTCGAAGCGTCGACGCGTCGCTCGAATTTCATCGTCTCCGGCCGCCTCCGCATCCGGGCTACCCACAGTGGAAGCCGCGCCTCCTCCAGTTCCGGAACCAGTTTCTCTACCACCTGCCTCGGCAGCTCGCGAAGAGCCGCGTCTCGATGAGGTCGACGAGGTCGATGAGCTCCCTAACTCGCAAGAGTACGAATCCGGTTACGTTCAGCCTTCCAGTCCAGCAGAGCGCGAGCAACGCTCGTCCGAGGTGCCTCCTTATGGAGAGCCCCTCTTCTTACGGTGTTCCTCCGATGAACTAGGAAGCGGGACTCCGCGCCCGGCTGCCGCGTTACACCACGAGTTGGATCCGACCACCCTGGCAAACCTTCAACGGTTGGTCAACCCGGATCGTATAGCCTTCGGGGGACGTCAGGAATGCCTTGAAGACATGCTCGACTCATGGCGCGAGACTGGCGGTCTTCCGGCGTCCCTTCGCGAGCATCCGGCCGTGGCCGTCCACCTCGGAGCTATTCGCTCCGCTCATGCGGCCGCCGTCACCCGTGAGAATCAGGCAATCTTGGAGCAACGACGGCTCGAGCGGGCGGAGAGCAGCCTGACCGGACTACCGTTTGGGGCATTCCATATGCAATGGATCGGCCAGTACGACCCTGAGATCAGGCGAGAGGTCAGTACCCGGTTGAGCATCGAGTTCTCCGGGGAGGGAATCCAGCCTGCCTACTCTTCGCTCTACCATACGGGGGACCTTCGCGGCGTTCTGGGAATGCGTCCTATTCGTCGCCGTTCCACCAGCCCTTCTATTGCCGAGCAAGGCGACCGCGGGCCTTCGCAAGGTTCCGCACCGGGTCCGTCGGAGGCCGGGCCTTCTCGCGAGTAGATAGAGAGAGAGTGTGTGGGGGAGATTTGTCTCGGGGTGTTCTCTTCGCTTCGCTCGATCTGGTACTTCTCGATGGGTCGGTCTTGTTTGTCGTGGGATCCATGTTTTTATATAGGGTATATGTGTTTAGTCGTTATGACTTACAGACAACTTCGTCGACCAGTATGGAATGTTCTGGAATCCACCCTGGCCCTCACCCCCATCGTGGTATTAGGTAGGTGATATTTTGAATTCACCTTCGCATCACGGTTAACAACCTGTCATTCACTGCTCAGCGTGTTGTCGCGCGGAGTCAAGAATAACACCAGTATCGGCCTGTTAAATATATTTACCAGCGTTAGTTATAACGAATGGCGTATATATATCCTCAATGCTTATAGTACCCCGCCCAAATATTTGAGCGGGTCTGCCGTGGCAATGCGAGACATATTGAGGCTCTTCAATCAAATATTTGGGTCCCCTTCGTTGCCCTCCAGGAAATTTGCCGACATCATCACAAATATTTGAGATGAACATGAGTATTTGGGCACACGGGTCGCTGCCCCCCTTTCGGAGCTTTGGCCAAGGTTAACACAAATATTTGAGTCCAACACAAATAATCAGGTCGCGCGCGGGACGTGACCGCCTATCTAAACAACAGTCAATATTTCAAACAAGACCAAATATTCGAGTCCAAAGGACGGTGTCGTTATATTTGGGCGCGTACATATATCCAGATCACGAGCTAAATATTTCGGGTCCGGCGCTATGACCACCGCACCCAAATATTTTTACGTGCTTGTGTATTTACTCACATGTGTCCGCGTCCGGCGCTGCCTCGGTCCGCCTAGTTCCCGCGTTGCACGGTTGTTCCGCTGCCCGTGCTCCCTCTATTCCCAGCCGCGCTTCCTGCTGCTCCCTTGCGCCCTATCGTGCCTGTCCCGCGTCCTCTTCCCCTACCGCGCGAAGCAGGTCCTCCTCCGCGCCCCCCTCGAGCTCCTCTCCCTTTGCCCTTGCTGGCCCCCTCACCAGCGTCTCCGCCCGCCGCCTGCTCATTCTCGTCACTACTCGTTGGCATTTTTTCTCTTGACTATAATGACTCAATTTCAGGGTTACTAGCACATATGAAGTTGCACCGTCCTTACCTTGCAATGCTCTTCGTTTTCTTGGCGACATGGTTTTCGGGGATGCCCTCCGGTGATGCTTCGCCCGGAGCTTGTCGCTTCCGCAACTGCCTTGTCGATGGCGCCACTGCCACTTTGTTGCGAATCCGCGTCCCAGTAGAGGTAGACACGACCTCAGGTGGCACCGGAGCCCCCACCAAGACAGGTGTGACGATGGGCGCGGCCACTGCTTCTGGTGCGGCTGCAACCACGGCAATGGGCGCGACCTCGACGATGGGAGCGCGTACCACCTCGGGAACAGGGACCGCGGAGTAGGTGTGAGAAAGGGAAACAGAGAGGGGAGGGGGAGGTTGGAGCGGGGCACTGCGGTTTATATCCTTTGAGGCAACGTTGGTTCATCTGCCGCGCGCGGGGGTCGCGGAGTGCAACGCAGGCGGATAGTTAGATCTGGGTTGTGATAATGACGAGTGCGTATGGTTCGATGGAGACCGCAAAGGGTTGGGGCGGGCATCCAAAGTTGGAAAATTGCGAGCTCGGCCCTTGCTCGTCGTGAGCGCTCATTCCGATCGAGGCGAAACGCGACGCTAGAGGCAGAGATGCCTACCTTCAGAGATCGGGCCTGTCTTAAATCTAGATGTCCGCAAGCACTAGTTTTTGCCGACCAGGGCAGCGTAACGGATCCATTTGACACTCGCGCTCCTGTCCGGACTCGAAGTCGTGGGAGGAGCGCTGAAGCTAGGATGCGAACTCGAAGTTCAGCCATCTTGCATGCGTAGTCGGCGGCATATCCTGTTGTTGGCGCAAATGGGACGGAGTGTCTGAGTCCATGTCGGGACAGTGCTTACCAGCTTCAGTCCACCTCTATGCACCTGCATAGGACACGCCTGGTGCCCGGTTTGGTTTGCATGCTATAGTCTCGGGTATCTGTGGGCACCGCTGTGTGAATATAAGTATGCCAAAATGTGGCAGCAGATAAACACTTACTTTGTGTATCTGAGCTTTCAGGGGGCGCGGTTGGCTTCTGGTGAGCTTGGTGCTGGAGAGAGGACCCGGTTGAACAGGCGCCAACCGTCGATGGCGCGGGAAGGACACGGGCGTCTTTCTACCTTGCCATCTCGACGATCCAGTTTCGCACTGGAACCTCTGTGCGGCACGTACACCATACCCCTTCGACCACATCATAAAGGAGGTATGTCTTCGTTCTTCGTTTTCCTCTATCATTCTTTGGTTGGATCGGACGACTGCGTGTCCCCAATCCTGCTTTTCCGTCCGCGCAACTTCGAGTTGCGCGGACCAGTGCTTGACCACTGTCCGATCGCGATCGCGTCGGGATCTGTAGAGAGACCCTGGTTTTCTTCTCTTCGCTTTTCCATCCCGGCCATGTTGTTATGATGTTTATGTTCTAATAAGTGAGGGTGGACATAACATACTTGATTATTGTAGGCCACTGTCGAGCGATGCCACTGTTCGATTTCGACCACGCTCTTGCGCTTGAGGGTGAGTCTTACACTAATACAGTAATATGGTATCACAGTGGCTGACTTGTATTGCGGTAGGGCCCCCGAAGTTCGCAGACGGACTTGCGGCCGCGATGGACGAGCGACATTCGTTTCTTGTTACGTCCCCTAATGCCGACTTCGTCCCAGAAATCGTTCAAGGGATCGTGGATATCATCCTCCGGGTGGACGGGAAATATGGCCCCATGGATCCCATCCAGTGGCCTCAGATATTTGTTCCGCGGTATCCTTACCTCGCTACCATTCCAAAGCGCGTTGAAGTAGACCACCGTTGGGCTCCGATCTGGCGGGGACCTGCGCTCGAGGACTTTGTGGCGCTCTCCGGGACTCCCATCTCCGGCTTTGGTTTCCTCTCCACCAGTTTCCTGGCCCCATTGCGAGCGGTCGTATCAGAGATGTCTCAACATGTCGATCGGTTCATTCAGGACATCGACCTCCCGGACTGTCAGGATCTTCGGTGGCATCAATTAGCCATGCGCCACTCCCTACAACGCCTAACCCTGATGCCAGCCACGTTCCCGGACCAGACCCTCCAGGTTGCTGAGTTGCAGCGGCATTGGCTGATGGCTGCCGGGTACCTCGAGTTTCAGCGGAGATCACGATCTCTAGCTAATGTCGGTGGTTTCACATGCGCCGACCTTCGGCTCATGGGTGCATGGACGTCGGACACTCAGTCCGTCCAGATCCTCTTTGACGCAATGGTGCCCGTGTGGTTTGTGCGGCATCTTCATCTTCTCCAACCTGATGTTCGCATTCGGCACAAGACCACACCACTCCGGCCGACCATGCTCTGTGGTGACCGCTTCCCCGGTGTCGACACGCCAGTGTTCCACGGATTGGTAGGCGAGTCTCATGTCGTATCCATGATGCAAGGTGGCCACGGCTATCGCGACATCTCGCTTGTTCCGACCGCGGCGGTGTATGACCTGGAGGAGTACAGATCAGGGTTGTCCATGCGAGAGGCGAAGGCTGCCACCCTCTCCCAGCGTGGAACGTCAGGGTCGACATCTACGTCCCAGGCTCAGGCTGTGGTCAACGTCCCTGCGGCTCATGGAAGTCGTATGCCCCCTGCCGTGCGCTACCGGCCCAAGCCATGTCAGTGCCACTAGGTATAATTCCGAGAATTGACCAGCTGACATAGTCATTTCGTGCAACAGACGACAAGGTCCTCAATACAACCCCGCATCCGTCACAAATCCGTGGTCGGGACAAGTTCCTTGAATTCCCGCACAAGTGGATGCCGCCGCCAATTGCTAGTTGGTCTCAGGCTCTTGCCGCTGTTGATCGTTCCATGCCTGCACGACCATCGGACCAGCTTTGGGGATATTGGGTTCCCGAACCCGCTTTAGTTTTAGGTCCCAAGGATGAGGATCGGCAACGGCGCTATCTGACCAACTGGATCAGCGCGCGCCCAATCTGGCTGTACCTGCTCCACGTCCCGGGTTCCCGCGCATGCATGGTCCCTCCTCAGTATTGGAGATCATTCTTGAACAGCGTTCCAGACGACCCCTCATCCACGACACGTAACGGAAAACGGCTCATTGACATCAAGAACGTGTTCGGGGCTGTATTCAGCCAGGAGGAGTTTAACATGGAGACGGATGACGCGGTGTCCTGGCATGACAAGGTCTTTCAGAGCGTTCCGGACACGCTTGCCCCTGCTGTCATCTGGGAGTTGTTCGAGTTGGGATTCCGATACGAGCTAATGGCGTTGGATCGTTTCCTTAGGCCACCGGAACGTATATCTCGCCAGGAGGAAACCCGCCGAGAGGATCTGTTATCTAAAGTCTTTCCAAACGATTGGCTCCGTGCCCTCGAGTCCCTTCCCTCACCCGATTCGCCCGGCCTTTTTGCCACGCTCCCACATCGTCGCATCCAGTCCCTCAACGCCTTGCGCACGGTTCTTGTTCGATGGCCGGGATGTCCGTCCTGCATCACAACGGCGTCCCTGCTGTTGCCTAGTGATGAACCGGAGACTATCGTCAGGATGGAGCAGGATCTGGCCACTTTCTATGTCGACATGTTTTTCCTGTGTTCGGGACGTGCCCCGCTGCTCCCTCGTTTGTACCCTGCTTAGGTAACGGCAATGATTCGCTTACTTGTTCTCACTAGTCTATTCGCTAGATGGCTGTCCCTTTGAATTTATCGGGTAAGTAGGGATGGCCATGCCCATTCGGGCATGTCTCACCCCCAGGACACTTTCGGCGCTTCTATGCCTTTGCATGAGCCCGCCCTTCAGAATTCATACGTGCGTCCAACAAGGTCCGACACCATGCTGTCTGGGAGCTTCGCCTCTTCCAGTCGTATCCATCCCGCAAGGCTTGGAACATGTTCATTTTGATGTTATGACCATTGTTCCCCCCATCCGCCTGCATCAGTTCTCCCTCCGCACTTAGCGTTCTTGTCCCATCGTCTTCCTATCGGGCACCATGAGAGGTCTCGAACGAACCGAGAAATCGCGCAAATTTCTTACCAACATTTCAAGACCGTCAGGGGAGAGGTTCAACTTCGCCGGCAGTCACGACCACTACGCATACTCTGGCGGCCGTCTGATCCTGACGGACCGTCGGGTGTCCGCCGACATCCAAGTGCTCGATACCTCCTCCTCGTCGACGACAAAACGACCTCACTCAGGCGAGCCTGCCGTTCTCTCCGACTCGGTTGCATCCCCCTCTGTCTCGCTCGGTCCTTCTTCTACTGCCAAACGACCTTGCTTGGACGAGTCTGAAGATCTCGCTAACTCATCAGCGTCCACCCTCGACCCTTTCCCCCCGTCATGTTGTCATTATGAGCCCACATCTCGCTCGTCACCGGTACCCTCCGCCTTCCCGTTGATGCAACAAGAGGGCGGCGTGCCCGCGGCCGGCACTCCCCGGAAAGCATCAGCTGCCACAGAGGGTGCGCCCGCTGGCAAGGAAGCCCCCCACACGCAATCACGCAAGGCGAAGGTATGGGTATTACTGTTCGTCCTCTTCGCGGTGTCGCTAACTCCCTTGCAGAAGAATGCAGGAGAGCGCTTGAAGGAATGGGAGGAGTTGTTCCCGAAGATTCTGGCGGGCATGTTGCGCATCGAAGCTCACCCCCTCATCCCCGGGGGGAAGTGCCAGCGTTGCCATTCAGAACCAGCCGTGACTTGCTGCTACGAATGTATGGACTCCCCGGCCCGGGGCCTGTGCCAGGCCTGTGTCGTCACGCGGCACGTCCATCATCCTTTCCATTGGATTCAAGTGTGGAATGGCAAATACTTCGTGCCTACTGACCTGATTGACCTTGGGTACGTTCGTTGGTTGGGCCATCAGGGCGCTCAGTGCCCGGAGAGAGTGAAGGGGAAAGCGCCACCATTGCGGTTCGTCGTCGTTCACACGAACGGCGTCCATCAGTGCGCCATTCAGCCTTGCGCTTGTGTCGGATGTCCTGTCCAGCTCGACCAAGCCCTCAACGCGCAGCTGTTTCCCGGAACGGTCGACCTCCCAAAAACGCTGTTCACCCATGAAGTCCTTCGGGACGCACACGTAGACGTCCTCACATCGAAGAAGTCACCACACGACTACATGCGCAAACTTGACAGAAAGTCCGAGTCCCGGGGCAAGGGAAAGGTGTGCTCACGTTTCTTGCCATGTCTGAGTCGGCGAATCATTGGTATATTCATAATTGGTGCACCACTAGAAACGATACCATGAGTTTAATGTTGTCTTCCATGTCTGGAAACATCTTCAGATGGTCAAACGAGCTGGGTGGTGCCATGGTGTTACGTATCCCAACCGAAGACGAGATTCCATCGCCGTGCCATGCTTTGCGTGCCCTTGGCCTGGGGTGAACCTACCTGAAATGTGGGAGGCCACTGAAGAGGATATAAGGTGCGATTGATGCGCAAACGCCTTTTCGCAGATCATACTGCTGACAGCGTAAATGTCCTACAGATACATTTATCGTATTTTTATGGGCGCAGACGGCAACCACAGCTTGCACAAGAAAACAAAACGCGATGACAAGTCGGACTATAGCCTCTCAGCGGGATGCGCGTTCTTCGCTGATTGCGACAAGATGGCTTCATTTGCCAAAAAAACGTCAAAGGATCGCACAGTGGTGAGATTATGTTTTGTTTGATGTATATATGTTGTCCGCTCAATCCTGTTAGCTCCGGACGTGCAGCGGGTTCAGGGTCACACGTTCTCAACGCGCCGGCAAGTTTCGAAACATGGACATCAGCGGCGTCGTAGCTATCACGTGCCTTCGCCACGGCTGTTTCTTCCCAAGAGCAGTCGTAGATCTGGTCGGAAATGAACAGTGCGTGTTTGAATGACTCACCTTTTTGCTTATCGTCTCACCACGCTCTACAGGTTCCACCTTGTAGATATAGCCATGTGTGGCGCCGTCGAATGCGCTCTCAGACTTCTCGAGTGGCTGCTCAGCTACGACGTTGGATGCACCTATCTCGCTAACATGCTCAGCCGGTGGGAGGAATGGGATCTCCCGCCAGAGATGCGCAAGATCGTCGAGTGTATGAAGACGCTCCTGCCTCAAATGCACATGCTGAGTCACAAGGAGGACTGCCAAGTCGACTTCGCCATGTGCTACAAGCAGGGGAACGGTCATACCAACGGCGAGACTGTCGAGATCGCGTGGGCCATCCTCGGAGAGACCGGACGCAGCACACGGGAGATGAACGGGGGCGCACGCCACGACGCACTGTCGGATCAGTTTGGCGGGTATAACTGGGACAAGATGGTCAATCTTGGTACGTGGGGAAACTGCTCACTATGCTGGCGTGGACCCCCCTAATGTGAGGCGCACAGCCGATTACCTAGCCCAAAAACTCAGCGAGAAGTTGCGCTTGCAACTCGACCAGGCCGTGGATTTTTCTGGAGTCACCTTCGTCGCTGGCCCTGATCTCATTTGGGATTGGGCCAAACTTGACCTAGACGACCAAGCGTTCACTCCTGGTAATTATCGTGAGCGCCAGGCGTCTCGAAAAGCGGCTGTCCAAAGCGTGTACATTCTAGACAAAAGCCAGGGTACGATCATCCCCTAAGTTGGCGGGTCGTCGATCACTAATCTTACTCCCATCAGTCCCCAGCGAGACCAAGGAATATGACAAGCTCATCAAAGAGGCGACTGCGAATACAGACAACGCAGTCCAGGCGGCCAGGAACAGGAAGCGGGGCAAGGGAGTCCAGACCAGGGAGGGCCTCACACAGGCTGAGATCGCATTCATCCATCTCGGGATCCAGGTTTCAAGGGAGCAGTGAGTCCCAGTCGAGCCTGCGTGCCTGGACTGGAACGGGAATTGACTGTCGCTGTAGGGTTGCGCTCAGGAGTCGGGTGGAAGCCTTTTTCCGATCTCATGCTGGGAAGGGCGTTTCGACGGACACATCTCGCAATCTACGTTCCGCGCGAGCGACTCTGCGTGACAGGCTCACAAAGTTCCGGAATCAACAGGTCACGTACATGCCACATCTAGACGACGTTCAGGACAATGAAGAACCTGAGGCACTTGATGGCGATAGCGACGACGACCTTTCTAGGCCCATCGACTCCGATGAGGAAGATGACGAGGGGGGTTGGGAGGATGATGACGAAGACCTATGTCGACTTTCCAAGCAAGGCCCTGAGCGGGAGCTCATGGGCCTTCCATCGGATCTTGGTGAAGACGCGTTCGAGGGACTGTCGTGCACCGCTTTGGGCCTGGCTGAACTTCAGATTAGGATCGGACTGGCCTACGACCTCGTTACTGCACTCAAGGAAGCAATCAGTCGCAAGTCTGCTACAGTCACATCCAAAAAGAAGCATGCCCGTGGCCAGAAGGACAACATCGCAGCGAACTCCAGCATCACAACTGTGCATGTCGAGATCCATCGCCTCGCGGCCCAGTACAACGACAACTTCACGCGCATGAACTCGCTTTCTACGAGGCTCAACAGTCTGGCTGTGACTACGGCCGTCCCAAAGTCGCTCAAGGCTATCAACGTGGCGACCGACCTAGGCATCTTTGGCCCAACTCTACCCAAGAAAGTGTCCAATCCGGGAGGATTCCACCTCCAAGATAGGCGGACACTTGGTGATCACACTGCCGTGGGCTCGTGGTTGTTTCACGTCGCGCCCCCAAACGATGGCTCTCTAGAGGCACAGGGACAGTGGCAACGTGAAGGTGAGCCTTTCATTGAACGTACGTCGTATGTGTAATGACAATGTCCTAGCTCAACGTGTGCAGTGGTTCCGTTCACGTGCTAATCTAGCACGTACGAACGAAGAAGTGAATCTTGTCCTCGCGGAGGCGAGGGCGCTCCGTCGAGGCTTCATGTTCACCAGTGAGGAGTGGTCTCGAAGGCGGTCTGCTACACCGCCTCAGGCTTACTCTTCGCCTGGTTCAACCACGTATGCTGACGAGAAGAGCGACATGTTCCGGACGATGAGCGAGCAATGTGCTCATGTCATCCAGAGCGCATGGGAAAAGTACCACACCCACGCGGCGGAAGACGACGAACGGGCGGAAGCGTATGCGCGTACGCAGAAAGGCAAGCAACTGTCAGACCAGTGTCTGCGATATGACGTCGTAAGCCCACAACGCGCCTCAGCATCTTGAAATATTACTCAAGTGCCTGCTGAATTGTTCCAGTCGATCCGATCATTAGTGTTACTCGCTGACGAGGAAGCGCACCAAGAGCTTGCTGCACAGGGCAAAGCGTCGAGGGCAACACGAGACAGGCCGGCTCGCACACCTGGGACGAAGTGCTGACAGCGATTAAAATGTGATTTTGTGCGGTATAAGTATGGCTCATGTATGTACTATAAGGAGAACTATGTATGTAGTTGTAAACTATATGTACTACAATGTGTATAACCTAAACAGCGCGAAAATGCACTCTGGTGGACCCTCTTGGGACGTCCACCTGATTAGAGGCACACTGGCCACCCATACCAACATTACGCCACGCAGACTCATGGGTAAAGTATATTAGGAAGTGGCACTCGCCATCGCCCCAGTCTGCGACAGCGTGAACCAAGTCCTTTCCCCTGAAAAAAACGACATCGCCTGGCCGGAGCCTCACCCGCAAACCAAGCCTGGGAAACGTAAACCATGCGTCCTTGAAAGTCCCAAAGTAAACAATTCCTGCCCATGAGAAGTGGGGATCTCCAAAGTCACGATGCGGTGGGGACCACCGGTTATACACCACCTCGCAGCATTCCCACAAGAGGGTCGGGTTGTACGTTTTGAAGATAAGTTGCTCAGGCCACTCAGGGTTACCCATCCTACGCTCCCGGACGTCCCACAGCAAGCGATGTTGCAGAGGATCTATGGACTTCAGGACTGTGTTGCAGAAGGCGGCCACGACCGCGAAGTCCTTCATGGCGCGGAAAGTTCCCCTGAAAGATGGCCCCGTTTGTCGGATCTGGCGCCCGACATGGGCGTCCTCATGCTGGGAACAGCAATTAGGACAAGAACTTTGCGCGCATGAGGGTCAATAAAAACTGACCCAGTGCCCGGGTGAATGCCAGAACTGGCACAGCTGCGTCTGTCCGACAAACTCTCCCTCGCGATATGCCATCAGCAAAAGTGAAAAAATGTCCGCCCGGCGTGTAGAGATTGCCTCAACAGCTCATGAGCGCACGGGCGCGCGAGCCTATCCGATTCGGTCGACGGGGGCGTGCCCCCGCGCAATCCTCGCAATTCCGCGCGATATTGGAGCAGGATCGCGTCCCCATACTTAACTTCGTGGTGATGGGCTAGTTGCGCATAGATGCCACGCTGTACAATATTTTAGGTGTTGAGATAATACATACTTGAAACGAGAGTGGGCGGCCGCGGGGCACAGAGCCCGCCCCCCCCCCCCCCCGCGGTCTGTATGGCATGAGAAATGGTGCGTTAGCCATGGAAAATGATGTGCTACATTGGCGAAGCCCAACCGGGCCCGCCCAGCCTCGTCCTCATTCATCGCGACCTCACCATCTTCTGACCCAAGGGCCCTGTCATCGTCATCGTCCTCCTCACCCGCGACTGCCCTCTCTTTGTCTCCCTGCGGCTACTTGTCCCACGTCCGCACTCCCGTTATCCGATTCCCGATCAGGAATCCCAGGAAGGTCTCCCCCATCCGACCCATTGTCCATTCCCCCGTCATAAGCCCGCCATCGGGCGCCGTAATCGGTTCGGGGACCACGGATGGAGGTGGCGCCTTGCTGGTTTTCCATGCTGATGGCCAACGGCGCCGCCGTAAATCTGGCTGCCGCATAACCATGTCCTGGTTAGTAAAACTGTGGGGGAAATCAGTCAAGGACTACGTGAAATTCACCGAGCCAATAAATTGCCGGTCCATGACTTTGGACGTCGACCAGTTGAGGATGCGCGCAAAGAAGGCAGCGGCGACGTCCCACGCTTGCGAGAGCCAGGTGCGGGCTGTGCTACCAAAGGGTCGGAGGGGGGTCGTGTTCGTGGGGGACAGGAGAGGCACGAAGGTGCGTGCCGGTGCCAGCGGACGTGTTGAGGGTGGGGGCCGCCTCTAGCTCAGAGCGTGGAGCGGTAGCGGAGTGCCTGAATGCCACGAAGCGGTTGGGCGGCGAATTCATCGGGAGACGCGCGGGCAGAGGCGAGGGCGCGGGTGTGGGTTCGGGAGCAGGAAGCCAGGGGTGAACGTCGTCGTCGGACGCATCTTCGACAGTGGCGGAAGGATGCGGAGGTGAGGAGTTGGATACAGATGTGGAGAGCGGGACAACGGGGGTAGTGACCTCACGACAACCAGGTAGAATAGGTAGACGGGGCTTGAGACGAAGGCGGGGTTGGCCCTTGAGGGACGTCCATCAACTTAGAGGCCATGCGACGTTGACGACGACCAGATGGGGAATTCTCGAGGGTCACAGGCACGCTGGCCTCACGTTCGACCTGCATACATGTGGTCAGAAAATCTAGACGAACGGCAGAAAGCACCAGCCACGTACCTCGAGTTGCGTCCTCCGAGCCTCCAATCTCTCCTTTGCCTCGGAAAATTTCTACTTCTTTTCATACACGTTGCGCTGCCTCGCTGCCTCCCGAAGTCGCCGTTTCTTCGTTGGCTTATCGATTCGGTGGCAGTGGCTGCCGTCGACAAACCTCACGGCCTTCTTGCATTGCGCCAAGTGCTTGCTGAGGTCGGTGTAGGTCTTCTTGTAGACGTTGTATTCTGCCTACGGCATCCAGGAGAGAGCCAGGATGAGGAAGACGAGGAGGACCAGAGAAGGCGCATGCATGCGACGTGGTAGAGGAAAGGAAAATGTCAAAGGCGGCTCACTCTCGTTCGTGGGTGCAGCACGCGCTCACGTGACAGACGCGTCCAATGGAACACGTCGGGTCGGATGATGTCATCCGATTTTCACAGGCCCATAAATGGATCTCTTGGGTGAAAAAAGCGAAGTCCCCAGGTTTTCTTCCTACTACTACCATCTCCTCCGCACTACCTAAACCCTTGGTCCATCCATCCTCGCCCATCATGCCAAGGATTCCGAGAAAGAACAAGTTTTCAGCGTCTTCCATGACCCCCGCCACTGGCAAGGGTAATCGCGATGTGTAAGTCCGGCCCTGGCGCGCTGCATATATGCGCTCAGATATGTGCGCATATACTCACTGTCCTTTCTCCATGCTCTCCTCCGCCTACATCCCCACCTCTTCAATCTAGCCCTTCCTCACTCCTTTTTTCAACACTAGGAAAGTGGTAGCATACCGCACTTTGACATCGGCCCCCTCCTGCCGCTTGAGCCGTGCGCCGGTTGGTGCGCTGCATCGCAAATACGTTTCCCTCGCAGCGTATGTCCCAGTTCTGAGATGCTCGATCACTGCGTTCCCTCATTAACCGGTTCCAGTGATGGGCAGAAACATCGCAAAGATCCGTGGAGGTGGGCTGGATACGGGTTGGGTACGGACGTTGGCATTTGTGGCTACTCCAACGACACTAGTCAGAGGTCCATACAAAGAGGTGCGTCTTCTATTTTTCATTCGTCACCCCACCTCCTCTTCTGTGGTCCTTCACTCGCCACGTCCAATGCCTCCCCGCTTCCTAGCACCTCACCCCCTCTTCATCACCCTCGCTGCTTTGGCTGCGTCCGCGTTTGACCGGCACGTCCAGATAGGCCGCCCAAGAACTTCGCTCAGGGAAAGGCAGGAAGCAAGACTGTCATCGAGGTGGATCGACCCGTACGTTGCGCCATCCGCTTTGTCCTCTGCGTTTCTCTAACCCGAGCTCGTTATATTTGCGGAACCCCTTCACAAGGTTCATGGAAGTCGGTATCTCGATCGGTCTCTTGCCTTGCGTGGCCACAAGGGCTTTTCCAAGTGCGAGTCGACCGACGTCAGCCAGGTTCTCGGCAGCGTCGTCTACACGGGGCCGTACCGTCGACAGCAAGGACCCAACAAAGCCACCGGACCAGAAATTCGAGATCACTGTCGTGTCGTCCTTCTCCCAGGGTTAGGTCAGCTTGGGTGTCAGCCATTTGTCTTTGGGGGTAAGCATCCTTCGAATGCGTTCGTGTCCTTGAAGTTCAACGGGCCCTGATCGCTCTCTGTGTCTGTTGCATGCCGGCTCAGAATCCTTCTACGAGTTCACTAGCATCACCCTCGTCCTTCCCTAAATCCGACGCATAGGCAGGCAAGTGCAGCTATATGCTCTGCCGTCGTGTAGCATCTACATGCCTTCCCTCCGCATCTGACTAGATGGTTTTCGCGGCATTTTTGCCGTCTTAGGCACTGGGCTGGGCATTTGACGTCCGACACTGGCACCCCTCCGAGTCACCCTGCTTCCTCCAGCCCCGCGGGCCTTCGCTGCGATGCTCTGTTCACTACGTGCAGCTCCATGTCAACCCCGCACCTCTCAAGAGCCCAGCCGGTGCTGACGCCGATGACGAGGCTGACGATGAGGTTGATCCCGAGGCCGACAACGAGACCGACGCTTTCGCCGATCCTTAGGTGGGTTAAGATTGGCCGCTTTGCTTTTCTTACCGCTGGCGGGCGGACTTCTTGCTTTCGTCGATGTATCTGCCGAGTCATTTTGTACGCTTCCACTTCACATGTATTGTTACCACAATAACTCTCCCCCGCTTGTCGTTCTGCCCGAGCTCGTCTGTGTGCGTAAGCAAAATGATGTGTTTAATATTATATTCAAGTTGTACGTAGTTGACCGCCCTCTCGCGCAATAAGGCGGAGCCGGGGCCAATTTGCGGCCATGTTGCATGCACTCTGCATCCCAGCCTCCAACTGCGCAGGCTCATCAAGGTCGCCCGAGCCTGCAACGTTGAAAAGCCCAGGCTCTCCTGTATAGGTAAGCATCGGAATATCAACACTGTCTGACATTGCCACCACCCCGATCCCATGCAATCCTCGCGAGATATCGCGAGGATTGCATGGGATCGGATGGGTTGGCCTACCCTCCCACCTCCCGGGGTTGGGGATTCTCTGAGCAGGCAATCGAGCCGTTGCACAGACCATTCTTCAGGGAGTTTGCGTGCGCTTTTCATGATTCTCTGGGCCGGCGCGTAGAGGCAAAGCTACCCGACACTTTTACACTTTTGCTGATGCCGCGTCCTTGAAATCATGTTTTCCAGTAGCGGTGATGGGCGCCACAGACGCCCATCTGTACGCGCCAGCCGTGAAGTCCTCCTGTGAACGTGAACTTCATTTTCAATATCTATGCACATAGCCAAGGACAATGAATGTGACCCACCAATGTACGACCGCGCAAAGCACCAGGAAAATGATATACAAGATCATACTTGTCAGCGCTGACAGCACGCTGCGGGTATTCACCATCGAATACAACGGAACCCTGGGCCACCTTCTTCTTCTTGTCAGGATTGGTGACGGCGTCCTGTAAGTTGAAGTTAAAAAAAACGGCTACATCAGATACAATGGTCAGAATTGCGTGTTTTAATCTAGGAACAGAGACGTACTAGTGTTCATGCCTGATTGCGCCTCGCGCACTACTTTGCGGGCTGTGCGATTCAGACCCATGATGACCAATGCGAGCTGCTGCTCCCGCTTGAAATCTTCCCATTGCTTGCGACGCCTTTTGGGATGGCGGGGGGAGGACTGACTGGTGGAGGGCGAGATGCCCATAGCCCTGCTGAAGGTCAGGCATCATGTATCACGCCCGAACAATGATCTGACTGACCTTTCCAACTCGTCTAGGTCTGTCAGATCACTCAACACACTGACCAAATCATCCTCGTCATAAGCGTCACCCGGTCCAAAGCGGGTTGCTTGACCAGAGAGAATCCCCTTGCCCGTAACATCACGCATGATAAGGATGTCATCGGCGCGGGGTAAGTAAGCCGGCGCGCGGTTCTCATCGCCTTGGACACATGCAGGACTAGGGACCCGGAACGTGAAGTCGGACCAGGTAAGTGTTGGAACAGCGAGCGGTTGCTCCTCTGGAGAGGGTCCAGCCCCCATATCCCAGGAGAGCGACGGCGGCACATAAGTGCACTCGCCCGCGTCCTGAACTCCGGCGAGCCAAGCTTCGCACCGGGCTGGATACGGACGCAAGCCAAACTAGAATGAAAGCACTGAGTAAGCATCACCGTTCTATAAGCAATGCCAAAACATAAAACTTTACAATGGAATCCCGACTCAATGACTCTCGGCCAACTGCAGGAGTGCACGGACGGGCTCCCGTGACGGGAGTATTGCGCGCGCTAGGCACGCGCTGCGGGACCTGGAGTGAAAGGACTATATGAGTAGATGAAGTATGCAGGAATTTGCCAAAGACGCACGGGACGGTTTGATAGGGCTCGCCGTCTCTCCCGATCAGAACTCCTTCCTGCGCTGGCGGCCTTTTCGTTCTCCAACGCTTCGTGCGCTGCGTTGAGAACGTCCAGAGCTGGACGAGAGGGCAGGCCTGCGAGACGTGAAGACCCGGTAAGTTATTGTTCTTGCGAGGAAAATATTAGATGGGTGCAGACTGACCTGGGAGTCCTGCCATGTCAGTCCGCCCCGCGAGGTTGAAGGTAGAGGAAGGTCGCGTCGGACGCCTCCCGCCTCCCGCCTCGGGCGCGTACCCGACGGGCCGACGGCGCTCAACTGATGACGGGCCTGGCGCCAAGCGTCTAACTCTGCCACCTTCCTCTCATCGTAAACTATCCACCGCGGTAACCGTGTCTCTGCAATCGCGCCTCGCCTTCGCCGCCTCTGTCAACGGAATGGAAAGTACAAGACGAATCTGGTGGTCAACCCCTCCCGAGAACTGGTCCAGAATCGGGCAGGGGGACATTTGGTGTAGCGTTGGCCAATGGGTCCCAAGACCTCGCTGCCCCAGTGTCAAATTTCGCATCTCCCTCCCGGTCTCTACCCTCGACGCGCCTCACACTCAGCGTGTGCAGAGGTTCCCGTTTACGGGTTCATTCTATTACGTTCTCTCACACCAAGTCCACGTGCAACCTCTACCCTCGACGCGTTCGCGTGGCGAGGTACCCGCTTGCGGGCACCCTCTGTTCCATCCTACCTGATTTCGGATGGAACTTCAACGCCTCTCTGGACAGGTACGTTATGATCAGAAATAATGCATCGGACCCAACTGATCGCTTCCCTATTCCCAGAATTCCTGGTGTGGTTCAGAGAGACGCGACGGCTTCGAGCCCCGCGGCTCTCTGAATAACGACACTCGAGCCATCTTCGCGCTGGCGCTAGTGTTCACACTGGAGGCAGGGAGAGATATCGCAAGGCCAAACTTCAGTCGGAGCCGACGGAGGGTGGGAGAGTGATGGAACGGTACGGAGGTTGAGGTTCTGCAGGGAGCCCCAAAGGTCCCACATATCCCATGAGTTTTCAGGTGCGGCATCTCCGTTATTGAATCAGCATTATCATCCAACTAATACTTGACATGCGCGCAGTACGGTCACCGTTCGTAGCTCAAAGACATTGGTGGTTTACGCCCGACACTTCCTCACACGCTGGCAGATGACAAAGACCCCTACGCCTCGTAAGTAAAAGTTATCAATCCGAATGATGATCTCAAACTTACCAGTATACTGTACAGCTACACCATTCGTGGCTCAATGAACTCGTCGTTTATGCCCGCGGCCTCCTCGCACGCTTGGTGGACGAAGAAGACCCCTACGCCTTGTAAGTAAGGCTATCAATACCTGTGACAATCTGAAACTTACAGCCTTGGGTGCCTTGGTAGATGTGCTGGCCTCAACCTTTTCTTTTTGACGACCGGGGAAGGAGACTGAAAATAGTGAGCCCTCCGCGTTAACCCCCAAAAATTGACGACTTACATGCTTGCGTTTTTTGTCAGACGTGGCCGCTGGGATGTCCTTCCCCTTGACCGCCCTCTTCCTGCCTTTCGCCTTTCGCTTGCTCGCCGGCTTCGCCGCCGCCTCTGAGCCCTGCTCGTCCTCGCCAGTGTATCCATCCGCACTCTTGTCGTTCCCGCTGTTTGAGTTGTCCTCCTCCCCGCTGCTCTCAGCCTCGTCATCTTCATCCCCGTCTCGCGAACCATCGTCCTCATCACCATCTTCGCTCTTTCCCCGCGCCTTCAGAAGGCCGGCGACCTTGTCGTCCAGTTCGTCCAGGCTCTCCTTGGTTTCCCTCATGAATGAATAGACGTCAGGGACGAACGTAGGGACCTCGAAGTCCCCCTCGTCTGCATATATACCTTGAACACTTATCAGTGAATGCCACGCAAAATACCATAGCAATGCGCACCTTTGACGCCACTGCATTGGAGTACGCCCCGCAACTCCAAACGCCGCTCGCAGCTTTGAGTCTTGTGCTTGTACTCACACGTGTCCGCGTGGCCCGTCCATGCACACTGGACACATGGTCGGGTGTTGGCCTGCAGCCGTTTTTTCTTGGAAGAATCGGCGACCATGAGCACGAAGCGGGGTTCGGGATGGGATAAGAGGATAAGGCGGAGAGCGGTCTTGAAGCCGTGTTCGACCTGCGGAGGAGCTGAGCGAGGGTTATATACCTCTGGGCACCCTCGAGGTGCACTGGATGTCAGCACACATTCCGCGATGCGTGATTGTCTGTCATAGAAAGAAACTGAGGCAAGACAACGAAGTTACCGTCCACGGGTTGCCGCGGCTGCGGCAAGGGTCGGTCCTCCTTCACGCCGAATCCTCCAAGC
Organism: Ganoderma lucidum; assembly: GCA_019426095.1. Taxonomy (NCBI): domain Eukaryota; kingdom Fungi; phylum Basidiomycota; class Agaricomycetes; order Polyporales; family Polyporaceae; genus Ganoderma; species Ganoderma lucidum. Next base: position 25,328 of record JABWUW010000022.1, read on the forward strand.
ACCTTGGAATGGAGGTACATAACTCCCATCCTTGCGGGATGTGCCTCACATCCCAACCTCGTGGTGTGAAGTAGCGTCCCTCCCCACTCTGATGCAGCCATAGACTAACGGTGCCAAACGGGGAGCCACCGCGGACCCCGAGGAAGATGACGTCTGTGAGGTACGGCAAACACGGTCCGAGCACGCGGATTATGGCCTGTGGCTGTACGGCACGAACGAAGATCGGGGTAACGCCACATGTATAGCACGAGGCGCACTCCGAGCGGCATGTTGCACCCGGTCATTCACTCACGTCCTCTTCGCCCAACGTTGACTCCAAGGACCCCGTACCCAGAACTACAACCTCGCGCGCAATGACGACGACCATCTCGCCTTCGTTCTCCGACGTCGAACCACCGTGCTGGCCCGCAAGGGTCTTTATCTTACCGCGGATCCGCGAAGGACGGCAGCCAGATACCGGAGGGCAGTACACGTTCGGCGATCTCAACTACTACCTAGCGTTGGATGATGGAGTTCGATTTGTCCAAGTAAGTGTACTGTCATCACACTAGCAGCAATTAGACTCATTCCTTTGGCCAGATCCCGCTGCCGCTGCATGGAATACCGTCAAGACATGCCCTGAAGTTACGATGGGCGGAGGTCCTCATGTCCACGCCGACCATGGAACAGATGAGCCTCCCAAGCGACAAGATCCAACTAGTCAGGGAGCTCGCCATACTCTGGAACCTATTCTGGAGACAGGAGGATAGATGCTCCTGGGATCTGTATGACGACGTCTGTGCAGCAATAGCGCGATACACGGACTATGGAGTGCACGTCCCACCAGTAGATAAGTCCTCGATATTGAAGGCGATCCTGGTGTACGTGAAGCCCATTGTCGGGGAGGTGAGTGTCCCGTTTGGGAATACGGTATAGTCACTGACCGATCAACAGTACTGGTTTGAACCAAAGATGTACACCCCAGGGGAGCTAGCCGTCGCCGAGGAGATATTCCATTGCGAAAGGGAGTTGAAGGACTGGAATGTCAGGTGGCCGGTGCTCACCCTTGCACAACTGCGGCACCGTTCCAGTGGCCCTATTATCCGAGTTCGGCGCGACCGGGATCACTCTTGGCCGACGATTAACGTCGACTGCGATACGTTACTCACCATGTGCCCTATCCTTGAGGAGGCAGTGTCGGCCATATATCGTGCCATGACAGAATCATAAGAGGCCCCCCTCTTCCCCCTTTGTACGATCGTTGCGCACACATAATTCCACGCTCGCTCGGGCTTTAACAAACGGGAGAACGATAGCATTGCGATCAAAACACAACAAACAGCTCACAGCCAAGATAACAGTCGACAACATGACACACAGACAAACCGATCCCTGTACCCCTAGACTTTATGCTCAACGTATTGCGCTGTGAGGCCACAGCGCCTGGCCAGCCCGCTTGCGATGCTAGGAAAGGTGTTAACGGGGCAGCGCGCAATTAGCTAGAGCACCTCACAAAGGTTGGGAAGACGGGCCTATCATCCCGTCATTTGGCTGAAACTGTTGTCAGTACGACTGAAATGGAAGGGCGGAAGCGGGATACTACCTTGCGCAGAGGCAGCGTCCCGCCACCCAGTGTATCTGGCGCGACGAAGCGGCACATCGTCCCCTTCTGGCTAACAATGCTGAAGTCGAGTGCGCGCATACCCTGCAAATGAACGTTAGCGTGCTCTGCAGAGAGTGGCCAATGTGGGCGCACCTTCTCGAACGCACTCCACTGTATGGGGGCACGGGCTCGACCTCCAATCCTAAAGATAATGGCAAACATCTACACAACGTCAGCATGGATATAGTCACTCAACGCGAGCACATACTTTGTATTGCGCGGCACTCAACGAGCGACCCATGACTTAAAGTTATTCTAAAGCAAGGTCAGGGTCAGGATGAGGCAGCGGACGCGGGAGAAAGCGGACGGCGCGCGGCGAGGCGGCGGACGCGCGAGGCGGCGGACAGCGGACGCGCGAGGCGGCGGACAGCGGACGGCGCGAGGCGGCAGACAGCGGACGCGCGAGGTGGCAGAGGGATGAAGCAGCGGCGGACGTGCGACCGGCCACTCTCACACCGCTCCCGGACAACACAGCGAGCTGTGCTCAGCAGGAGCAGGAGCCTCGTTGCTGGCTACGACGGCGAGGGCGGCGAGGTGCGGGGAGGGTGGCGACGAGGGGACCGGGACACGCGCAGGAAGCTCACCGCGTACGAGGCGTCCACCGCGCCGCAGGAGTGGGTGATCGCCTCGCGCCCGCTGACGCAGGTGTTCCGTGCGCGCGACTACCTCCAGGACGCGTGCCACGCGTTCGTCACCGTGCAGCCGCCGACGCTCGACGGGCCGCGCCTCGAGAACACGAGCGCAAAACGCGCCGCCCGTGCAAACGCAAACCCACACGGACATGGGGCGCACTCCCCGTCCTCCCCGCCTCATCGCCACCTCGTCCGTCGCCGCGCCACCGCCGCCCAGCCCGCCCTCGCCGCCTTGTCACCGCCTTGCCACCGCCGTCCCCACCCCGTCCCCGCCTCGTCGCCACCCTGTCCCTGCGGTCCTCCCTGCGTTGTTGCCATCCCGTCGCCGTCTCGCCATCACCCAGCCTACCCCTCGCTGCCTCGCCACCCTCGCCATCGTCACCAGCAAACCAACGGGCCCTCAGGCTCACCTTTGCTAGTACTTGAGGCTCGGTTGTGCTTGAGGCTGGGTGGCTGCGGAACGCGCCCGCGAGATCGTTCGGGGCAGTGGGGGTGGGTGGGTAGGGGCGTTTCTGGGTGTTTCTGGTAGGCGGCGACCGTGTGGGGGGCTCTGGGAGCGGTGGAACGAGGTGTTAGGACGACGCGTCGACGCGTCGATGCGTTGGTGTCCGTGACATCGGGGGGCGGGTCACACTAACGCGACTGTCACTGCTGTGTCACAACCTGCAGACACGCGCATCGGCATGTATGTACAGTACAAATTGACCAGAATATATTTGATTCATAAGTACTCAAATCTTTCGTCTCGTCCGATATATTTGCCGTGTGACCCAAATATTGGTGTGTCTCAAATATTCAGGTGGACGTGGACGAAGTCATTTGAACTCCAACGACCGCGACCGAAATATTTAGTTGTAGTCCGTCAATATATCTCAAACTGCCCCGACAGAGCCGCTCAAGTATTTGGGCCGGGCACTATAAGCATTGAGTAAATATATATAGCATTCGTTATAACTAACGCTGTCAAATAAATCGATGTAGCCGATATCCCTGAGAATAATTTCAGATTGGAGCGGCACGAGGTTGCGGAGGCGAGGTGCTTTGAGGTATAGGGCGCATTTTAGACATTACGGTTGAATAACTAGTTCAGACGTCCATACTAGAATCATGGTTATGCTTTGAGGTATGAATTTAGTCGGCTGCAGTACATGGAGTGTGCGCTCTGTAATAAATACATTGTAAGCATGTTCCCGGACGCTCGCCCAGACGGAAGGGTGGCGTAGCACGTATGCCGTGTGCCCTGGCGTCCGGCCACTATCCGACCGCGTCTGCTATTGTTCCGCCTGCGTGGCAAAGAATCCCATCGTACAGGCCATCTCTAGGGTATAGGGACTAGTACCCTGTCCTCGTCTCATCTACACTTCCGATAATATGCCCTGACCCATATCATCCCACGGGCTACTGAAGCAAGTCGTCCGGTTAGGTCCGGACTGTGTAGGAGAGGACTGACAGTCATGTAACAATGTCGCCTGCGGAGCGTTATCCCCATCTTCGACATGTCATATGCATGAGATATAGACATCCGGGAGGCCGTGCGTAAAGTTCTCAGGCACTGTGGGTGTGGCTCGGAGGTCGTCCCTCTGGATTTCCTTGTACCAGGCGAATATCAGATAGCGGCGGTGTTGCGCCTGGGGGTCTATTGCATCATGGTCGAACAGAGTGCCGAGGGCCCGAGGTGCCTGTCCGTATACCCAGACATGCTTCATGAGCCCGTGGTCCGTGATGCAGATCTCGTGAAGGTATTTTCCGGCCTCCCGGACCTGACGTCGGCACCCAGACGAGACTAGTACGCTAACGCGGTACTAAATCCCTGGATGCAATCATTGATTTGCCCTTCTCTGAGCTGCCATTCTATTTCTGCTAGGTTTGAGAGATAATGACGGGCTAGGTAGGCATAATGGATGGTGGAAAGAAGGGAAAGTGGTTAAATTTCAGGCTCCGGAGGCCGCCCAGCGTCCGGAACACTGGGATTACTCCCCTACCCGCCTCCGAGGCCTTGGGCCACATGGCCTTGTATCTCCCAGACATCATCCATGCGAATGCCGGAGCGTCCGGAGCACTGCTCAGCTGGTTTGGAGACCATGTGGGACCGTCCGCGACTGTACAGCAAGTCTAGACCTACGCCCTTGGTATGGGCCTCACCCTTCGCAGCATACACACCGCGGACTTCGTCAATGAGGAAGACGAACTACCGGAGAACGTCCCAAGCTTGGCACGGCACTTACATTCAGCAAGGCTGAAGACGTCTTGCATCTTTGCAAGGCCCACTGTGTCCATGGCCCGGTCGGTCCGGCTGACAAAAAAGGTGCGGCCAGGGCAACGGACGGACTGTCGGAGGCGGACATCTGGGCGCGGCTTAAGTATGTGAGACTGCATATAGTGTACCCACTGACTCCACCCACCCTCCCGCATAACATCCGGCCGAGCGCGAAACTATGCGCGACCGACGGGGAACCATGAACGCGACACTTGGCGGCCGTACCGCCATTCTAAGCACCACCATGGCATCGTCTGAAGGCGATAGACCTCCTATCGAATCTAATCCTCCCCAACGTCTGTCAACTCATGGGACGGGTACCAATGCACCAGCAGGCAGGTCTCTAGAGCCGTGCGGGTCGGGTGACGCGTCCAGTGAGGTCCAAGGGGAGGCGGAGGCGGCGATGTCAATTAAGCGCGCATACAGTGGCATGATGCATAACCCGAGCGAACTTAGGATAATGACGCGGACGAACGCTCTTGCGAAGAGTTCGGGTAGCCATAGTCGGAAGCGGAGGCCTGGGAAGTAAACATCACAAACTGTATTCGTTAGTCACTGTATTAGAGATGAATGCAATTAATGTTAATCGTCTTTCCGGACCCTCTCATGTCGCGTACGTGATGTAATCGAAAACCTTTGAGCTATACATCATGGAGGAAAACAAGAATATGTATTATACACAAACGTTATTCGAGTCTACTCAACCGGCGTGCTCTCCGAATTCAGCGTCCGGACCGGAGGCCTGCTCGCTGCGAGCCCCCACCGGACTCTCCCGCAAAATCGCCACTTGCTCGGCAAGTAACCGGAGCTCCGCCCCACCCAGACCCAATCCTCCGAGATACTCTTCGACCGCGCGAGGCAGCTGCTGGGCGACTGCGAGCTGGACGCGATCGTTGAACGTCCGTTCGAGATGATCAACGCGGCTGTGTAACTCCACGATAGCGGGAAGCATGTCGACTGATGGTGCGGAGAGGGTATGCAACTCGGCCGAAGCTGGTGTGAATCGCTGCGAGTGTGTACCAGACACGTCCGAAGTAGAACGAGCAATGTCGGCAGGCATGGACGACGCGCGCGCCGGAGCGATGCTGGCGGGTGGCGAGGTGCGGGATGGTGGTGGTGGACCAGCCTGTGGTTCGTCATCCGTGGTTGGAACGGTCGGTGCGATGGTAGCGGCTTCCCCAAGAGTGTTGGCCCATTCACCTGGGGCCCCGCCTGGATGGTAATAGATGAAACCCAGGTGCCGTTCAACCTCGCGCAGCCTGAGTTGAGCTTGTCGAAGCTCCAACATGATGCGGTCGTCCGTCGGTCGAGTCTTAGAAAGGTTAACGATTTCTGTAAGGAGCGCGTGCCCTTCCTTCACCATGTCCCGGCCATTTTCGACGATACGCGGAGACACTGACTTCACTTGTGCCTGTACCTCCGCCAGCCTAAGGAGAAGATCCATTTGCATGGCGAGCATCTTGCTCTCGAGCTGGAGGTCGCGTTTCTCCAGTTCCTTTTGCATCTGCGTGACCGCTTCGAACGGAATGTTATCCAGTCGAATATCAACCTCTGTCACCCGCTCATCCAACCGTGCCTCCTTGTCATATACGGGCACTGGGATGGTTGTCGAGCCGTCCGGAAGCTTGCGCCGTGTGTTGTGGTACTCTTGCCCGTCGAAGATGGAGCTTACGGGTATGGGCTGCCCTCCGGGGATTGTGGACGGTACGTAGAGAACGCTCGACCCCACAACGTCCATGTCACCCACGTCCTCCGGCTCTTCCCCTGGGTCGTAGACCGGACCTTGGAAGCTCCATGTGGGGTGTTGAAGAGGCTCCGCGGCATCGTCGTCGTACTCCGTCTGCGGGCGATTTTGGAGGTCCTCCTTAACGCGCTCGGACGAAGGCCCAGCAGTGGATGGAGGTGGGGTAGTTGCGTACCGGGAGGGGACTAACTCTGCCGGGGCTGGGGAGGCTGATGCGGTCGGCGACCGGATCGCCGAAGTGGCCTCACGCGGAGGTCGCGTACTCGCAGTCGCAGTGGGACCGGTTTGGGCGCGATGAGATGTGGTCATAGCAACAGTGGCCCGACGAGACATGAATGAAGTCGTGGCGGACGGCCGAGCATCGGCTGGTATCTTCGCCAACGGCCATGTGCGTGGCGGCGACATCTCCCTCGCCACTCTAGGCACCACAGGCACTGCGCGATTCGAAACTCGGGGAAGAGGTGCAGGGGACGGTGTGAACTCGGCCATGGGAGTCGTTGGGACTGCAAGCCCATTGCCAGGTGGGGGACCGAGCTTTCGGTTCTCCTTGCTTATGCTGTCGTATTGGGTCTGGAACCAGGCTGGAACTTGGAAGTTTGCCGGGACTTTTGGGGGAAGGAGGTTGCCCTTCGCGCCAATGTTGAAGCTGCGGCGGGAGTAAACGTACGCCAGGTAGGCAGCGGCGGCGGGAGGCCCCGAGACGGTGAGAGAGCACTTAACCCTCTTCATCCTGCAGCGGCGACAGGCGGATACCACGAGTGCACAGAAATGGCACGGCTGTTGGGCCATCTGGCAAGAAGCGCATGGATGAGTCTACAAGCAAAGCAAATTAGTTAATGTAGCAACCAAAAACATTGCACAAACTTACGTGTAGGTCCCACCTCCAGGGCACGGTTTCCTCTGGCATGTCGAAGTCGGTCCGTACCCTCTTGGAAGTGGGCTCTGCAGCTGAGTCCGTAGGCTCCGGCTCTGCCTTGCGCTTGCCCTTTGCTGCAGCACTGCGTCCACGAAGGGACCCTTTCGACGCTTCGTTTGCCGCTATTTCGAGGGCCCGCGAACTGGCCTTCCGGACGCGCTTACTCTGACGAGGGGCCTGTGGGTCTGCCTCGGCCTCCTTCTCCTCGCAATCCATCTCGTCCTGAACGGGTACGGGACTCGGAGTCAGCGTACCCGTTGCACGGTGCTTGCCTAACGCAAGAGACCGTTCACGCGTTGAACTAGGAGTTCCGGCGACCGCGCCAGCCGGTCGCCCTCGTGCATCTGAGGGTTTTATTAGAATACGCTACTCTAAGTTCGGATACACGTACCGCCTCTCTCAGAAGGAGTGGGAGAGCGATCCGCGGTGCGAGACCGACCACGTCGTCGTGCGGGAGGCACCACAGCCTTGACCGGAGTGGCAATGGTCGCCGGAGTGGCTGACTGCTCCTGATCGTCTAGTTGACAGTTAGTACATATTACTTGGATTTACGCAATTCGGAAACGCACCATCCATGTACTCAAGCCACCAGGGGGCATTGATGTTCGACAAGGATAGGAGACCGAAAGGACCGTTATCGTCCGGGACCATACCGAGGCTCCTGCATCCCAGCTTCTTCAGCGCCTCGGACGGGTTGAGCGCTTCATGGTTGTCATAGACCGGGATTACTTTCTCGGTGTTGAAAGGTTGCTAAATAATGTAGCGTAAGTAATTCACCAAGTATCACAAGTAACGCTGCGTACCACCAGTTTGCCTTGGGGAGCGGTTACAATCGCGACATTGTTCTCCCATACGGCCCCCATCGCAACTCGGGGGAGACGTCGGAACTTGGCAACTTGAAGGACTTGAATAAGTTGTGCAGTTGTCTTGCGGAACTGGCGATCCCAGCTGGGGCGCTTGGGCGAGTCGACAGATGGTTTGTTGTGAAACGCGTGGTGGAGCTCAGTTGCGAAAATCCGGACTTCATCAATTTGGCTTTGCTTAGGCTCGGGCCTCGCGTGGGTTCGCGCGGTGGCCATAGGTGTGTTCGCTGACATATCCACGCGAGGGCTAAGTGAAAGCGGAAGGCAAGATGATTGCTCACGCACTAGATCAGATGACGATGACTTATCAGATTGAGGTCATGGTAACAGGCGCCTAACATGGCGTGGGCGCTTCGCTTTCGAAATGCGCTTGCTTTGGGTTCCGGGCTCCGGCAACGCACTTTCACTACAACGTAACGTGAGCATGAAAAACTAGTTACTTCGTTTATTTGAAGAGGCTGAAATCAGAAATAAGGAAGTATAGAGCTTTCGACGTACGATGACTGCGACAAAACGGGCCCGAGCTGAATCTCAAGGTTAGCCTGAAGGACCTCCTCTCACCTTCGCTGCACACCAACGTATGAATGGACTGCGGATATAGCGTCGGTTCCTCCCCGGACAGCAAAGCACGTTCGTATCAGGCTTCCGACTCCAACAAGAGATGATCATGCATCTCTACTACTCAACATAAGCGCGTCCCCGGAGCATTCGCGCCCGTATGCAATCATTACTTAGGGTTATTGATGTATGAGGACTGATCAATCCGGTACTTGCGGCAACAGCGAAGCAGATTCCGAGTGGTCTGCAGGACATAACGAGGCCGGGGAAAACGCGGAGGAGGCCATGATCGAACCCCAATGCGCAGAGAACGACATGGAAGCCGTCGCGATTCTCTACCAGGCGGAGTCGCCGGAGACGTTGGAGTCCACGTTGGAGGGTATAGAACTTGTGCCGCTCTACATTGCATACTCCCGGACCTTCACGACATGGGGCAATCAGGGCCCGCCATGCCATATGCTCAAACGCCGGTCCTCAGTTCCGACGCTCGCCGGGAGAGACAACAGTATGCTTACACGTCGGAGGACGTGATTCAATATATTCCGGGCTCCCCACAAACATGCTCCCAATCACCCGATGCGGATATCTCCATGGTACTTTACGTATCAGACTGGCCCGATGTAATTGACCGCTCTCAACCTACCACGCACAGTGACAAACCTACCGAGGCTAGGCAGCGTACGTCTGCGGCTGAACGGATTGCGGAACTGATCACGCGACGGTATGTCTCCCCTCCGGTATGGACGGAGGCATCGCCAGAACCGTATCCGTACCTTCCGGACCCATTGACACCACCCAAACCTGAGAACGTACATACCGCAGAACTACTTGTATGTAGTCGAGACGACCTGGGACCCGAGCAGCCATCGCCCCGCATCAATACACAACCTAACCGGAATCATTTGGTCGACTCACCACCGCCCCAGCTCTACATTCCGGACTCACGGTCCCCTTCGTACGGGCTGGATGGCAGCAGTTCGGCCCATTACGTGAGGAACGCTTCCGACTCTCATCCGGAGCCACCAAGAGGGTCTCCATTACCCTGCGGGGCTACTCCGCAGGAGCCGGACCTAACCAGACATCGGTTTCCAAAGGACTCCCCGGAAACTGGGCTTCAGCAACTCCGAATGGCATCGCCGCCACCCGCCCAGCCATGCCCTCCATCCCACTGCTCCCCAGACGTCAACGGACACAATGCTGAATGGTTCAGTACGTCTCCCTTCCTACATCTCATCATACTCGCATTCTGGAGTTCGGCTCTGAGTCATCTCCTGAATATAATATATCCACAATTCTGACATGTTTGTAATAGCCTACGAACAGCACAATGTCCCTGTAGGGCAACATTCATCCTCGGACGAGCGTGCGCAACTAGCTCGAGATGTGGAAGTCCTGGAGGAACAACAGGAACGCCTGCGTGGCCTTAGGCGAATACCCTTCGTGTTTTTACCTGCTTCTTGGGACGAGTACAACATGTTCCTGTTGTCCAGAATGGACTCTACGATGCATGTATGGAATGAGTGGGCTAGGGCTATGGAGGAAGATAACGATCACGATGTGTAGAATACTGTAGCATACTGCCCATTACAGCGGACGGCACAAACATTCCGTGTAACTAATGTGCGGCCGCTTACTACTAGTTACTAGTGATGAGCCTTAGCCAGACCGATCGAACAAAGGATTCAGATCATCTCGCCAAGAGAACACCAACCGGGCGCAATAGTTGCTTGTAAATAAAGTACGGCTCGGAGGTAGTGGTCACTGGAACCACCGACCGGCTGGCCCACGGTAACCCTGGTCTAAGAGGACGTTGAGCCACGCTGCGAGATGCAGCCCCAGGTTTGCGAGGTGCAAATTGATTACGGTCAGTATCATCGCGGGCGAGAGACGGCGTACAGGACGTACAGCACGGCGCAGCGATCGCATTGCAGTACTAAAAGGTCTGACCCGGCCGCCACCCTAAGTGCCATCCCACAGGCTGTGGAGCGTCGTGAAGGTACGATAATCGCGCATGCAAATCATAGGCATAGGGACACTCACGCGATTTGGTATATCAAGGCCAGATGGTGGGGCACTCGAGCGGGCTGATCGTCGCGTGGCGCACCGACCGCACGTAGGAGCCTAATCGTGCCGTCCACGGTCTCCTTGACCTTCTCGAAGAACTTGAACACCAGCCGCACGAGCTCGTCGCTTGAGCCGAGAAGTGGGTGGAGCGAGGTGAACGAGGCACGCGGGGAGGAGGTATACGTTGGCGGTCTTCATTCGGGATAAGCTGGTCTGAGCCGACGACGTTAGTACCAAGTGAGACGAAGGGTTACGCATGGGGAAGAGCAAATCGTGCCTAGCCTGTTACAACAAAACGCGGGCATGGTGGACGATCTTTGGGCTGGTCGCGATCGCTTCGCTGTGCTGATTGCATGGCGCGGGCATGCTGCAATACAGTGCTTTGCAAAAAACACTGCAGGTCGCGCTTGCGCGACAGCCTATTTGTTCATATTTGTCCCGCGCGCTAACCTCCCGTTTTGGGGTTCGCGCGCTTGCTGCCCCTTCGTCCTCGCAGTACGTTCTCCCGCTACCGCCCATTTTCTTGTTCGAAACGTGGATGGTCACCTCCAGGTGCTGAAATAAATAGTTTATGAGGTACTTCATCCAAATTTGTAGACATGGGTGGCCCCCGCTGTGGGATGCCTAGAGGCCGAGCGGGCGTCTCCGCCACATTCCAAATAGGCACAAACATGCTCGCGCGCGAAGCGGACCAGAATGGACCTGCAGAGTTTTTTGCAAAGCACTGTATATCGAGGCTTGACTCATCGGGGGAGGAAGTCCTAGCGCGTTGCAACTGGGGGTGACCCGGGCGCGCGGAAGAGATGTGGCGCGTTGGCGGGAAGGCGGTGCGCGCGCGGTGATAGCCTGACGCCTCGGATTATGGGCCGGTGTTCCGGAAAACCTTACTTCTCTGAACAGAAGTAAGGTTTTCCGGAACACCGGCCCATAATCCGAACCCCGTGATCCAGAGCCCAAGCCTTTGCTTCGGGTTTCAGGTGCTAATTTTGACGGTCTGGCCTCCTCTCTGTCCGGTCTCGCCGGCATCTCCCACCTTCATCTCCTATCCTTCTGCCGCGGCTGCCGCCTGTGAAACACATGGGATTCCGTGCACAAGACACGATCAAAGGTGCGTGATGACGTCATATATGCATTGTATGCCTGACATTCGACACTAGAGAGATGGCGCGCGGTGCGCCAGTAACCTTGGGTACTGGCTTGTATGGTAATAGAAAAGGCTGGGGGCTTTCACTTTCGTAAGAATGAGAGCCTCGAGCGCGGCCACAGCTTGCTTGTAAGTAGTCTTTGACTAGAGAAGGATACTTGCTGGGCATGTTCAAGTTAACATTGTGAGACGCAGCATCGCATGTCTCGCCGGTCATCTTAACAATTGAAATATTGAAACATGTATATGGCAAGCAAGCCTCAGCGCCTCCGATGTACTGTGCCCGGACGGCGGATACACATGGATCCGACCAGTTGATCATCGAGACCGCTTGCCTTACCCGGGCCACCTCTAGATAAGTCATGGTTAACATGGTCTGGCTCACTGGCAGTTGTCATTCAGCGACGACCCATTGATGGGGGGTAGGACCACCTTCCCAATGTCGCTTTTAGCATTTATCACTGCGCTTGTCATTTCCACCATCCGCATATTCCCCTTGCTGTTCTCCCGTTCGAAGCCTCCACTGCCCAGGCCCCTCAACCTGTAGGGCTTTAGCGCCCAATCACATCTGCAATCCTTCCGCCCAACTGTTATGATTCCCCTTCAAACCCAATGTCCGTGTCCGTGCTCCTGATACAACACCATGTTCGAATAAACAGTGAATACCCAGTAAGTATCTTTTCCAATTGCTACCAGTCATGCTTGCTGCTGTCCGGTTTGTGGGTGCAAGCGCGACCACGTTTTCCTCTCTATCCGACATAGAATGAACAATTGAGAAATGGTATGAATTTTTTGGATTTTTTGGCATTGTTCTGACACTTTGAGTCGAGTTCTGTAAGTTGGCGCTCCGACAGGCTATACTGTAAATAACGTTTCGAAAGTTCACGATGCTCGGCGATGAACGGGTGTAATAGGGCGCTTGTAATTATGGTGCGCCAGTAACCTTGGTACTAGAGAGATGCCGCGTAGCCGCGGCGGCAACCTTGGGTACGGGATTGTATTAAGTAAGGTGTCGCTACAGTGACTACACCACTAGTACTGGCAGAGAAGCGGAGTGTATTTACTGTAGGAACACTTCCGACCATCCATTCCGATGGCTGAGTACAAACTGGATGTTGTTGAACTGGCGCCCAGCCACCGGACACGGGCTTCGGTCCGTGGTTCCGGAAAACCTTACTCGCCATTGTAGAGTAAGGTTTTCCGGATGGTCGGTCCAAACACCTGGCCTTTAGCCGCCCTGTAGCCCAATCGGGCAACTATACCGTACGGTCACCGGCTACCATAAGTAACTGGTACTGTGATCACAACAGTGATCACACGGACTCTTATATAATCCTGTACTCTACAGTAGTATATAAGACGGACTCATCGCTCATCATATGCGAAGTGTGCGTGCTGCAAAAGCAAAGGAAGGCAAATTGAGCGGCAAGACTCGAACATGTGGATGCTCGACTCAGGAGCGTCCATGCACTTTACGTTCACTATGAACGACTTTGCCGACTTCCGCTACTATAAGGTCCATAAACCGCTCTATACAGCGGATGGTGTCACTTATATGACTGGTGAAGGAACGGTCTTCCTCCTGTTGGATTCAGGGGAAACGATCAAGCTGACTAGTGTCGCTCTCATCCCTAATCTAACCCACAAGCTTATCTCCATGGGAGCGTTACTCCGAGATGGAATGCAGGCGCGTGCATCAACCACCAGCATATCCTTCTTTCGGAGCAACAAGCTTGTAGTTGCGTTCGAACCACGCAATGTTGGTGATACAATCTATGTTACCTATTCGCAGCCTATATTGGCGCGAAACACTGTTACAGCCTCTGAAGCTGTAGACTATGATACTCTTCATCGCCGCTTAGGCCACCCTTCGCGCGATGTGTTGAGACACACTCGGAAACACACTGAAAAGTGCCCGCTCATTGAGATCCCTCAGAAGGATTCAATCTGCCGAGGATGTGCAGAAGGCAAAATACCTTCGCAACCCCATCCGCTCGATATTCGACGTGCATCCAGACCTTTTGAGCTTGTCCATACGGACCTCAAAGAATTCCCTGTCCCCTCATACCACAAATACAAGTATGAGATCCTGTACTATGATGATTTCACATCGTATGCATGGAGCATTGGTCTTCGTACCAAGGACACTGCACTTCAAACCACACGACAATGGCTTACATTTGTCGAAAACCAATATGGCGCGAAGGTGCAGAAGTGGAAATCTGACTCGGGAGGTGAACTGAAATCAGATGCCTTTATGAACATGCTCAAGGATCGAGGCATTGATATAATCCCTAGCGCACCGCACATTCATCAACAGAATGGCCGCGCAGAGCGAATCATTCGTATGCTCATGGACAAGGGGGAGGCTATGCAGCATGATGCCTGCATACCCCAATCCTGGTGGGAATTCTCATTCGAGCATGCAGCACATGTGTACAATAGAACACCGATACGTCGCCTAGAATGGCGTACACCCTTCGAAGTTCTAAATGGCTCCAAGCCTGACATTAGTCACCTCCGTGTCTTCGGATGTGGAGCCTATGTCTTTATACCACCCGAAGTTCGAAAGAACAAACTATCGCCCAAATCAGAGCTAATGGTCTACCTCGGTGTCGGGGCTGGAGGCCATAACCACAAGTTTATGCGCTCACCAAACAATGTTGTCTTTACAGCTGCTCAAGCACTGTTTGACGAACATATGTTTCCGAAGTGTTCACACGAACCAAAGCGGCAGAGGCAAAACATTGCCCCCGAAGAGTTAGAATGAAGCAAACCTGCGAACCAGGTCCCCGCTCCTTCTATTCTCCCTGACGATGACGAGGAACCATGTCATCCTCCCAAAATCCTTCCTAAAAAGAACAAGGGCAAGGTGCGAGACGTCGCACCTGCACCGCCGGCTGAACCCCCTGTACAGCGTGTATCATGCAGACAGTCACCGCAGCGAGTGCCCAGCCCCGTGTTGCCGCAATCTCCTCCGGTTGAAAGGTCTCGGGTAAATTCCCCGCAACGACCTGTGAGAGAGCGGAAAATTCCAGTTCGCAATGGTAATGTCTACGGTGAATCACGGCACCCAGTAGACATTTTCAAAGATATTGAGAAACAGACGTCATGGAAAAAGATGGTTGAAACACGCAGTGAATCGAGTCGCTCTCGACCCGCCACTGTACCACCATCTAGGGATGAGAGGCTTCCCGGGCCTAGCTCTTCTAAATCACTTCCACGTTCACACGATAAGTCCGCTCAACGTCTTCCATCGAAATGGAACACGCCACGGGAACCTACCCCGTTAGTGTCATCTAGTGGTAGTGACACTGAGGAAGAGCACGTCTCGGGCCCTGTACCACAACCCGAACCTGCAGAGACACACGCTCATCCTCACTCAGGCACTCCTAGTGAACATGGTTCAGAGGCATCCTCAGAGGAAGACTCTGAGGGCGATGACGAAACATCAGATGATGACGATGACGAGGAGTCATCAGACGAAGCATCATCAGACGAAGTCGAAAATGCCCTGCGTGATCCAGACAGAACTGATGTGGCAAAACTATGCCGGGAAGGGGGAGCAGACCTCATCCAATACTTAATTGCGAAAGCGATCCCACCAGATGAGGGGGAGAAAGTCCCGCCACAGAACGTGCACGAGTGGACTTTCCGCGATATCGCCAGACTACCTAACTCTGAGTAAAAGGAGTGGTTTACCGCTTGCCGCGAAGAACTAGAGGCTCTTCACAGCCGCGATGTTTATGACTTGGTCGACCGACCGAAAGGCCGGAAGGTTGTGAAAAATCGCTGAGTATTCGACGTTAAAACTGACGGTCATAAGAAAGCCAGACTTGTTGCGAAAGGCTTCTCCCAAGTTAAAGGTGAAGACTTCGACAAGATATTCTCCCCAGTTGTACGCTTTGAGACAGTCCATCTCATCATAGCACTTGTGGCACTCGAGGACTGGCACATTTCAGGCCTCGATGTACGCAGTGCCTATCTTTATGGCAAACTGGAGGAAGAAATATACATGGAGCAGCCAAAAGGGTTTCGCGCCCCTGGTACCGAGCACAAAGTCTTCAGATTGAAGTGTGCTCTATATGGGCTTAAATAGGCAGAACTTGCATGGTGGCGCACACTGTCTGAGTCCATGCAGTTGATGGGCTTTAAACGGCTCAGCAACAATGCAGGCATATACATCTACAAACGATCATCCGATGGTCAACTGGTAGTTGTAATCGTCTATGTTGACGATGCGCTCTTTTGTGGGTGAGACCGGAAGCTTGTAGCTCAACTAAAAGCTCACTTCATGAAGAAATGGGAATGCCGCAATCTTGGCGACGCAAGTGAATTCTTGCGTATGCGTATCGTGCGCCAAGGCAGCAGTATCCACTTGGATCAATGCGTCTACTTGGAGAAAGTACTGGAACGCTGCGGCATGATGAACGCACGACCAGCTCCAACCCCACTTCCCGCCGGTTACCAACCTATGCCCAACAAAGGGCAGGCGACACCAGAGCTACGCTCCAGGTTCCAGACAGTTATTGGATCCTTACTCTATCTTATGTTAGGGACCAGACCGGACTTGGCATTCGCCGTGACCAAACTAGCACAGTTTGCGTCCAACCCGTCTGAAGATCACCTTAATCGTGCACTCTATATTTGCCGATACCTCATTGGGACCAAGAATTATTCACTGGTCTACAAGGGTGACTCTCAGGCTGGCCTTGTTGCCGGTACTGACTCTGATTGGGCATCGGACCCCAATACCCGACAATCGCAAACAGGCTTCTTTTTGAAGTTAGCGAACGGGATCTTCTCGTGGACTTCACATGCACAGAAGACTATTGCTCACTCCTCAACTGAGGCTGAGTATATGGCGATGAGCGATTGCAGCCGCCAAGTAGTATGGGTTCGCAACCTGCTTGCTGAACTTGGCTACCATATGGATCATATACCACTCTTCGGAGATAACCAAGGGTCGATCTTTATTGCATCCAACCCTGTTACAGAATCGAGGTCTAAGCACATCAATATCCGCTATCACTACATCCGAGAAGTATATGAGAAGGGTATTGTCGATATTTTCTTCATTGAAGGAAATGACAACCCTGCCGACATCTTCACCAAGAACTTAGGTGAAGTGAAGTTCATTAAATTTTGCTTGCAACTTGGTCTCCGCTTTCCCCGGGCTGCTTAGAGCGCCTACTACGCTTACGTACCTATATGGATACTTAGTGAGGGGGAGTGTTGAACTGGCGCCCAGCCACCGGACACGGGCTTCGGTCCGTGGTTCCGGAAAACCTTACTCGCCATTGTAGAGTAAGGTTTTCCGGATGGTCGGTCCGAACACCTGGCCTTTAGCCGCCCTGTAGCCCAATCGGGCAACTATACCGTACGGTCACCGGCTACCATAAGTAACTGGTACTGTGATCACAACAGTGATCACACGGACTCTTATATAATCCTGTACTCTACAGTAGTATATAAGACGGCTCTCTATGAGCTGAATGGAGAACTCTTTTAACTCCTCCCATCACGTACGCTATCGTGTACCGCAAGCCTCTAACACCCACATCCAGGTAAGTATGCGGAGCGTCCGCTAGAGTTGCACCCGGGTGTGGGCCCTTTGCCCCACCCAGGTTCAACAACAAGTGCCAGCATAGCATTCGCAACGCTCCGCGATGCTATAATGAATCGGTCGCCCTCCAGGTGCCGAAGATGACGATAACCCCAGTGCTAGGAACCAGCTTGGAGACGGAGGAGGAGCACGCGAGCTCGAAAGAAATGCGCCGCTTGATACTGAAGGCGTGCTGTTGTGGGCACCACTCTTGCTTCGTTATCACTGACGACGACGGTTGAACAGGTCACCAGAGAAATCGCAGCCCATTCGATTGAAATGGCCGCTCCGCATGTGGCGAAGCAACTGCGCGAACGAGCGGACGCGTTGAACCTGTCGCGCATAGGGTGTCACCAAAACGCATACTGTCCGGCGGTGCAAATGAATATATCGCCCACACAGGAGCACGACCCGGAGCGAGCAAGTAAGCAACAAACATTAACCGTTCAGCGACGAGGGGCTGACGGCATCCTGCAGAGCAGAATTTTGAACTTGTACAGGGTGCGTTCGGAGTCAAGCACATTGACAAAAACGATGCCCTTCTCGGGTACACCAACCTGCTTGCGGCCAGCCAGCTGCTGGGCGGGGAGGATCCGGGACGTTTCTATCTCGTCGGCTTCGGCGTGTACGTCAAGCTGGAGGGCGTTTGTTCGGTTGCGTTCTCAGGATGCCACGCCCACAGTGGATTCCCGCCAATGGCGCATCCTGAGACGTCGCCGAACAGGGGATCGGTGAGGCTGGTGTTGGTCGCGTACCCGCCAAAAGCCCAGTTTGACGCGCACGCAAAGTTCGCGTTTGCGCACACACCGGATGGAGAGCTGAACCTTTGTTGGGAATGGTACGATCCCCAGTGAGTGATGAAGGCCTACGTCACTGAGCGTGAATGTCTAAATGGGTGTGCTACAGATATGACAACACGCCAGATACGGGGCAGTCGGTGTCGATGATCCAGAATGGGACGTCAATCATGGACGAGGAGTCTTACATGCAATATTTCGGTCGTGGTCTCATACAGCTCTTGGAAGGCGTGCACCGCCAAGTTCCGCAATCACTGGATGTCCGCTTCGACATGGACGTGATGCTGGGGGCGATATCGTACCAACCGGCCGACCGCGACTGTCACGAAGTTCTTCCGCCATGACCACTGGCCCCGGGCCGTGCAGATAAAACGGCGACCCATGCCGGGCGAGCGGCCAACGGCACCAAAGGTGAGCCTGGGTCACGTCTTGAGTGGCAGCGCATTGTTGAGGATTGGATGGAGGCGCATCGCCGCGTACGTCCGTTCTTTCCGGAACTTAGCGACAAGTGGTCGAAATTGCGAGTGGTCCCGTGGAATGCGGAAGACGATGAGGGTCAACCTCCGCCTATCGTGGACTTTGACTTTGATGAAGAGTTTGAAGACGGTGCCGCCATTGATGGCGGGGCGGCGGCGGCACTGGCACACCGACCAGGCGAGTGAGTTCTCAATGTGCAACTGACATGTGCTCATTTCTTGCTAGCTCGGACATCCAAAAAGCGAGCAGCAGCAGCAAAGGCATCAGGTCAACGAGCTTCTAAACGTCAGTTCCGCGATCGCCCTGATGAGTACCGCGGGCTGATGATGATAACCAGGCCAGCGACGAACGGAGTGTATTCCATTAAAGTTCTTGAAACTGCTACTCACCCGGGGTGTGTAAATCCACACAAGTGCTGCTCACCCGGAGGCGGCCGGGCTGACCTACATTACCATATGTAGTGTCCGGCCCGTGCACATATGTAGCCTCATCTGACAGTCGGCCGGTGACCAGCCATGGTACAGTACAGCTGTCCGGCTGGGACCCATCACTTTTTATGTCTATTTGCGATTCAGGCAGTGTGCATTTGTGCTGGTCTTATTGGTACATATATTAAAATCCATTTTGAGAGTTTGTAAATGATATATCAACCAAATCATTTTGGGCAACTCAATGGCCGGCCGGTAGGTCGTCATCTCCTGTATAGCTGCCCGGCCGGTCCACCGTCCGTAGGCTGTTGTGCTGTACGGCCGGGTCCTCGGCACAAATACTGGGGCTGTTTAGGAGCCTGTACCACTCTGGAGGATTTATGCCAGGCTCTGAAAAGATGTTCCGAGTCTAAACCATGGCTTCCGGATACAATCTGCACAGTTATGGTGGTATATGTGGGCTGCAAGCATTTGAGACCCTCCGGCCGGGCAAGTCTTGTACCTGTATGTGCTGTTGAGCCGGTGGGTGCTCTGAGGCCTTTTTGTCCTGCAGCATTGTGTACACAGATCCGGTAGCTGCCTGGTCAGTCATCCAGTCATGGTTTGTCCCTTCTCTGATGTATAGACAGGTACAATAGCAACACCAGTCCCATTGTCACAAGGAGTGGGTGGTCTGTAAAGTTCAACGAGTGGATGGTCCGTAAAGTCCACATGGATCAATGCCAGTGGCGAACTTGAAGAATATACCAAGCCCTTCTAGGTGAGGCACTTACATAACAGCAAGACTCCCTCCTTCATGTCGTGCACAGCCATTTCGAAGCACATCTTTGAAATAAGTTGATAGGAGTTGGGTCGCATAGTGGCCGGCCAGGCAGCACATCCAGTAGGGATGTGTCGCCCGGCCGGCCAACACAATTCCGGATAGTACTGCCTGGCCGGTTCTGCCTTGGCATATGGAAGGCATCGCACCCATGAGACATCCAGACAGTTTCCGGATCTCTCGTACGTACAGAATGTCTCTTCCGGGTCAGCTCACAATACTCGGAACGAGTGGCAAAGCAATGAAAAGAAGAGCATCGCAGACCGGCCGGGCAGCACATCCAGTAGGGATGTGTCGCCCGGCCGGCCAACACAATTCCGGATAGTACTGCCCGGCCGGCGTGCACTCGGAAGTTGTATTTTACATAGTTGATCAGTATTTATCAGGAGGGCACAGTGCTCTATTGTCAAGGTATGACGGTATAACAGCTGTATGGGACGCGAACGTGTATCGTGTTACATGGAAAACATCATTTTACGTGTACTACAGTCAAATGCATGAGGCACTGTCGTCTATTCAATGGGCTCTGTGTTGCCCATTCGTCCGGTGACGGCCCGGAGCTTCACCTCCTTCTCTTCCAAATGCTGCATGTTGGTGTCTGCGCTGCGGTCGACTCTCCGGTTCCATTCCTCTAAGTCTTCCTGAAACAACGGCATGGGCGGAGCCTGTGAAAGGTGATTAGATACTGCTACGCATAATGTACGGACACTTACAACAGATGGCGGAGGATCTTTCCACCATCTCGGACACTGTTCTCCAATAGGTCCCTGGGACGTCCACTCCCACCACTCAGCAAAGCCCCACGGGTGTGGGTTGCTCAGCACTCCATTCGTGATATGGCTGGTTGCAGTGTGGAATGCAACAGAGTCGAGCTTGTCCAGCCTGAACACAAGGTTTTGGCCGCTCCATTCTATAGCTGAGAGCAAGACGGATAGTGCGGGGTATACTTCCGTTTGATCCACTGTGTCCTGGGGGTTGGAGGACTGGAGAGCGATTGCTCCGGAAAGTCCTAGGGCGTGTATAGCCACCCACTATAATGTTGTGAGCTACAGCTCCTAGAAAACTGTCACAGACACTCTGCATACCGTTTCTCTGGCTAGGCCATAGTTCCAGCGGTGGGTTGTCAGAATGTCCGGATGTGCTGGAAGTACAGACAGTGCCCGCCCGATGCGAGCCATAACCAAAATGACTTCAGCCCTGGCAGCCCAAAGTGCGGATGCAGCAAACAATGGCTGTGGCGATGTGCCTCCTTCGGACGACATTGAAGACATTGCGGAAAATGTCTTCAGAGTTGTGTGTTGTGTTCCGAAAGTGCCGGATGCTTGGGATGATGTGTAGCAGTGTTATCTACCATCCTGTCCTCAATCAGTACAAGGGCGCCTAAAAGAAGCAAATTATCGCCGAGGATCTACGTGACTTGGATAGGTTCGATGCTGTCAGACCTATCATCACAGGCACAAAGACTTAATATCGAATCCCTCGGAAGCAGCCGGTGTGCTGCGGCACTGTCCTCCATCGCCACATAAGCTGGGACATTACAAAGTCTTGTCCCTCAGCCTTGCCAGCTCTGTACCACCATCACATCTCGCAACCCCAGTCTGTAAGTCTTTATTCACTATAGCAAACAGAACTAATGACATATTCCAGATAGATGGATCACTACCAACCATATTTCGACGTCCCAACCAGCGACGTTACCTTGGCAATTCATGCCTTTCTGGCAGATATAAACTCCCTTTATTACCCCTACAATGTGTGGCATGTCCGAGACATTATCGACCAATTTCTAGGCATGGTGGCGCGCCTTCCCCCTTCTATTTCCTTCGACGAGGTGGATGGGTATTTTGTGCGTGTTTACTTCTACCTTGTGGACAAACCGCCTGGTCGGCGCCCTCAGCTCACAATCTTCCGCAACTTCGCGCAGCAATATTCCCGCATCACCCGCACCCGCGCTGTCCAATTCTGGCTCACCGAAGCCCAGACGTGGCGTCAACTCCACGAAACGTCTCATCGATGACTTGATCTCCTCCGGGAGGTCAACGACATGCGGCCGGATCCGGAAGCCGACCGCGAGGAGATTGAGAGCTCCCTTCTGTCCCATGCATGGATCACGATCAACCGGGGCTTTGCCTTGACTGGCCTGAGTACTGCGTACAATAGCTGTAAAATTTATATCTCATATTTATCCCTTCTTATTCAACTGACACTATTTTTACCAGATACCTTCGTTGAGCAGTACGGGGTGTACTGGGATCCACCTACTCCGGTGCCCCCGCGGTGGTATTAGCCGGCTCCGACGTCCGGGCATGATGGCGCATCATGTCTGTCAGACGTCTGCATATGCGTTATCTGTACGCATGAGAAGGGTTAGGCTGGGAACGTCCTGCACAAGAACATGGACTGATGTTTTTGTTTTGTTCTCGCATGTATCAGCTCGGACGTAGTCTGTATCTGTGCGTCGTTCGAATGATGAAAAGTGCATTACAGAGTCCGTAACCGTTTCACATGCGTGCTACAAGACAAAGTCTGTGCGTGCTTTCAGAAAAGCCTGGGATGCGTGGTTACCAAGGTTAGTCCACATGGTGGCTTGGCGTAATGCGAATGCTATATGCCCTGGTGTTTGTCCACTCTCGGACCATGTCCTCCATCTCTCTGACTGTGTGACAAAGAACCGGATCGTACAGTCCATTTCTAAGGGCACCAGGATGCTTTCCTCCTCCCATCGACACTTCCGGGCATACGCCCGAAGCCAAAGCATCCGACGGACTGGTGATCTGAGTTATGAGTACGTCTCCCGGAAAGCGTGAAGTATACTCACATTCCTGAAGCCATGTGGTCCGCTGCGCATTCTCCGCATCTTCAACATGCCATATCCACGATGTATGGACGTTCCGGAGGCCATGTGTAAAGTGTTCAAGTACCGCCGTAGTGACTCCGAGGTCCTCCCTTCGTATTTCCTTGTATCGGGTGAGAAGGTCCTCGCGGCGTGCCATGCTCTCGGTGTCGGTTGGGTCATCATTGAAAAGGCGTTCTATAGCCCGGCGAGCCTGTCCATATGCCCGGACGTGTTTCATCAGGCCGTCGTCAGTTACGCGCACCTCATCGAAGCTCCGAAGCTTCTTCCGGTACGATTCGGCCGTACGCACTCGTGTCCGGTAGAGGAGTGACTTGTACGCGATGGCCGTCCGGACCCCCTGCAGACAGTCATTCATCTGACCTTCCCGGAGCTGCTGTTCTTTCACCGCAAGGTCTGTAAGATTGTGCTGAGCAAGGTACGCATACCCGAGCGTGGACGGAAGGGCAAGCGGCTGCTCGTCCGGTTCCGGAGGGAGTCCGGGGCCTGGCACCCCTGCGCTACTGCCCCAACTTCCTCCGAGCCCCTGGACCTCGTCCCATACTCGTCCGAAGTCTGTTGGATCAGCATCCACAGGTACTCCAGTTGTGCTTATAGATGTCCGGAGGTGTCTGTCTGCCGCTTTGTGGAACGCCTTCATGGTGGTGGCCAGCCGTTGACAGCGTTGCGCTAGTGCCAGTCGCTCGTTGCTGGTTGCAGAGTCCTTCAGCGAGCGTGCCGTATAAGCGATTGAAAGTCTAAGTAGTGTTAGTATATGCCTTCCGGGCATTGTTACTACGCACTTTTGTTCCTCCAATCGTAGACCGTTTGAGATCCAGCTTGCGGCGCCTTTCATTGCTTCGCTTGCCCCGCCTTCCTCCTGGGTCAACGCCAGCTCCTTTTCCTTCCGAGTAGGTACTGCGTTGCATACAGTCAGCCATGTACACTTTGAATACAGTGAGGCACGTACACGGCTGTCTATTCACGTCATAGATATCCATTGCCGTCACATCATCGATACGATCTTCATCTGCTGTGAGTGCATCCGCCAACCATTCCTGGCATTGCCGCTCTCCGGAGGCCTCGGCAAGGCTATTGAACGCCTCCAGGGCCGGTTGCCATTCGTTGCACACCCGTCGCCACTTCCGGTTGAGTATTGAAGCTGTTTGTACTGTCAGGTTGTAGTTTCACAGGCGTCGGAAAGGACGTACTGATGTGAGTCAGCTTCATCCAATTTGAATCGTTCATTGTATCGTCGATCACCTCGCGTCGGTGAGCGGATGACATGCCCCGTGTGGACTCTGAAATCGCGTTCGTCTTGTTCTACAATGTCTCGATAATTTCGCCATCCTGCATTCCAGCTCCCCGGATAAAGTTGGATGAGAATCGGGGAAAGCAAGGGGGAATGTGCCCATGAACATGGAATTGGCCGATCCCGCGCATAACGTCAGCCCGTCCGGCATTGTGAGCGAAGGGCTATCCCGGAAGCGGCGGTAGAGGTTGGTGAAGTACTGGCACATAACGTCGTACATAACCAGAATGCAAGTGAGTCCGTTCAGATACGCCAAGATCCAGTGGAGCACGTAGTCCATATTCCGTTGCCTGGCAGCCGTTAGTCCCCGTGAAACGAGACCCCCACGCTTGGATGGACACACCGTTCGCCTCCTTGAAAGTCTACACACGCATGAGGGGCAAAGAATCCGTGGCGGGAGCATGCTGCGGCTCCGATGCCTGTTGCCTCTAGCTTTCCCTTGCTGACGGAAGAGTTAAGCACTGCCCGGTGATCATTACAGGTGATGGTCTGCGTAGAATGTTAATTTCCGTGGCTCCGGACGTCAATAATATAGCCACGGACCTCTTTAAACTCCTTCGCGGTCCCCAGGTGGCGCTTGTACGGCTCGTCCGTTACCATAAATGTGTGCCCATCGGCGAGCGGAACATCATCCTCGGGGTTTCTCATGTGGCGATGCTGGGCGGAGAAGTTTCCGTCGAGTACAACGGAGCGCATGTATTTCCATCTTACAAGCCGCTTAGAAATGTCTAACAGGTGAAGGAAGAGGGCGTACTGCTCCGGGTCGTTTTCCCATCCCTCCGGAAGGTTTTCACCAGGCTGCGGACATGCCGGACAGCGGATAGCCATGGCTCCGGGAGCGATAGTATCTGTTCGGTGTCCGAAACCGGATGACCGTCGGAGGCGTATATTGCGCCATTGTCGTGATGCCCGAAGAAGCTCTTTGTACCGATCCTGTCGACCGACTTAGTGATGTTTCAATTCTGGAGGCATATTACCCTACCGGAACCATATGCGGGAATGCATCATTGGTTGTCCGACGCAGCTTGTTGTAGTAGTTCCGAGCGGCGGTCTTACATTCCTTGTTTGCGAGAAGAAAGTCGTCCAGCACCCGTTCGGTAAAGATCGTCCGGGGACGGTGTATGGATGCTGGATAGTATCCTAGGTCGATGAGCTGCAGATCATCCCGGGGGGCATCCGGACAACAGCAGAACGTCACAGACATTTCGTGCACGCCGTCCAAATCCACTACCACCATCATCCGATCACCCTGGACCATGCGATAGTCAGCCAAAGGCATAGCAGTGTATATAGGGTCTCCAAAGCGTGGCAGCTCGGCGACCGAAGTGACGAGCGTCTCGTCGTCGGGTCGGAAGTCCATTTCGGCATCTTCATCGTCAATGTCGGGGCCCTCCTCTCCAGCCATATATGGGGGCTCAGTCTCCGAGTCATCCGGAGGTGGAGCTGCATACTCCGGCTGTGGCATGGACCCCGCGGGATACGTTCCGAGACTGGGACACGGCTGGCCACGGTGTCCGGCATGAATCTGGACCCCGAGGTCCCGGAGCCACCCCGGATGGTAGTACTCACCCGTCCAGAACTCGACGCGGTGCAGCGGGTGAGATATGTGGCAGGCCCGGCAGCATGCAGCGCAGAGCGAGGGGATCCCATGACAGGTCAAGCACCGCCATGTAGCCGGGTGTCCGCACTCCCCTAGGCCATCATCCGGAAGTCCCTCCCGGGCAAGTCCACGGTGGAGATACTCCTCCCGAACCTCTAGAAAATCTCTCTGGAAGTCGTTCTGAGACTGAATATGTATTCCCATTGTTCCGTCAGTACGGAGGCATTGTATACACATTTATGACTTGCCTTTCCGGTACGCGGCACATCATCAAATGTGAACTCGAAGCCAAGAGGTGCTCCCTGGTCTATGCCCGGCAGGTTGATGTGACCCTGGACCCGGTGTAGTTCGGGCACTCGCTGCTGGCGATGGCTCGGCGGAAGAGGGCGGAAGACTCCCTACGTTTGGCAAATCCAGACGAACTTTCTTCGTCGTCGTCTCCAGACCGCGCCCAGTCTTCCGGGTCTTCAAAGTATACTCTTTGAATGGCTCCACCTTCTCGAAGCGGCGGCGGCGCGACATTGTTGGAGACAGCAGGAACTCGCAAGGGTGTCAAGGTGGAAATGGTTTGTAAGGAACGTTCTATGTACATTCTACAAGGCGCAGACTTCGTTAATGTGAGCAAAGCCTGGGACCGACATGCCAAAGTGAGTATGGACATTTTCAACCATGTACAATGCGTAGCAAAGTCGATCGCCCTCCACCCTCGCGACACCGTGCCGGATGACTCGTGAACATAGCACTGGCAATCGTTCCGCTATCGTACGGCACGGAGACACCGAGGTTGTGGAGCTCGAGAAGCGCCTTTTGTCCGTAGGTGCCCAGGGTAAGTAGGAGATCGACCCATCCCGCACGGGTGTTTTTGTCCCGATGGAGCAGTGACAATCGATTGATAATAAATTGAACGGAGTTGAAACTTGTGGGCCAAAGTCGCATGACCTCACTCGCTCTGGTCCCCTCCGCGAGTATGTTCCGGATCAACTCCTGGGAGACCCTGTAGAGTTCCGGGTGAGTTACCGCTAGAATTCCGTCGAGGAGGCCGCCCGTCTCCTCCATCTCTGCCATCCACTGGTACGCTTCCGCACTCGTCGACTCCTTACTCGGGAGGGGCTTGTAATTCGGTCCCTTGAATGTGTTTAGTACTACATAGAAGCGCTTCAATCACAATTATAGACGTACTGTGTGCCCCAGCTGGAAGCCTGCCGGATAGAGTGTGACTACTCCGGCACCCCACGTCGGACTCGGGTTAAAGTATAAAGCGGAAGTCCGCCAGTTCCCTTCAGGCTTTCCCGGAGGCGTCAATTTGAGCTTTGCACGGCCTTTCAGTGCCTCAGATGCCTTGAGGAGGATTTCCTATGACGTCCGGGGCCTCGTTGCAAATCGATAAATGATTATGATTGGTGTGCTTACCTGGCGTGCCGGAGGCAGAATTCCGGGAAGGGACCAAACCAAAATATTTCCGTCTCTGTCCAGGAACACCGTGGGGTGCCGTACAACGCAGAGTGGGCCTGTCCGACTGATGACCTCTTCTGCGGAGGTGATGGGCGGGAACTCTCGAAGAAGGCGATCTTCGACTTCCTTCTTGAGAGTAGTCATCTTTGGCAGCATGTTCGCATACTCGCTTGCATTCCAGGTGACCGACACTGCGACACATCAGAACCTCGTGTTAGGGTCCAAAAATTTCATTTACATTGGTTTTGGCTTGCATGTGCCAGCATTCGGGCAACGGAGTCGCAATCCTTCATCAGCTGGAATGAAATCGGAGGAGGGGTGGGACGCGACAATGGTGCTTGTCCTTCATCCAAATCGGGAAGTGACCGCAATCGATGAAAATGATACAGCGCTACAATGTAAGCCGCAGTGCGCCCCCGGTCCTCGATTTTGGACAACGGGTCAACTTGACCTGCACTGGTCTCGGGTGACATAGGCTCAGCGATATGTTATACAGTCAAGGGCAATGGGGTGTGTGGATGGAGGAGAACAAGAACCAAAAAGTGGTCATTGGCCAATTATGACCGTGTGGCAATTGACTTGATGTGATGCACTGCCCTTCGCTTAGCCGGCAAGGACGGGCCGGGGATTTAGTGGTTACATGTGCTGTCCGGCCGGTGCGGGCGCCGGCCAGGCATCCACACTTCACGGTCATTCTAGAGTGAGACCTCATCCTTCCGCCCATAATTTTTATCTCTCCGTCCGCTCTGAACCGATTATCCTCCCTGCGTCAACCTCTATCATTGAGCATTACTACTACCCACCATGGCCCCCCACCGCAGCGACCTAACGTCCTACGAGGAAGACCTGCTCAAGAAAAAACAGGGCGAGTACCGGAACAAGGCTGCCGCAGATAAGGCCGCCTTTCGTGAGGCCCTTGCCAAGCACTTCTTGGTCAAGCGCGAGGTTGAGGCCACCGACCTCCTCATCGACTTCTTCTCTCAGGTATGTCGCATTCCTTGCGCGTTAGATAGAATACTTACTGCATTGTTGGTAGAAAATCTATACCTGGTTTAGCAACCACGGACCGAAGAAGAACAAGGAGGAGCAGGGGTTCAAGATTGGTCGCGCCTTTACCGGAGAGCGTTGCTGGGGCCTGAAGAACCGTTCAACGATCAAGGATGCCCTTCCGGACATCGATCCGAAGTCGCAAGGGTATGTCGCTCAATGGAACAGCACTCGGAAGGCGCAATGGGAGGCGTTGGAGGAGGACGAGCAGGATCCCTGGAACGAGATGGCTCTGAAGTGGAACGAGGAGGGCCCGGACGACGATGTGAAGCCCGAGTGCGTAGAGCCCACTATCTGGCAGTCACTATAACTGACATAAAGCAGGCTTGCACGGAAACAGGCTCTCCGCTGGATGAAAGGGGTGTCCCGAACCTTTTGGAAGCAATTCGGCATGCCGCTATTCATATACGGCGTGTTTCAAGACGAAGAAAAAGAGCTCAACGCGTGCAGGTACGCTTCAGTAACATAATATGCACAGCGCATCGGCTGAGTGTCGTGGTAGCTACGACACCTCCGAGCTGTTCGTCGACGAGGACAAGTCGTACCCGCAGTTCCGGGCAATGAAACAGTGGGATGTGAACGTCCGGAAGAAGTTCTGGAACTTCTGGTCCGCCATTCTCAAGCCGGAAGATGCAGACGAGGACCTACGGGACGACGTTCGTGCTACGCAGTCGGCCGGTGTCGTCCCGTTCGAATTCGACACCTACGATGATGGTACACCCATACTCGTCGATCAAGAGAACGGCGACAAGATGCAAACGTCGCGGAAGCAGCAGGTCTTTCGACAGTACCTCCGCATCCATTACCGTACGTTCACCCGTAGTGTGTTTCCCCCATAGTCTTGCTCACCTTGCAAACAGAGTTTGCTTGCGGACAGAAGAAGCCACATGCCCCATTTACCGCTATACGAAAGAGCCCCAACAGCTTCTTCGCCCCAGGCATGCTTCCGGATGCGTTCCAATGGAGCGACCCCAGCAAAATCGTCGACCGGCATGTGGCTGAGTTCTTCGACCATATCATCGCTATGGAGAACCCGGACAATCAGGCTCCCGAGGGCGAGCCACGTCGCTTCCGGTTCAGTCACTATCAGACGATCGTCGACGGTGTCCCTCAGTATCTCCCCGCAATCTATCCGGAGGCGATCGCACCAAATAAGCCAGCCCGTCGCACTAAGAAGACTGTTCGCCCCCCCACCTTCGTCACGTCTCCGGATGACGATCACATCGCGTCCGGGACTCCTGCGCAACCGGCCCGAAGCGTGTCGCCGCCTTCCAAGACCCGTCGGACAATGTTCCAGCCAACCCGGAAGCGGGTGAGGGAACTCAACATCGCTGCCCGCGCCACCGCAAGACGCAACGCAAGCGCGAAGAAGAAACAGACAAAGGCTGGCGGTGCTAGAAAAAAGAAGACCATCGATGCGGAAGAATGGGAAGTGGACGAAGAGACGGATGACGATGACGGGCACTCCGAGATCAGTGACTACGAGCTCCGTGACCGACACTTGTCCGACGACGAGGGGGATACCGCCGATCTCCCGGACGAGGAGGATGATAGCGACCGGCCTCTAGCCACTGGCGTCCGAGGGTCGCGGAGGGTTGCCGGAGGTCCTGGGAAGGGTAAAGGGCGCGCAACAGCAGTCGATGAGCTACAGAGCCCCATTTCCGGGGCGACTAGCCCTAACGGCCCACTTCCTCCGTGCAGCGTCGGAGCCAGTGGGCCCGCTCGCTTCGAGTATCTTCGGGGCCTTTGCTCGGACGCCGAATACCAGGCCATGCTCAATCGTCACCGCTCTAAGGTACGATCTATGTATCGCTCACCATTACGACGAATCTAACTATGCATGAGCAGCTTGAAAAGACCGTCCCGGTGGATGCGCCACAGGGCTTCGCATGGCTGTCATGGGCCTATAGGTCGTGCTACCTACCGGACGACTTCCATGGCAACCGTCGGGATGTCGAGCGTCTGTTCGACTGGTTCCGGAAGGGTCTGACGCCCTCCGCCACAGTGGGAGAAGTCCAGATGTACGCCCTGGCCATGGGGCTCACACTTCGCGACATGCACGTCTCCCAGTTCCTAAACGACGACGAAGACGTTCCGGACCTCCCCTTCCACCTTCCGATAACCCTGCTGACCTTCGACAAGATTCCCGAGCTCGAGGAGTTCTGCAAGGCGAACGCGGTCCACCGACCCCGCCCGGCAGGGAAGGCCACCCAGCCGGACGTTGGCCATCGCTTCGCTACCCCTCCGGAAGAGCACGCTAGTGCTCCAGCGATGCCCCCGACGACGGAACCCACTGCAAGAACTACCCGCCCCGGGCGGAACGTCTCACATGCCCGCCCCTCCCACGATGCTACCCAAGCGGACGCTAACGAGGACGAAGATGCAGATGAGCAGCCGGACGTGCCGGAACCGTCCATTCAGCCTCGGACGACCCGGTCAAGGGGCGCCGCATCCGCACCAGCCGTTCCGGACACAGGCATGGCGACATCCGGGCAGGGCAGTACATCTGCGGCTGCAGGGGCTCGCGCTGAGCAGACTGCCACCCGGAAGCGTGCCCGGAGTGGCGGGAACCAGGCCAGCGATGACCTGACGATCAAGACACGCCGGCAGCGAGCTCTGATGGAGCGCGACACCCAGGCCGCCCCTGCTACTCGTTCGCAGGCATCCGGGAGCCGCACTCGGAAGAGCAAGAAGGGTCGGTAGGCACGTGTTAGCCTGTGGAAATGTTTTTGTATCATACATGTGACAATGGCAATCGTTCTCATATTTTCTGCTATGCAAGAGAAGTACACATTGTTCGGCTACGTAATACATGCAATATTGTACAGACAAATGTCCAAGATATCATTGCGACGGCTCACCCATCTCCTGGTCTTCTGGCTCCGGACGTTGCGTGCGGGTGCGGGCAAGGTTGGTGGCAAAGTCCCGGAGGTCGTCCGGCTTAAGCCCAAACATACCGAAGTAGTCCTCGATGGCCTTCGGAACCCGTGCCGCCACCGCCTCCTCGACCCGGGCCTCGAATGTCGTCTCCAGGACGTCCAATCGCTCGGAGAGCGTTTTGACGTCCTCCAGTGGGGGTATGGGGCTCCAATTGAATGGGCTCCGGCGGGCCGGCACTGGAGACACACGCGGACCGACTTGGGCAAATTGCGACGGCGGAGACATGCCCAGTGGGAACGGGTGAGGCGGGGTGAGCCCAGTGACGAACCGGGCGCTATCGGCGGGCTCTGACATCGCTCGCCCGGGGACAACGTCGACGACGGCCGGTTGGCGCGAAGGTGGAGGTGGAGATGGAGCCGGAGGCGGTTGCATGGGAGAGACCGGAGGATCGTCAGAGGGTGGAATAGGAACAATGGTGGGAAGGGCGGGCTCCGGATCGTCAGGATCGCCCAAACGGGGCGAAGCTACTTCCTCTGCCAGCTGCCCTAGCCACCCTCCCGGAGGCCCACCGGGCTGTGCGTAGACGACCCCCATCTGGTCCTCCACTGCCTGGACACGCTGCGCAAGAACGTGGACCTGGAGCGCGACCTTTCCGGTGTCTTCAGAGGCCAGTGTCTGTTCCTTGGAAAGGACGGCCGCCTGGGACATGACCCTTTTCACGTCATCCAAGATTTGTATGTTGGTGTCGTGGAGGGGCTTGATGGAGCTTTGAACACCCTTGGAGATGTCCGTGATGGTCGACCTATACGTGTGATCCAACGACGAGAGCTGGCTGTGGATACGGAGAAGGTCGCGCTCCAGGATCTTCTTTGACAGCTCCAGCTCCGGGCGCATGTGCTCAACTGCCTCTGTTGGCGCGTCGTCGAGCCGTTGGTCCACAAGCTCCACCCTCTTCTCAAACCGGGCCATGTCGTGGCGAAGGGGTCGGACATCTTCGCGCAATGCTCCGTACCGAGCCCACATCTCATGGTACAAGGCCTCGAGGCGGCTGTACACTTCGAGCATCTCGACGAGGGCGGAATAGCTCGCGGGGATAGTGGGTACGTTCCGGAACGCCTCCGCCAACGTCCGGGTATGGTTCTGTGCGTCGATCATGATGCTAGTGACGTCGGCGAGGTCGAGGTCGGTGGCCTGGACCTGGTTGTACAACCGCTGGATGGCGTCTTGGAATGAGACGATGGACTGTGAGCCTTGGATGGAATTGCGCCTGCGAATGCGAATGCGCTCTTCAATGCGGGCAAGCTCGTAAGCCCGGGTGGCAGCCGTAACGACAATCGGTTCCAGGTTGACGTTCCGCTCTCGGGCCTCGTCGACAAGACGATGGGTGTTTGGGCCAAGGGTAAAGGTCCGCGGTGTACCCGGATCGTGAGGGGCGGCGGCCGTCGGGCTCGAGGGGTCGGCCGAGAGGCCCGTTGGGGGGTTGAGGGGGATGCCGCGGAGCTCGAGCACGTCCGCCAAGGTCTCCATGGGGTGGTCAAGATACGGCCCGGGGGCTTGATCATCGGCCTGCGAAGTTATCCATGGCAATGTTGACCAATTGACTGAAATAAATAATCCAGACATAAGCAAATGTGCGCAGTACCATAACATGGGACATTACCTTTCAGAGACGGCGGGATAAGGTGGCCGGTGGAATCAACCGGGTCAGCCTCAATGGCACGAGAGGTGCTGCCCCGTGCATGCTCCGAATACGCCATGAACTCATGCTCCGAGAGTTCGGTGGCACGATAGCGTAAGTCACCCCGCGGGGTTTTCGGAGTAGTCGTCGTCGTCCTTGGTACCCGTGTATCCCGGCGTTTTGGCACGGACCGGTTTTCATGCTCAGCGGGGGCAAGATAATACTGCTCGTAGTCATCGGTGTGCGAGAATTGGGGAACCGGGATAGTCGTCGAGCCATCCGGAAGCCTGCGTGGGACCGAGTTATAGTCGGGGTCGTCTTCATCCTCCGGACCGAGGCCCGGAGGATGAGCAGGACCTCGGAGGTGGCTGCGCGCATACTTCGGGGGCTGATCCGGAGCCGGAGGGAGAACCAGGTCTTCGTACTCGAGCTCCGATTCTGCCTGTGCATCGGGGTCGTCCAGAACGTTCGACGACCCTCCCGGTGTCGATGCGGGAGGGGATGTGGGTTGTGGGGATGTCCGGAACAAGGAGGGAGCTGGGGAGGCAGATGTCGAGTGCGCTCGGGATAGCGACCGCGTTCGAGGTCTCCTGGAACCGCCGGTCGGAGTCTTCGCCACTGTACGGGCCTTCGGAGTGACCTGGGATGGCAGGGGATTGCCGCGTGTGCCGAGCGGCCTCTCCATGGGCCAGGTTCGTGGCGGAATAAGCTCCGGGAGAAGCGGGATTGGAGGCCTGCCACGGTTAGAGGGATACCGTGGCGCCGGAGCATGTTGATCGACGTTCGGAGGGCCCTTGTGACGATCGGCCTTTGAGATGGCGCTGTACTGATCGACGAACCACTTAGGGGGTTCGTACAGCTTCGGAGCCCTCTGAGGCAGCACGTTGTTATTCCGACGGCCCGGCGAATGGCTTCGGCGGAAGTAGACGTAGCCCAGGTAGGCAGCGCTGACCGGAGCGCCAACAACCGTGAGCGTACACTTCACCTTCTTCTGCGAGCAACGCAAGCACGAGGAATTGACCAAGCCACAGAACAGACACTGTGCCTTGGCATCCACACAGGCATGGCACGGGCGCGGCTATAATGAGGACAAGTTAGAAATTGATGCATAGGAGGGAATGCAGTCGATGCGTACATGCGGCGCCCAGGTAAAGGGCACGGTCTCCTCCGGCAAGTTGTAATCCAAACGGAGCCTCTTGGTCTCGTGCTCGTCGTTGATCTCCGATCCTTCGGGAGCTCCTTTGCGCTTCGACTTTCTTGCCGTGGTCTTCACACCTCCAGAGGCACTCGCACCTTGCGTTGTGGCCATCTTCGCCCGTGATGAGGCCTTCTTCTCGCGCTGGCTGTGTCGGGTCGATGGTGTTGCAGCGGGAGGTTCCATCTCTTCCTCCTCCATGTCCTCGTCGACGTCTGTGACCTCCGGAGCTGCGCGGCCCTTGCCCTTGTCGTTGGCCCTTCCTCGAGGCACTTCTTCCGGCTCCATGTCGACATCAATCGCCTCCGGTATATGGGCCGGAGCCTCACGACGCTTGCCGGAATCCGCAGAACGGCCTCGTCGAGGTGCGGACTGCATCCGGCTTTTCTGGGCTTGTTCCACGGGTGTGTCAGTTAGTACACAGCTGGGGAAGTTAATCACAAGCAGCCTACCTGGACGCGCACCCTGACGACGGGCTCCGGATTCCCGAGGACGGCCCCGTGGCTGGGCGGACGGTCCCTGGGCTTCCTGGTCGTCTTCTGCAGATACATTTGTGAGTATGCGGCTGTCGAGTAATTTAAACCAGCTTACCTTCATCGGATGTGCGTACGGAAGGCCTCCTCGTTCTTCCCGATCTGTCCCGACCGTCCTCGGAACGTGTAACTGGGGGTTGGCGCCTGGGATCTTCAACCTCCGTCCCTATGGAGTCGCATGAAGGATCAAGAGAACAGTTGATTAGTATGGGTGCGGTACATTAAAGAAATACGAACGCACTATCCATGTACTGCTCCCACCAATGCGCTTGGATCCGGTCGAGCGGAAGCAGGCCCTCAGGATCCGGAGACATGTGCAGCGCGCCCTTCTCGAATTGCTTCGGCGGGTTGAGGGCCATGTGTCCTTCTTGAACCGGCATGACGGTATCTGTGTCGAATGGGCGCTGCAAGACGGTAGATCAGCTATCGTCGTCCAGTAGCTCGCAGACTTCTCCTACCGGTTGTTCATGCTCAGGTGTGGACAGAATTGCCACATTGTGCGCCCAAATCGCCCCCATCGCAAGAGGGGGCAGCTTCCGGAACCTCGCCCGGGAAAGGACCTTGATTAAGTCCATCGTCGTCTGTCGGAACCGACTGTCCCAGCCCGCTCGCTTTGGCGAGTCCTTGCCGGGTTTGTGCATCCATGCGTAGTGGAGCTCCGTCGCGAACATCGCGGCTTCTTCTACCTGCTCCTGCGTAGGAGGAGGCCTCTTCATCTTCTGCTGTTGCTCGGCGGTTGATTTGTGGCTAGACATAGCGGTGGTTTACGCGTAGTGGTTCGGGTTTGAAAGTGAATTGCACCCGTGGCGCATCGGCTGCAGATCCCTTATCGGATGGAGGAAAATTTTGAGGCGCCCAGCCGGAGTTAGCCGCCTGGCGTTGAAGATGCTTCTCCCGTAGTTCGACAGCGCGATGGGCCTTGTCTATGCAACACCAACCCATGTAAGCCCTGCGGGCCATGTTGGGTTAACGGTCCGGGTCTGAATAGTGTATTCCCCCTCATATATACACAGATTTCCCGCCATGGCTGACAAAAAACGAGCACGCGCTGAGTCACAATGTAAGCATACCTTTCTCTACTGTAATTCCCTATTAACCTCCAGCAACAGCATCAGAACCCCCCGGGCTGTCAAACATGTCCGAATCCAGCTTCCGACACCTAGCCGTGTCCAGGAAGCTCTATTACTTGAAAATCCGGGATCATCGCCGGAGCATTCACGACGGTGAGCAACTCCGCGGCGTATACTGGTTGGGGCCATCGATAAGATGATAACATTCGATATTGCTTTTGTACAGGGACACAGAGTCCGAGCATTCCGTGGGTTCATCCCGGGGAGCTGGGAGCCCCGACACAGATCATGCCGCTGCCCCCACCCCTTTGCTCGAAACGGCCCCGGTACGGCATCTCTACCATCCGAAATCGATGCAGCAGATTGCCATCCTTGCCCCAGACATCTCCGAAGAGGAGCCATCTACTCCGGACAGGGTTCCCACCCCCCAACTGTTCAGTTACGGCTCTGAGTCTCCCGATCCGCCCGCCCAGGATGACCATCCGGAACCACTGCAGGAAAGCACCGTCATCGTCCCGCCTGCCTCCGATGAGGTCCCTATAGCTCCGGCCGCCATTCCGGCGGCCGGAATCTTCACATATGACTCCGACTCTGACCCGCCGAATCCACCCTTCCAAGAGTCGGGATCGATGGAATTGTACGTTGCAGACTCCCCGGACACACCCCCACAGGGCTCCGACATTGACACCACTCATCCTTCATCCCCGGAGTTTGGACCGATGGCCTTGTATGTCGCGGACTCGCCGGACACACCGCCACAGGTCTCCGACACCCTTCCGCGCATGGAGTCCCCTTGTCGAGACTCGCCCATTCCCACTACCTCCGACCTGGCCGTTTTATTCTACTCAGACTCGTCTTCACCTTCGCCGACGCGAGACGTCCACCAACCCCTCACTCTTTTTTCGTACTACTCGGACGATGATGGGGACAGCATCCGGAACTCCCCCATCCGGAACCCGCCCATCCGGAACTCTCCCATCCGGAACTCTCCCATCCGGAACCCGCCCATCCGGAACGTTCAGTACGTCCCTCCGCCCCCGCCGGGGCCATCGCCGGGGTTACTAGACACACAACGCTACCTCCCGGAGTCTCCTCGGCCCATCCATCCGGTCGATCGTTACACGTGGAGGGTGGATCAGCGAGATACTTCAATCTCTCCGGATCCCATTTCGGACCCTTCCCACATTTCGGAACGCACTCCGGTGGCATCCTACCACCTTCGCAACCACGGAGACACCCCTACAACCTCCATTCAACAGCTCCGGGTAGCTTCTCCTCCGCCCGGCATCGATTCAACTCGGGAAGAGGACGTGCGCATGGCCGAAGGGTCTGGTATGTCCCAAGATCCCCTCACCTATCGACGACTTCATTTTCAGGAGATTGACTCTATGTCATCTCCAGAACTCCCTGAGAATCCGTACACATCTCCAACAGGTTCCGTCGGGGCGGACACATCGCGGAACCTGTCAGACGAGCGAGCACAGCTAGCTCGAGATGTCGAGATTTTGGAGGAGCAACAAGGTAACCTCCGCGGTCTTAGGCGGACCCCACTAGCATACTTACCACCATCCTGGGATGGGTACCATGCATTTCTCCTGTCGAGGGTCGACTCAACAAGGGTGATATGGGATACGTTGGACAACGGACGTGAGAACAGCTCAGAGTGATATGTGCATGTGCAAGGGTTATTTTAGTACTGTATATCGCTCTAATTCCATGCTGGTTTCCATATGTTAGCCTGTCCCGTTAACACATGCCTGTGGCCTAGACGAACTTACCAAAGTGGAAGCTTTCTCCTCACTGGTCCACAATTGTATCCGCCGGCTGGTTAATACTATGAATTCACCTCCGGTCAGCCCAGGACATGACGGGCCGGGTAACATAAGATCGTGCATATGCCATCCGGCCGATTGCTATTCCTCACCAGGTCTACCATCCGGCCGATTGCTATTCCTCACCAGGTCTACCATCCGGCCGGTCATACCATAGCTCAGAATATACATATATGAGTCAGATTGGCGGAACACATATCATATGCTCTCTCTAGTAACACATTTACCCATTACAACTAATAACCCATACCCGACGGGCCGAGGGATATAAGTACCAGCATATAACGTCCGGCCGAGGGACATAAGTAACAGCATATATCGTCCGGCCGGACAATGTGTGCCCATGGCTCTATCGCCCGGCCGGGAGCCCCAAACATATGTTGCCCCCATATATTTGGCATGTTCCAGAGGGGACACCATAGCTGCTCTAGTTGGGTTATAATATGCTCCCCTTCCATGTAACGAGTTCAAAGTAATGGGCACGGGAG
This sequence comes from Ganoderma lucidum, assembly GCA_019426095.1. Classification (NCBI taxonomy): domain Eukaryota; kingdom Fungi; phylum Basidiomycota; class Agaricomycetes; order Polyporales; family Polyporaceae; genus Ganoderma; species Ganoderma lucidum. The sequence continues at coordinate 63,195 of JABWUW010000022.1, forward strand.
CTCGGTGGTCGAGTAGCATATATTACACCGTTAATATAAGTATGGTGTCTCTATTCAGGCATTTTGTCCCTTCCCCAAGGTCAGAAGCTCCATAGCAACCAGAGGAAAAAGGTCCGGGACAATTAGCATACGAATTGAGGAAGTTCCACAACCCCATCCTGCTCCCAACACGAGGGAGCACTGCATTCACATGCAGAGGCGCCGGGGCACCATCTAACAGGCATATCTTTACTTCCTGTTAATACGCCACAGATATACAATGCTCCGGTACATGTCCGGACCGTTAAATAGTTATTGTGATCAAAGAACTGCATGTAGAGCGAGCCAAGGTATCTAACAGCCCATACCTACCATTCGAAAAATAGGCGCCGATACACCCCGGGTACCCCCCCCCCAAACCCGGCCGGAGTGCTTTTCCCCACCCCATCTCCGGCCGGACACTACACTCCCTTATGTTTAGGCATACCGGCCGGGACCGGCTCTACAGCAATACTGTGGAATTACACACCCCGGGTGACTGCTATTACAAGGAACCTATAGTGGAACCATGTGGCCGTGCACTGTGTACACAAGCATACTGTTACCTCCTCGTTCACTTTACGCTACGGAGGAAGGTGGATTAGTGGTATTTCTGAGGTGCAAGTGAGAAAAAGAAGCCTACATGATCGGATCTGTCTGCACGGGGGCACCTCGCCATGGTATCGGTGGAGTACGAAGCCCTAGGGATGGGACTTCTTGAGTGGCAAGCCAACAGGTGGGAGCTGGACGGGATGGGCGATGGCGTTGGAACCCATGGGCTCGCTTCTTGAAAGGAGCATTTGGGCTTCCTGCCCATAAACACGACACAAGCACGCAGCCTGCATGCGGCTGTCATAAGGTAGATATAATCATATTAGTTCATTGATTGTGCAGCCTGAGGAAGACAATCTGGCAGGGAGTAGCGGCGGCTACGAAGAGGCGATGTAGACGAACATCATACAGCTGCGTGTAGGTGATCTACCAGCGCCTACTTTGGCTGCGTGGCAGATCATGTATGCGAATCACCGATTACGTTGGGGTAGATAATCTACTCCACCTATACGCATTGCAGGAAGCCGTACCCTTTTTGCAGTGACTGAGCGTCCGTCCGAAATCTCGGCAGGGAAGCGGAAACGTTCGGACCCCGTCTCGATGTGATACTATTCGAAACTGGCCAGCCGAATGGTGCCATGCAACTCAGTGGACGCTGACACTTTCCGAATCGAATTGGGACTCGGGAGGATCTGACGCTCTAAGGTATTCTCGCTAGTCTACAGTTGATCGTCTCCTTCAACCCGCTCCCTGACCGCTATTCAGTCTCCTGGTCTGTATTTCAACTCTTGTCCGGTTTTCTCTCACACTTGTGAGCGGAGCGGGGGCAAAGCTTGACATCTCCAGCGGTGGCAGGCATAGTTACTTGGGTGACATTGTGCGCGATTCTGATGATGCACGCCACACTGCGGAGAATATGAATATCTTCCAGATGTGAACGCAGGCTCCATGACATGGGAATACTGTATGTGTCGCGCTTCTATTGATTATGCTGCCAGGCATGGTCCTCTGTGGGAGCCAGTAGGACCCCCGATAATCCCTATTAATGCCTGATCCGCCGAAGCGCGATTTCGCTGGTTTTGTCCGGACACAGCTCCTTCCATATTCGGAAGGTGTAGCTCCTTTTATAGTAACTTAGGCGTCTGTGACCGGCGTTTGACGAGCGCTTAGCCAATTTCCTGCCGTTCTTGTCCGGATTTTTGGGCGTTTAGCGGGCGCTTGCGTCAGGCATGCCCTCTCGACTTCACGATTTTTGTCCGGACAAGGGATCAGGGATGGGTAGGGATTATCGGGGGTCCTGAGCCAGTGTATCGCGCACATCCATAGCGCCAAATGATCCCCCATTCGGGCTGACCACCTCTCACGTATTGGACGACACTGCCCATCCCTCCCGACCCACTCGTGAAACTTCACCAACCTGACCTTGTGCCATTGTTCTTGGTGAGCCCATCTTTGCTTAAGAGCATACAATATTGACGTTGAGTGCGGCGAATCGACAGGTAGACGCGCTTGTTACGCAATCATCCTACTCTCAGGTCGACACGGGCTCCTCCTGGTCTCTGTTAGATTGCTCTAAGCCCCGTTTTCTATGCCACTCGAAAGCCGTAACGGCCCGAAGAGGCGGTCCTCCAGGATAAAATCTCGAGGGACTCATGAAGAAAATGAACCCCACTCTCGCGGGACCGACGACTCAAACATTCAATCTCCTCGCAAACTTAGTCGGGCCATAAAGTTGACGAATAAAGCTTTAAGTGCTGGAGACTCTTTCTTCACCAAGTCTCTTGCGGATAGGCTGGCGCAAGCTCAAGAGTCGACTCCTCCAAAGGAAGATTCGCTCGCAGAAGGAGAGGGTAGCACCCCGAGATCTCCTCGGGTGAGTAGCTCTGCCGTGATGCCGCGAGCACAACGTTCATGGGTGTCGTTTCGTGTCAGACACCGCAGTCCCCACAGAGAGATCGGCAGCCGCAGCCCGAAAGTCAGCCCCCTCCTAGAGCTGAGCAGCCTGAAACTCAAGCACGCTCACCATCGTCAACGCCTCCGAAGCCAATGTAAGTCACCAGTTGGAGGGACAAACTTTCTCGACGGTTTGCTAACTAAAGTAATGTCATCCATAATTGCTTAGCGATGAGGACAAGATCTCTCCGTCCATGACCGGCGAGAGGGCTGGTGAGTCCGAATGATCCATCTATAAGCTTATGGCTCCGGCTGATCATTTCACACCGACATTAGGATCTAGAACACTGTTTACTGTACACGAGGAACCCAACGAGGAGTGCGATCTGGCGGAAGGACATTCACACCCACAATTGGCTGCACAAGAACTGAAAGTGAGCGTTTTTGGAGTAGGACATGTGACGACCTCGACGTCTCCATCCTCATTTTGGTCTTCGACTCAACATTCGTGATTTAGAGCCCTATCTTCCGTCCCGTACCCATATCCTATTCGACGGATTCAGAGCTGTCATCCGCATTGGATTGGAAGGAAAACCCGCGCTCGGCACGAAGCGACCAGGTTCCTACACCACACGGTCCTCCGTCCTCACGCACGATGGATGGGAATGAGGTGAGGAGTATTGTGCACCTCCACCGTTTTTATAACATGTCTGATGGTCAAGCTTAGCTGAAGGGACTCGATCCGGACCACAATCCAGGTTCAGGTGTTCGGTCGAACGCTCATGCGCGGCCTGATACGTCTGCGATCGAGGACTATCCCCAGCCATCGAAAGAAGAAGATGCCAAGACAGTAGAAGACGACACCCTAGAATCAAAGTTCGATACTTGGTTGGCAGCCTTTCGAGATCTTGAGCTGAAAACCGGCATGTCCTCCGAAGCACTCCAACTTCGCTGGTTGGATCACATCCGGCAACTCTCAAGCGTCGATAGAGTCTACTCCCGCTTTTTCATCCACAATGTTGATCGAGAACTGGCGCGAATCCGTCGGAGACCTCAAGGTACGTTCCGTTGTGATAGGCCTGTCATATAGGAACATTTGACAATCATTGACTGTTACTTGAGCAGAGGTGGACGTCGAGGATCCTGACATCGTCGCTCGTTGCTTCGAGCTGTTTCAGGAGCATCAAGAAGATTGGCAAGACGTTCTCGCTCAATTCCGTGCCAAGGAGACCGCTGGATTGATCGACATTAGTGATCCAGAGCAAGCATGGCACAATTATCTAGAAGATCTTCGGGCTCTGGTATACTTGCTACGCTCGCCGAACCCACAAATCATGGCACTGACCTGGTTTCCAGACGCTCCGCTACTCCTTTGCGTGGGGGTTTCAAGCAGCGGTGGCAACCATCAAACCTATCCCCGAGGACCGGCCAAGTTTCAGAATATTCGAAACCCCTTGCGCCGTTGGCGTGAGTTCATTCCCTTAACAGCAACGGTTGATACTGATCCTTGCTTGTCAGTTCATGGACTCGCTCAGTGGGCCCGAATCAATAGCGGATCGCCTCTGTGACTACGTAGGGTACGGCGACTTATTCTGCGGCAATGCGAGGTTGTTCAGATTTATTTGCTTGCAGGCCCCGTGACTCGTACAGAGAGCAAAGCTCCAGTCCGAGTTGCTCCTCGAGTGCTGCATGTGAAGACGACGACGGGCGTGCGACCTTGGATGCATCCGGCAAGACTTGGAGAAGCCTCGATGGAGCGCAAGTTGTCGATGATGATGATGGTGGTGGTGGGGACCGCAACAGCAACGGGAACAAGTACGAGGACGAGGGCGAGGACCTGGACAATGACGAGGACAAGGATGATGACGAGGATGACGAGGACGATGATGATGAGGACGATGATGATGAGGACGATGGTGAGGACATTGACGAGAACGGTGACGGCGATGGCGCGGTATCGAAGGAGTCGGGGTCTCAACAGTATGCGCGGTCCTCAATGATGATAGTACAAGATGCGGGGCGACGGAAAGCCGCAACAAAGAACCTCACAACACGCTTCAGTTAGTGACCACATCATTTGCTATAACGGAATCGCGGCATCGCTAGCTTTCTCATTTTTCATCTTTCAGTTAAGGCTGGGGGTACCCTGTCCGGGGACCTAGACAAGTGGCCAGGGAAGTCATGGCTATTTAAATTGGCAAAGAATGACCTACGTTGCATGAACTGGCCGTACAAGAAAGTTCCGTGGCTTGGGACGTTCCAGAAATCACACGGTGGTGCTAGCAAAGGGATCGCCGAGCTAACGGCCCAAGAATTTCGCAACCTGGAGGACGCACTGTGCATTGACGGACATGGCCGCGTCGATTTCGAGAAGGTCCCGGGGGGCTTCAAAGGTGAGGCGTATCGATTTTCTTGCATGGTTTAAATGCTGAACCTTCCTGAGGCCTCATATCTGGCTTAGAGCCCATTGCGAGGAGTCCAATTGTCCGCGGAACCTACACCGGCTTGTTTCTCCAGGTCAACTACGCGGGGGATAAGCTGACATTGCGCAGGCAAAAGAAATTCCTCAGAAGTGTCACGACTCAGGAAGTCCTCGTTGTCCAGGACGAGCAGTGGGAAGAGAAGGGAGGCACTACAGAACAGAAACGGTCAGTAGTTCGCTTACAACCATGCCAAGTTGACTACGCTCACAATTTAATCTGCGATAGGGCAACGTCATCTGTTTCTTCCACAGCTGGTAAATTCCCCCGCAAGCATCATGCCAAATCTCCCGACCTCGGCATATCCAACTCGAACAAACTTCCCCAGCCTAAGGGGAATCGTGACAATGCCATCGCACAGTACCGCTATCCTAACGGTCCCACACGCACCATCAATGCACGGGTAGAAAACCACGACCGCCAGTCTAATCAAGTTGTCCATCGAGCTGCGCCGGCTCTCTCACAACGTCCACCTTCCCTACCATCACCCACGCCTTCTCGTGGCCAGTCGTCACATAACACACTCCGCACTTCGCCGCCCACTGTAGAGGCAAGGAGTGTTACGACACAATCTAGTATGCTTAGTAATACCACCTGTAACGACCGTTACGACCTGCCCTGAAGCACCTGGTCCGTGCGCAGGCTGCAGCACAATATATAAACCACTCTGTAGCTGCGGTAATTCCCCAGCTTCGAGTTAGTCTTTAGTCCTCCAGTCCTTCGCTTATTGCTAGCGTGTGGTCTGACCTTATCATAACTCGAAGCTACCCTTTCCTCGACCCACGGCGTACCGTCTCCGTTGCCAACCATGGCGTCCTCATCATCCTCCACTTCTCTCACTGTTCCAAACACCCAGCTCGTCGTGCGTCTCGCCGACGGCACCACCCATCACCTCGTTCCCACCGACACCCTCACCGACTCGTCGCCGCCGTCTCCGTCGTTGACACCACCAATCCCAATCCCTCCCCCGCATCTCCGCCATCGGTCCCCAGCCCCCATCATCGACTCCGACTCTGACGAATCTGTCACCGCTGTCGACTCTGACTCGGACTCAGACTCTGACACTGGCATAAACAGCCCTATCACCATCACCGTTTCCCGACACATCCACCCGGCGCACGCCACCTTCATACAAACAAGGATCAACACCCCGCTGTTCCAAGGAACAGAAGTCACGGCGTACGTCTCCCGATCCCTTTACCCCGCCCTTCCCGGACACGTCATCTTCCGTTTCCCCGCCACCTCGACGACCCCCGCCTATTCCCTTTACGGCATCATTGCATCAGTACAACCCACTTACTGGGAATTCCATATCATACTTACACCTTACGTCATCGATCAGACCGCTATTCTACACGTAACCATTCTACCGAGTAGTCAGTGACCACGTGTCACAACTCGGCGCAGGAGACCCCGGTTAGCCATACCACGGTAAAACTGCTACTATACCACACGCACACGTACCGTACGCTTACGCACACCTTCGCTATCTAGTGAATGGACCCTTGGGATCAGCTGCTCGATTCGTATCCAACTCCGTCCCCATCACCCCCACCGGTCCTCCGCGCCATATACGCGCGGGAAGCTAGGGAAACACGGCTTGTGCAGGACAGCGACACTGTCAATTCCAGAAATCGGACGACATCCGAGTCGACGCACACATCCTCGACAACGAGCTCCAACAGTGTCATCAACAACCATGCCCCCACCGGTACAACAGCCAGAACCCTACCGCGTTCCGATCTCCGCAGTTCATCCCCATCCCGTGCGAACCGCCACCGGAACCAACAGCTCTGGTACCTGGAACGGCTCACGCAAGAACTCGTGCACGTCAGCTGACCCCTGAGCCCGTTGTACGCCCCGGAAGCCCGTACCCAAGAACCCGTCCAGAACGGCAACGAGAGTCTCCCCCTCCCCTCACACACATCCCCATCCCCGTCCAAGTCGCGGGATCCACGGAAGCGTCCCCGATCGCCGGAAGTAGTCGATTCGAATACCGAGAACCCCCGGAAAAACCCTCGCCTCCAACAGACTCCGACGACAATCAAGAACCCTCCGGACGCCGCAGATCGGACTCGGACGGGTTCACCCGTGCTCTCGAGAACCTCGACCTTCGCGCTTCCCCCACGACCACAAGACCCCTATCCGCTCCCCAAAACCCCATCCAGCCTCCCGTCCAACCCACCATCGTCCAGTCACCCCATACTCATCGAAAAATGGCGCAAATCCATTCATTCGACGCGGCGACGCAAGCGTGGATCTCAGGGGAGATCGCAAACCTCATCACGGCAATCCAGCCACCGCGCGGCGGCAAAAACTACGCTCCGCCTAGACTCGCCCAGCCCGAGTACTTCGACGGCATCAGCCCAGACTTTGAACAATGGAAGTCTGATGTCCAGGTCTACGTGGCCGGCCTGGACAAAGATCCAGCAATATCTGCCGTCTTAGGACTGATTCGCGGGACAAATGTGAATAGGTGGAAGCGTAACCTCGTACAGGACAAGTTTGTGGCGAATGGGAATAGATGGGATTATGCGGACATAGCTACATTCTGGGCCAAATTGACGGCGAAGTTTAGACCAATAAACTACGTCAATGACGCGATTATCGCACTCGATCAGATTCACATGGGCAATCGCCGGGCCGAAGACTTCTTTGACGAATGGGAAGATCTGACAGCCCGTGCCGTGGAAGACAAAGACACGGCCAATAACATTTACCGGCTCAAAAATGCGCTACCATCTAGCTACCTAGTTGCGATTAGCACAATGCCGGTAAAGCCTGTCACCTACGCCCAATGGAAGTCTACGATCATTGCCATGGACAACGATCGCATCATCTTCAATCGACAGATCCGTGACTTCACACGCCGACCGCCCCCGCAACACCCGCCCCCGCGTGCCCCACCTCGCTACCCACTGCCAAATGCTCCCCCGCGATACGGCTATCCTCCACAACGATACCCTCCGCAGCCACAATACGCTCCAGCATTCCCTCCTTCGCGATACCCGCCATACGCCCCACCCCCACAATATCCTCCACCCCGACCGTACAACCCACCGCGTCCCCAGATGCCCGTAATGCCGGAGGACAAACGCACAGGCACAGGGGTCACGTACGGAGGAGCAGGACAGCCGATGGATATCGATCGGCTCAGGGCTCGGCCATGCCGAAAGTGTGGCGCAAAGCAAACCGAGAAGGGCTCATGCGGAGACATGTGGCACATTCCGAACCGAACCGGCGCAGCCGCGGTACAAAAGCACAGATGGGAAGAACGCGACAGTCGTGAGGAATTTCTCGAAGAAATCAGACGCTTCCATCAGGAGGACCCTGAGGACTTCCTTGCGCAAATTGCTAGAGTATCGGTCCCTAACTACCACGAGGAACCGGAACCACAGCACGCGCCGGAGGAATATACGGATGGATATGACGAGATATGGTACCAAATGGACGAATATGAGCAGCATTTTCCCTACGCTCCCACGTGAGCGCACACACGTGGCGACCATCTCTGTACAATAGTTTTCAGAACCGGTTTTCTGTTTTAGACTCTGATGTACCCGTCCCGGGTTGTACTATACCTATGCCTACTTATTCACCGGACAACATCACCATTCCCCACCCTACCCAGTCACACGCTATACTTATTAAAAACAACGAGACGACTGATCGTCGGGGCCAACCTACAGGCAACGATCAGCGCGGCGGGTCAGAGCCCGTGCTTCATTTCTCGTCGAATAATAACAAAAAAATCGAAAAAACTCCTAGTGCGCCCATTAACGCCAACCGAGTAATGTCCTACGGTCCGACGTACTTCAAAGTCACACGAGGTACTGGAAGCAAACAGCTGGACATACCGGTCATGATCAAAAACCTGGAAACCCTTCAGGTTTACGACACCAAGGCTCTCTGCGATACCGGTTGCACCGGTTCGTGTATCAATAGAAACTTCGTTCAGCGTGCAGGCCTGTCACCTAAGCCATTCCCGCATCCCATCGACGTGTTCAACGCCGATGGATCTCCCAACATAGGTGGCAGAATCACGCATTACGTTGACGTACAACTACAGATTGGAGATCATGCGGAACAAATCCCGCTTTTAGTCATCGATCTTGGCAAAATGGACATATATCTTGGGCACGACTGGATTGAGCACCACAATCCGTCGATACATTGGAAAAACAAAACCATTGAGTTCAACCGATGCCCGAGCACTTGCCATCACGTCGTCAGCGCTGGTGATCGAATCTTCTCCCTACATACTCGATCGTGGCTTGAAGCCCGATCAGTCCACATACGTGCGAAAACGTCTGTAGCAATGGAAATCGCAATCAAGCAGAATGAGGCCAAAGCAGAACAAACGTTTGAGGAAATGATCCCAGAGTACTATCGAGATTTCTGCGACGTCTTCGACGAAGCGACATTCTCCACTCTCCCCGAACGACGGCCTTATGACCATGCGATTGAATTGACCGAGAACGCTAAACCATATTGTGGAAAAATATACCCCATGACTCTAGACGAACAGAAAGCGTTAGATGTGTTTCTAGAGGAAAATCTTTCCACGGGTCGAATTCGTCCGTCGAAATCCCCGTGGGGTGCTCCGTTTTTCTTTGTCAAGAAAAAAGACGGCAAACTGCGTCCCGTTCAGGACTACAGACAGCTAAACACCTTGACCAGGAAAAACGTGTACCCCCTTCCTCTAATGCAAGAGATCCTAGATCGGCTGAAAGGAGCCCGGTACTATACCAAATTAGACATACGTTGGGGATACAACAATATTCGTATAGCCGACGGCGATGAGGAAAAAGCAGCGTTTATCACTAATCGCGGCTTATACGAACCTCTCGTCATGTTCTTCGGCTTAACGAATTCTCCAGCGACTTTCCAAACGATGATGAACTCGATCTTCCAAGATCTGATTCTTCGTGGAAAGGTCATTGTGTACTTGGACGACATCATCATCTGTACAGCCAATCTAGAGGAACACAGACGCATAGTGCGACAAGTCCTACAGATTCTTCGAGACAATCACCTTACGTGCAAACCCCAGAAGTGCGAGTTCGAAACTCAAGAAACCGAATACCTAGGCCATATCATCGCCCCCGGGGAAATCCGCATGGACCCGGGCAAGATCAAAGGCGTCACTGATTGGCCGGTACCCACGTGCAAACGTGATGTACAGAGTTTCCTCGGATTCGCAAACTTCTATAGACGGTTTATCAAGGACTTCTCAAAGATCGCTGGACCGCTGAATCGTCTCACGGGTCTTAATGAATGGACATGGACCTTAGAGCATCAACTCGCTTTTGAAGGGATCAAGGGCGCAATCACACACGCTCCCGTGTTAGCCATACCCAATGACACAGATCCTTTTAAAGTTGAATGCGATGCCTCGAACTTTGCGATTGGAGCTGAGCTCTCGCAGTGTCAGAACGGACTATGGAAACCTATTGCCTTCCTATCACATTCCTTAACGCCCGCACAAAAAGGGTACGAGATTTGGGATCGAGAAATGTTGTCGGTTATCACAGCGTTACAGGAGTGGCAACACTTCCTCCAAAACGCCCGAGAATTCGAGATCCATAATGATCACAAAAATCTCGAATACTTCCGAAAACCACAATGGCTAAACGCCCGACAAGCGCGTTGGTCGACAATTCTCTCGAATTACCATTTCAAGTTACTCCACAAACCAGGTCATAGCATGGGCAAAGTAGACGCTCTGTCTAGACGCGTGGACCATGAAACCGGCCCCGTGATCGAAAACCTCACGTTGCTCAAAGCACACTGGTTTGCGGCTTCTCATACGATAGACGGAGCAGACAGCCTGAAGACAATGTGTTTAAAACACGTGGACCTTTATGACCGTCTTATCGTTGAGAAATTGGGAAAGGACAACGATTGGGAATTAGCCGAGGACGGCTTAATCTACAGGAAGGGGAAAATGGTCGTTCCAAACCACCCGGATCTCCGCGGACGCGTCATCGCTTCACACCACGATTCGATTGCGGCTGGACACCCGGGCGCAGCCAAAACACAAGATCTGATCATGAGATCTTATTGGTGGCCGACCATCCGAAAAGATGTCGCCAAATACGTCTCTGGATGCATTACGTGTCAACGCGTCAAGATCGATCGACAACCACGTGCCGCACCACTCCACCCCAACCCTATTCCCGATCAGAACTGGCAATTTGTTACCATGGACTATATGACCGGACTACCCGAATGCAACGGACATGACGCCATACTAGTCTTTGTCGATATGAAGTCAAAGGACTACATCGCCATTCCCTGCTCGAAAACGCTAGACTCGGAAGGACAAGCGAGACTCTTCATCAAACACGTAGTCGTACCTCACAGCCTGCCCAAGCGCATATGGTCAGACCGAGGCCCCACCCTCGTGTCCTCTTTCACCAAAGAAGTCTACCGACAGATGGGAATCGAAGGCAATCCCAGCACAGCCTATCATCCCCAAACCGATGGACAGACCGAGCGCATGAATCAAGAGATCCAGACCTATCTACGGATCTTCATCAATCACAAGCAGGACGATTGGGTTGAATGGCTACCGCTAGCAGAATTCGCATACCGATGTCGTGTACATGCATCCACAGGGATGTCTCCCTTCTTCATGACTCACGGTCACGAACCCAATACCGGAGTTGAGACTTTGAAAGACGGCATCAACGAGTCTGCCAAGCAATTCGTTGAGCGAATGCAACGCATCGGGAAGCAAGCAGCACAGGCGCTGGAGATAGCACGAGAAGCGATGAAACGACATTACGATAAACATCGATGGCCGTCACAAGACTACAAGATAGGCGACTACGTATACATAGATGCACAGAACTTTCCCACCGACCGACCAAACAAGAAACTCGAGGACAAGCGCTACGGCCCTTTCCGAGTTGAAGAAAAAGTCGGTGCTAGTGCATATCGCCTAAAGCTCCCACCCAAGTGGAAGTTACGTCATCCCGTATTCAACGAAGTACTCCTAACTCCCGCACATGATCCCGAATTCCCGAATCAAGGAAAGACCAGTCGAGAAGTACCCAGCCTTCTGGAACCTGATCGAGAAGTCGAATCGATCTTAGATTCCAAGATCGTAGAAGGACCAGGCCGATCTCGCAAAGTTCATTACCTCGTTCAATGGTGTGGACTCACACGAGCTGACCGCGAATGGGTACCTTCGGATACGGACGAACTTCGGACGGACGATGCCAAGAAACTCATTACCGCTTTCTATGCAGCAAAAAAGTTTGCGCCGCGCATTCACACTCGTTACATACTCACAGCTACAAACAAACATGGACAAATAATCACATATGATACAGACTCTTATGACTTTTGGACACGTAGATATAACGACTGGAAAAGACGAAACCCTAAGGATAGTAGTACACAACAGGACTATATACGACGCTTTGCTTACGACTAGTTAAACCATGATATTAACGACTACTAACGTTTTGCGGCTTCCTGAGACATGAAGCTAAAGAGGGGGGTAATGTTACGACACAATCTAGTATGCTTAGTAATACCACCTGTAACGACCGTTACGACCTGCCCTGAAGCACCTGGTCCGTGCGCAGGCTGCAGCACAATATATAAACCACTCTGTAGCTGCAGTAATTCCCCAGCTTCGAGTTGGTCTTTAGTCCTCCAGTCCTTCGCTTATTGCTAGCGTGTGGTCTGACCTTATCAAGGAGTCGGTCTCTCCAGGAGAAGACCCTTCACACCAAGGCTAGCCTGCCGAATCCAACCGGTTCTGCTCAACCCCTCCTCCTACAGGGACTAACTAGGCCCGAAAGTAAGAAGGGTGCAAGAGCACGACCTGGATCCGGATTGTGCAAGAGCCAGCGGTGGAGCCGTCTATCCCTGCTAGTCACCGGACCGGTGAGCGGCACCGCAGTCAAATGGTGAGCTGTGTCCTAACCTTGATAGTCGCTATCGAATGATGCTGACTACCCGTTCCACGCAAGATCTCCGCACGCGACACTCCACCCGCTCGCTCGTCATTACACAAGGCTCTGAATACCCATCGTAGCGCCGTTCCGTCGGCCTCACTTGGCGCCGGATCAAGCCGTGTTCCTCGCTCTGGTAATTTCACTGACGTCTTCCTCGACGGAATGTACAGAGCCACCATCAAGCCAGCGCAGAAGGTTGAACATAATCGCGATTCTTCCTTCTCACGACACGTTGCAAGTATGTCGCGTCTTGCTGCTCCGCAGAACAACGATGTATCCGTACCTGAGAGTCCAACCACAACAACGAAGAGGAAGCGCAAAGAGTTGGACTCGGGGCAGCATGGTCTCAAGCGGAAGAAAACGGGATCGAGACGGAACAACGCAGACTAGGGCTCGAAGAGAGAGCGTCGTCATTGTAAGACCTTGTCCGTCCATGCTGTTTTCTTTCTCTTACCATCACCATCATTCGTAGCCCGTCGCATCCACATCCACCCACACATCGTCTCCACCACAGTGTCTGCCGCAGCGCCAAATCCGCCCATCAAGGCCGGCGTGAAGCCCAGTCGCAACCTACGTCTCCACCAGCTGTTCGTCTGTGCCATTCATCCTTCTCGATCTTACTTGCGCTTTCTCACTTCGTGTACAATCGTATCGCTCTCTCGCACCAAAACATAGCACTAGTACGACGACGAATTAGTTGGTTACAACGTTCCCAGCCTCGTCGGGGAGTACAGCCATAGCGTGTTTGACATCGCACTATTTTGTTACATATTCTACTTACGAGCCACGCGTTATTCCCCTCTCCGTGAATGCAATTTCCTATCCTATCAATGTAGAGTCCATCTCCTTCTCATGTGATGCGGCCAGTTCAGTGCTAACATGAATGCACATAATTTCGCTTTTCAACTGTTTCGCGATCGCGTCTGGGAACTGGGATACCGACAGGTAATGGGCGAGAGGCGAGCCATCGAGTGTTTGGAATCTGGTGCACACTCGCGGGGACGAGGCCGATGTTAGAGTTCGCGGTGTGCTTCTTGGGCAAATCTATGTTCGAAAGCAACCTGCGCTCCTCGACGCGCTCATCACCAAAGCCGACTGGCTCCGCATGACCGCTGGCACGCGGCCTACTAGTTTTCACTCAATCCTCGTTCCCATTTTCCAAGCCTCGTGCGTCCATCTCTCTGCTATTAGCCTCCTTACCGTCTGTCGAATCGAGCTATGTATTCTGGGCGACATGGAGCGCATCCCGGGCGCCCGAATTCCGGTATTCCACCATGCTAGCTGTCCGCGTTTCTTTGTGGCGCATAAGTTGGCCAGTGCTCCGTTCCCTCGCGCTACTGATCTGAGGGCTACAATCGAACACAAGAGCCCGGGTGATTTACTGTATGTGTATGTCTCGACTGACCATTCCCCCAACCATTCCCCCGCACACTCCCAGCGAGGTGGTGGTCTGTGTGTCACGCCGCCGTATGCCAGTCTGCCCCTGATGCATGTTAGCTCCCCCCCACGCCCTCCCGCTTGTTTGCGTTGACTGACCATGGATCCTTTAACGCGCGCAGAGACTCTGTTGGATATGCAACGGTCAAAAGTAGGGTTCGTGAAACGCACGTGCATGAGGCTTGAGTCGGTTGGGAGGTGTTGAGGGAACACAGTCTACGTGTGGCGCACGCTCGTGGGTGAACTGAAGATGACGGAGTGACTGACCTAGTGCATGACAGCCTAACAAACAAGTAGCAAACGGAGAGAGTGAATACTCAGGCTCTTCAGTCGCCCGCGAGACGCGTGTCCATGGTCGACGGGCGGCGATGGGCTCTTCGTCCGGGAGGACGACTGCTCTGCTCCACAGAAGCAGGTAGGAGGAAACATTGAGCAGCACGAACTCCACAACATAGAACCGTACTCACCTTACATTTGATAGCAGTATTCGAGCGGGGCATGTTAGTAAGTGGTTACGGTCGAGCCTCAAGTTAATCAGGATAGCGAAAATGATTACAATGACAGCTACTACACTGTAAGACGACGGTATAGCGGCAGTACTGGTGAATGTCAGCAGGACGGGCAAGTCTCAAACTCCAGGGGACAGGAAGGAGAGGAGAAGAAACCATAGAAACGCTCCAGAACGACGTGAGAGAGACGCCCACTCGGCATCCGCCGCACAACACGTGCGCCCACCAAGTGGCAGCTGGTCCGTTCAACTTGAACTTGGTCCATTCAACTCACTCAGCCGCTCTCCGAGTGCCTCCTTCCATCGACAAGTCTTGTGCGACCCGAAATCGTCACCTTGTCTCTTCTCTCCTCCACTCCGAGCCATTTCTCACACTCTTCCTCTCTCGTGCCCCTCTCCTGTTCACCACCTCCTCGCATCCGTACCGCAAACTCAACGACGCAAATTTGAATGTACTTACGCCTTCAGACTCCCGAAAGTGGATGGAAGGCAGAGACGTCGGGGAGGGCGAGGACGAGAAATAGATAAAAGGCGGTGAGGAGGAGAACGGTGAGGATGCTGAAAATCAGGTATGTCTTCATTGCCCGAGTGCGAGCCTGTCAGCCCGCTCTAGCATATGCCTACCCCCCCTTCTTTGGTTGCACTGTACGAATGCCCAGGTCATCACTTGGTAGCAGACGCAGCGCAGAGCCTTGTGGCAAGTTGACCAAGACCTGTGAGGACCTCCTCGACGTTCTCGACAACGTCATTCCTTCGGCCCTCTCTGGCGAATCATGGCATTCTACCACAAGAGGTGAGTCAATTGCTCTACCATCTCCTCGCCATTCACTTACCGCCCTGCGCATCCTTAGCAAGGATAATTGCCCTTTGTACCACCCGAGCTTGCGACAGGCGCCAAGCGGAAAGAAACCGCCAACAAGTCCACTCGAGGCCCACACGCACACACACACACACACACACACACACACACACACACACATATTCTCTCTCTCTCCTTCGTTTACGCACAATGAAATGTACGGCACCACGGACCCCGGCGGCGCAACGGCGATTAACGTGCTCGAGCAGTACGTCAATATGACGTTCCACTCTGTATGTATCTCAGGGTCACAATCATAGGGTGTACTGACTTGCCGTCGAACCCAACGCTCCCGCAACGGTGAAGGTGTACCCCTGTTTTTACCTCCACCGCTTCTCATGCATGAATCCCCGCTTGCCGCATGGCCTTCCCCGTTCACTCAAAGTGGAAGAATCGGCCACTGTGCGTTGTCCACGATACGCTCTGCGGCACTCACCTTCCAGCACTGTGTCGCTCCCTCCCCGCCTGACACCGACCTCGTTCCCCGGCTCTGTCCTCGTCTCCGTGCAGGCGGTATCCATGGGCTTCGAATTCCTCGTCCGCGACGACTTCCCACTGTCACCGCGTCGCATTCTGCGCTATCGCCTCTACGTCTAGCCGAAGACGGCGCATACATTTTACCCGAAGTGCACCACTTTATGGCGCGACCGGCTCGCCTCTTCCAACGACACGCGCGACGTCACCGTCCGGTTTCGGCACACTCTTGCGGACGACCCCCACCATCGGCGCCGAGGTGAATCTGCTTCGGTCGTCAAGACCTTCTCTGGCCGTTACCCGCTCAAATCCGGACTCTCGTGGCGACTCGGATGGTCTGTATCGGGCGTATGATCCCACTACAAGACAATGTGTCCTAGATCCACGATGTGATCTTGTGGTACGGTGCTTAAAGGTGAGCATGTCAACCGGAACTGGACGGTGCTCGGACGCTCATTGTCCATCTGAGGTTCAAGTTCGCAGGCGCGGGGTCCTACTGCGTTCATGTCAGTCCGCTCTGGCTTCAGATGAGCTGTTTCTGGAAGCGGGCGGTTGCGTGTCGACCATCGGTTTCGTCGAGGAGAAGCAGGATGCAGTGGTGAGTCCAGATTGTTATCTGATTGAGTGCTATAGCGGGGCTCATTGACGCAAAATAGAGGGCCCGCCTGTACAACATATAGGGATTACACACCGGCGAATGGACATGCAACATATGCGTTGTGAGTAGCTCGTTTTTTGAGTGGGCGAGGATTTAAGCTTCAGTGTCGATTCTAGACGCCCATCTCAGCCAACACGTCGGCTCAGTGTTCATGCATTCTCCTTCCAACCCCGACCTAATCACTAACTGACCACATCTCCGCTTCTGTGAGGGGGACTACCTACAATTGGTATCCTATTCAACGTTCTCATGTTGACAATTCAATGTTTGTCGCGACGAACTTCAGTGGCTCGTCTGAGCTGTTCGCACCGTCCTACGTTAACCGGTTCGTACATTTCTCAGTCTAGGAATGTATGCAATGCTGACTTCCGGGGCGTCGCCCTTGGAAGTTGAGGAACACAGCGCCATGCGCCTGCCGGACGCCGACACCGGACAGTTTGTGGCACACCTGGGGTTCCGAAAGGGCACAACCACTATACGTTGAGGGACATCCGAGTCTCCCACGGTGTCCCTATCCGCTCTCGCTGACGCCCTCGCATCCATCACCCATCGCCGAGCCCCCAGATGGATTTTCACAACTTGGACCCTCGACCAACGTGACTGCCGCTTCGGAGCTCATCCCAAACGAGTGCACGCCCCTGTTCCCCGTTGCTGGCAGCCACGACTGGGTGGAACAGGGTATTCCGCCGGAAAATTGCCACGTAATCTCCTGCTCTGGATAGCTGCAACTGCTCGTCGCAACCTTGGTCTCTCACATAGGCAGATGCCTACGCCTGCGTCCGCGCTGGCGTACGCCCACCTCCATCTGATGACGCGCACAAGGACCCGGAGTATACGCCAGGAGCACCAACCGCAACTTCCATCAAACGCGCTACTGTGCCAGCCGCGGAACGTGGATGTGCCCGTGCTGGTGGTATTCAACCGGGACGACTCTCTCGATGTCGACGTCGAGCGGGGCCTGGGCGGAGAGTTCACGCTTTCGATGCACTTGCCGCCGCCACCGCGAGGGTAGCTGCAGGACGATGCGGAGGTGGCGTGCCGGTGACGGCTGATGGTCGCAACGCCGCCTCGTCTGGCTTTTCAGCGCCGTACATCGTATCCACGGCTTCATTTCGCCACTCATACATCCACTGTCGAATTCCCCGCATCGTCGAGGGTGGCGAGTCGGACGTCGCCCTTCCATGTCGGGGCCACTGACGGATGGTCATATTCGTCCGATGCGTCTCAGCCACTGGCGGTTCTCGCATTCATCCTCCCGTTCTGTTCGCGCCTTGTCGCGATTCCCCGAGTTCCACCTCCACGCCCCCTCATTCAGTATCGTAACACCATATTCTCCGGTATTATGGCGCCTCCCATTCCCCCATCCGGTTCGCAATGTCATGATCTCTTCCACACCCATTCATCAGTTCCACATCGGCATTGGTCCCTCCATTCATCGCCTCATCCCATCCATTCAGTGTTTTTTGTCCATCGCTTTCGCATTTGTTATCACATATAGCACGGGAACCTTTCATTCTCTGTACACGTAATCAGTATGGAAGGTAATGTTCCTTGAGCACTGTAGTCTTCACCATGCCAACAGACCGTTTACCAATACCGCTCATCGACTACGAACATCTCCAACTCTACGCCATGGTATCATTCCGCATCCATGCTGGTGAGCCTTACTCTAGTAAGCACAGATATAATGTCCCCCACTCTGCTCTGCTCATCGCAAGCTATTACTCTTTTCGAAAACGTGCTTTGAGATAGCTCCATGCGTCTTTTGGATACCGAGACCAGAGAGTTCGTCTACAAAGATCCTCGGAAAGACGTCAATTTGAGGTATGCTCTTGTCACACACCTGGGATCCCGAGGGCGAGCAGACGTATCAGGTGATACAAAAGATCCAGCAGCGCCATGACTCCCGGTTCCAGCTCTCCGATCCCATACACTCCCACACTGCCCACTCCCGTCTCAAGCACGATATCCATGACTACGGCGCATCCTTGAGTTATACGCAGCAGCTCTTGTCCTCGTCACTCTTCGATCTCATCAACGCTCGCCTCTATTCATTGCGGCACCGACACCGGCCGCTCTCCTGCCACTCAATCCACATCGAACGACTCTCCTCTGCTATCTGGAGAGTGCACGTGTCAATCGGAGGCACCACCTCGTTGCAGCTGGGATGATCTCGAGCTCTCGCCCCAAATACGGGAATCTGGATCGACTCCTGCTGCATAGACAAGACCAGCAGTGCGGAGCTCTCGGAAGCCATCAACTCGATGTACGCGTGGTACGCACGCTCGGAGATCTGCTATGCATTCCTCGCCGACGTCCCCCCAAGTTACGACCACCGAAAGCCGACGTTCGACTTCCGCAACAGCTTGCGGTTCACGCGCCTCATCGCGCCGCTCGACGTGCTGTTCCTGTCCGGCGACTGGGCTCCGATCGACCCCCCTGTAGACCTCATCCTAGAGATCACCGGGATCAGCGAAGAGGCCCTCTTGCACATCGAGCCGCTCTACCGATTTGACGTGGCCTAGAGGCTCTCTTGGGCGGCCGGTCGGGAGATAGGGTGGAGGACCAGGCGTACTAGCCGCTGGGTTTCTTCGACATCAACATGCCCACGCTCTATGGCGAGGGCCATCGCGCGTTTCGGTGGCTGCAGGAAGAGATCATGCAGCGAATCCCCGACCAGAGTCTCTTCGTATGTGGCGACGTGTACCTGGGCCCACAGATCTTCAAGTCGTCTCTGAAACCCAACGCCGTGATCACTACAGCGTCAGAGAGGCCTCCTCGTATTTCCTTTCAGCCGCAGGTCCCAACATCCCCTCTCGCCATGGCACCTCGCTTCTTCGCGGATTGTCGGACTGTCAGCGCATCTTCCGACGATATCACCCATCAGTCCACTCAGAATTCATGTCCTCTCCATACGGCATCCGCACACAATTCCAAATGTTGCCTCCCCTTTGCTTTTCCCTTCGGAGTCGCTACACCATCGGCGGAGACGAGAAACAGAGGAAGACTTGAACCCCCAATGGTACCTCGCCCTCCTCGGATGCCAGCATGCGGCGCGTCCCGGACACCACCTCCGGCGGGTCTGCGATGTCAGCCACTCCGATTCCGGTGTCGACTTCGTGTATCCCGGATACGTGCGCATCTTCCCGAAATCGCTTCTGCGCGGCAAGGCCCTAAGTCCAAACCTCTTCCTCGTGCCATCGGGAGTCATCGAACGCTGCCGCGCGCACATCCTACTCGAGACACGTTCGCGGGTCGCTGTCGCGCCTGACGGCCTTAGCGGCCTTTACGCTGCCCTCCGCCAACCCCTCTCTCCCTCCAACAAGTCGCACACCGTCCTCTCCGACCTTGACAAGCGGAAGATCCTCTAGAGCCGAAGCCAGTGTACATATTGCACCTATACCGGCACGACCACAAAGCAGCACAGGCTGATACCAGCCAGCCGCACCACAGCATCAACCTGGTGATTTTGACAAAGGCCCGGGGGGCTCTCCGCGCGCAAGGGTACACTGTCGACTTCCGCGAGCCCTAGATGAGTCGTCAGACGGCGACCAGCACCCACTTGCTCACGCTCTCCCATGACAAGCACACCGTCACCGTAGAATTCCAGCATACGCTTGAGAGCGACGGTCAACAGCTCACCATCGCCGCTCAGGTAGCGATCTCAGGTCTCGACGTGGCTGGGGAGTCTGCGTCCCCTCGGGCGGATTCTAGCGCGGTGACTTGGACGGACTCGTTCCCGTGGCGCGCTCTACCGAGACAATACAATATGGCGTGAGGGGGAGATGCTGAGGTGCTGATCTTGCGCCTCCGCCTGGACTTGATATGTGCTGAAGCCTACTAGTATCTCCTCCATGTCGAACCCGTTGCAAGCAACGACCGGCCCACTGCACCTCTTCACGAAAAAGAGGGTAGTAGATAGTCGACGCAAGGGATTGCTTAAGTGAGCGGGGAAGTAGACGAACATGAAGCTCAGAATGTGGACACGAGTCGGCAATCTACAAGCTGCTGGGAATGGAGTCGGTGTATCAACTTCAGAGGCCGGGACTTTCTTCCGAGGGACGTTTCAATTCCAGATATGTCACAAGTATAAGGATGTGGCCAGGTAGTCGGGCATAAGGATACAGGAACATCCACGGACATAGATCTGAGAAGGGAATGATGCACGGAGGAGGTGAGAGAGAAATCATGACGTCGTGACCCAATAAAGTACTGTGTGATGCGTGCTTCCTCGTTCATCTGCTTCGGCAGCGAACATTTGAATCGTCAGACTGCAATAGGCTACGAGAGCCGCGACTGGATGAAGCCAGGCGCAACAGCAGCATCGCCACTAAGTACTGAGTACTGAATCCCCGCCTGGCCGTGGTCACATCGAATCAATCGCCATTGCCTTGATGACGGCGGCGCAGCCATACCGCCTCACCATTTGATCTCCGTCGTCGGCTCCTTATCCAAACACACCGTCAACTCCCTCTCATCCATCCTTCTCGCCCACCAATACATCTTACCGCCCCTATACCCGCCCCTCGGTCCCTGCACCTCCCGCACGAACGCCGCATACGCCTCGGGCCTGTCCTCTATCGTGAAGAACACCTCCCCGAACGAGTGCTGCCAGTCGCATCAGGAACACCAAGTACGCCTAGACGATCTGCGGCGCCTGCATCTTCACCAGGAACACCTTGTCCCCATGTATGTTTGCAGGCGGGGGATCCTCCTCGAGGGGCCACGTGCGCTCCGTGTTCGTCCACGGCTGCGGGTGGTCGAGGCGGCTCGAGCGCGACATCGTCAGGTCGCCTTCGCCCGGGCGACATACGCGGAACGGGATCGTGCGCCAGCGGCCGCCTTTGAGCGAATGGCAGGTCTCCTTGAGTGTGGGCCGGCCGGCTTTCTGGCAAAGACGCGGAGCTTCGGTGCGTCAGCCGTGTGATGATGCGCAGGGACCAGTATGAATCGACACATACGCGGTGTGAGGCAGTCATTGTGCAATGGCTACTAATAGTTCGATAATTCTGGTTTCCAGCAATCATAATGACCGCTACGGTAGTACTACACTACTGGTAATACAGCATATAAATACCAACGACATTACAGCGAGACATGACTGTACAACCCGCATCACCGCGGTGGCGTCCGAGGAATATCATGAGATGCGCCCGTAGGCACATGACGACAGTGTGCTCTGCACGAACCCGCCGCACACAATGCTGAGCGTGAGACCAGGACGGATAGGATAGGTAGGCCTCACGGCGAACATCCTGAGAAGCCGCCGGTCGCGACATGTTTGTGGAATCGCCTTGGTGTCTTGCATGGCAGGGCGCTTGACGGCGCTTCATTTTTTGTTGCATGCCACAAAGGGCTCCACGAGTATTCCACGGCCTGCGGAATGTCGGAATGCATGCTGTGAGGGAGAAGCTCGGTGACAGCGACATCACAGGTGGGTCAGCGGCACCGGACGCTCACGGTGAGGAACGGCGCGTTCGGGCCCTGGACCTTCGTGAAAGGCCCGGTGACGTATACACGCGCTCGGCCAACGAATTCGGAGACAGCGATCATCGGCGGCGCCTCGACGACCCCGCCATCATTACAGCTGTTTTCATAACGATAGGCCCCTGGGACGCGTTTTACGCGCACACGAGCGGTGATATCCGAAAGTCGGCAGCGTCGGGTAAGGGACTCAAATAAAGCGCCGCCCCCTCAAACATTGCGCAACAAATCGCAACTGCTCACTGCCGTCGCCTGAGTCGAACCGAATGTCCGCCCATGTGTGTAAAATGCGCCCGAGGGGCCTATCGTTATGAAAACAGCTGTAATCGGGTCGTTCGTGATCAGCGTCGTCAGCGAGCCGTTCGCGCCGACGTGCTGGATCTTGATCGGGGTCGACGTGCCCTCGAGTTCTCGTCGACCTTCCACAAGACGTACAGCCCCCCACGCGGCGCCTCGAAGCCCAAGCCCAAGGCGTCGATCGCGCCGCCGTTGTCGAGATCCCAGAGGAGAGGAGCGGCTCCGAGTTGGGCGTGAAGGGGCCCCGGGGGTTCGACGCGGTCGCGACGCCGATGCAGCGGTCGTTACTCGACCCGCTCGAGCGGTGCGCGGTGTCTATGGGCGCGCACAGATACAAGTCGAAGTCAGTCGCCGGCGCGTACAGTGCGACAGCTGAGCGGGGCGGCGGTGCTCACAGTACATGACATAGTAGCCGGAGTAGATCTCGCGGACGTCGGGGGCCCAGACGGCACTGCCATGGTGCGCCACCATCGTAGTCAGCGCGCCGTGCGTAGCATGGGATCGAATCGCCACTGTAGACTCACCCGTTGGCCCAAGGTCCCAACTGGGGAGGTCCAGGAGTAGAAGTCGGTCGACATCGACGTCGGGACGAGGCCGAAGCCGGACGAGGTCGAGTACGCATACCAGACCCCGGACGAGTCGCGCATGATGCCGGGGTTGATGACGCGCCACCTGCAGTGCCCACCTGGCGCTTGATCGGCGTCGCAAAGGAGAGAGCGGTGATAGCACCCAGGAGGGTAAGAAAAGCGATGGGTAGCATCGTGGCGGCGAGCAAGGAAAGGGATGCGACAGTCGAGTTTGCTCCCCTGACGCAGTCGGGGACGGAGCGAAGCAACGGCTTAAATATCGTGCCAAGGTTGAGGCTTCTTGCGCTCAAAAGATCGCCCACCCTGTGGGATGGAGAATGTGTGTTGCTTCCTTAATAGTGATATGCCGACACTCCAAACGTTAACAGCGCCTTGGGCGGATGGGACATCCGAGTCCACGGGCAGCCGGGTGCGCCGGTAAGTCTGCAGGAAGTCGCGAAGAGCCCGACGGAGGTCGATCGATGTGTTGGCTCACGACGTAGGAGAAGGCGATGCCAGCCTCCGGCGTATGTACGGACGTGCATCATGGCGTGTACCGTGACGGGGAAGGCATGTGTGAAACCTCAGTTGCGTAGCATGCGGGACGGCGGGGATCGTTGCACCTGGAGAAAAGTAGAAACTGTGTCGTCACCGGAAGGCCTTGCCATGGATGCTCGGCAGATGCACAGAGGAGTCTGATCAGACGCGGTGAATCACAACGTGAGGCTGACTCCCTTTACTCGGGCAGAGACCTCAACGTACCTGCAAAAGTGGTCCAATCTAAGCCCATCTCGGGGGCGCTGGACACTGACGTGAGGGTTGTAACTAGAGAAGGGTGATGCGAGTAACTATGGTAGGAAAAAGATTGGTCGCAGGAGGAAGGGAGCACGCACAATCATGATCCCCAGGGGAGCTATCGCGATGGCATCAACTCTGCCAACGCAGAATGCGGGCCCGTGCGCTCGAGTCTTCGAAGATGTTGCAGTCGGTGTCCAGGAGGGAAGCAAACAGTTAGCGTTGCAACCGAAAGGAATCGGGCACTGAGCGTTGCGCATAAGACCTCCTTCCCCAAGCACAGAACCCCGAGTGCATACAAAGACTCACCAATTTTCTAACATCGAAAGTTGGGCATGGGCAAGGATGTCTGCTGCAACGTTAAGAAGCTGATAGAGCCGGTAGCAGTGCTTGATGCATGCATCGGTGGGATACACTGCCCGTACACCACCGAATGAGGGCTTATAGCGTGGGATCTGGCGCATATTCGCGGTGCATATGGCAGGAGGGGAAAGAGGGGAGACCGGGTTTGAACGCATGATGGCGGCATGATTGACGGACATAAGCACACGAAGCAGCTTCAGAACACGGCCAGGTATTGGATTGTACTTAACGCACCCGCATCTGTATACCATAGGTCTAAAGCTCGGCCCGTCATGGAGGCGTGCTCAGCTACGTACTCGTTTTCTTCTCCAGCTAGAACGGATGAATTCCGAGGAGCTCAGCGCAAGGTCTGTGTAGCTCAAATTAAGAGTATATCTGACCCTGACAGACGTGAATAACTCACCAAGCCCAGAAACTGCCTGCAAATATGTTGCATTCGTGAGCTCGTCATCGTCACCTCCAGTCTACGTGCTGGATTCGAAAGGCAGAGGACGTGCGGTTTCAATGAGAGAAATGGGTCCAGAGAGATCACAAGAACGGTCGCAGTCTCCAAGACAGTCAAGTGAATATGTAATGTGGATTCGATGAATTGCCTGAGCAGACAATGAGCAGATGGGCCTGATGATAATAATAAGCGCCCAATCAAGACCCACGCAAGCGACCCTCCCCCCCCCCCCTTCTGACGTACGCGACCATCATCCTCTCTCGTATATACAACCCCAGGCCCGTCCTGGGCCCGTCTCTCTCCCTCTTTCTAAATATCGTGGACCATTTTGTCGGGGAAATTCACGTCGCACTGTGAGTCTCTCAATTGCAGTGCGTTCAGGCAGAAGTGGACAGTTCGACGTTAACCGTGCGCATTGTCCCGACTCAGGTTTATCCTTACTTCACGTCCTCCGATTTCTCGACCGCGCAAGGGAAACTGGCTCGTTATTACCTCCTCTACCAGCGTCCATATCCACTATAGTCTGCTAAATCGACGACTAGGAATATACTAGCCGTCGTGTCGTCGGACGCTCCAAGCAAATTGCTCGAGTGAGTATTTCCCTTGCTTTGTGTCATTGTGGGAGAGTTGAAGATATCAAGTAGGTGCACTTTCTGTCATGTAGTTATACAGTTGGAGTACCGCAATGTGCGAGAGTTTCGGACACCCCAGCGTGCAGGTGAGTGTATTATCCCATCGGTCCGAGGCTCAGGCATACGGTAACACTCCTTTTGATGTCAGGGTATGTGCATGCCCTTCGCAGGCTCATACGGCTCGAGATCTGTCCTGCGCGCACGCCCCGAGAGGCTACAGTAAGCACGCCGACCACCCGCGACGCCGGGGATAATGTTGACTCTGATGGTCTTCCTGACCTAGCTCCCGCGCGCCGCGATAGCGCCGGGTCCTTCGTTTACACCATCATCCACCTCCTCATCGAAACCTCCCGTGTGCCACATGGTTCAATGGAGAGACAGTATGTGCCTCTTAGCGCCTCTTCTCCCGCTTTATGGGATACAACCGTGCCCTCGCGTTCGCTGAGTACACGCGATGGTGGGGCGCGTTTCGCGGGCTGGCTCCAGGTCTCTCCAAATGTCCGCTCCTCAACATGGGCGACGAAGTCTTCCTCCCTGTGAGAACTAGCCCGGGCCTGGCTGTGGAACTGCATCCGAGGGAGGATTACCCCTCTTCATCGTGGACGACGAGGTTAGGGAAGATAACGTGGTGCGTGTATAGACGAGTTCTAGTGCGGAACACTTAATTTTATTCCTCTTTCCGACTCTAACTGAGACGAGCAGACCGCACTGCTCAGCGCTGAATTGCTAGGCACCAACGTGTCTCGAGCGCGATAGAGTTGGTGGAGGAGTATCCGCACTACCATTGCCGGCGGTCCGTAGACGTCGGTCGACAGTTGCTCTGAGGAAGTCCGAGTGAGTAACGCTCCCGTGTTCATCGTGTAAACTAACCCAGACGTACGCGAATAGGTTTGGGAATCACGCTTCTGTACAATGACGACCGATGTGACACGGTGCACATGGTAAGTGACTACCGACAACTTGAACAAGCGCTTCACATGGTCATGCAAGACGTCGCGATTCTCTAGAGGTTGGGATGTGGGCAACAGTTGCGCGGGGTTCGATACATCGACTTCGACCACGATTTCGACTTTCGACTTCCGGCCTCCCGTCTCCAACTTGGGTTTGCCTACTCCAGCTACAGCCAGCCTCGGTACGGACGCGATCATCAGGCGTCGTCGCAAGCGTCGCAATGATCCTGGCTGCAGGGCTGATGTTCTGCATTAATGCGATGACGCCATCGCTGCGGCACGTCCGATTCTGCGAGTGCGAGCCTTCTGCGAGGTTCGTCGCTGTGCTCTGTAGCTTGCCAGCTTCGTTGACCCTGATGTTTCGACCTGCAGTCGCGTACCCGGTAAGCAGATCTCGCAGCGCGAGTAGCGTCACAGGAACCTCGCCGCCCCTCAGCGAGCTCCGTATAGACGCGCAAGCCGGAGCAGTGGAATCGAAATCACTTCCGAAATGTGGGCGCGTTGACTTAGATCGTCCGCCGGGATGTCTAATAGCCGCTCTTGCCAGGTTTTTGTCGTGCCGCGGGTGTCTGTCTCCTCTCCTCTACCTGGTAGCGTCCGATTTGCGGCGCCTGGTGTACCAGAAGGTCCCTGTAGGGCCGAGAAAGCCCTCATGCAGTTCAGAGAGAGGGATAGACGGCCTACGCCGGCCCGCGGGGCAGGTGCTCCTCCGACCGACGGTGTGAGTGCGGCTACAGCGGAAGCTCCTCCCCCCGAGGACGTCGATGCAAAATCAAATGCGGTCAGTAGGGGCGACACGCGGTTAGCAGGTGATCAGGAAGATAGTCGTGACGCCGGCCTCGCTGCCGATCACGCCTCCGACTTGGACTCAGGATCGGACACGGACACGGACTTGGAAGGGGACTCGGATTTCTTGCATGGTGAATGGGAGTATAAAGTAGCGGCGGATGACAGCAATTGTTACCGTGAAAATGGAAGCAATGAGAGTGCTGAGCACCGTACGACGGACGTGCAGGCCCCGGGGCGACCGGTGAACGTGCAATACTCTGAAAGGCGGTTCGGTGAAAGGCTGCGCGGCAGGTCTCTCTCCCTTCTAGGAATCTAGGAAACGACTACTTTCCATCACGGACAGTAGGCGGGTTTGTGTATCTGTATCTTCATTGCTGCATAGCGTGTACAGGCATATGCCCACAATGATACATCGCATAGAACATCCGCCAGCGCTCTACGGACTGCGATCGACAGAGGGATACCGTCCGAGCCAAGAAAACACACGAGGAAACACGCACGAAGCTGCATGATGGCATTAGCTCCTAATCGGCTCCCAGCCTCTCCGAAGTCGTTGGTCCAAGTGTGCGGGGCACGCCTTCCGATACAAGACCCCGAGGACGAGGCCGTCCCTCACTCCGCCGCTGACCTCCCTCCACCGGCGGCCATCCATGCTTTCTCAGTACCGAATACGACAGCGCTGTCAATGGCAGGAAAGCACCTCATGCTTTTTGACTGGGATTTGCGGAGCTGTTCGCGGTTACAGAGAAGCGGAGCTCAGAGAAGTCCAATTACTAGTCTCTCCGAATCTCTAGTGTGTGCCTGCCGTGGGAACCAACTGTATAGCGTGACAATGACAAGCCGTGACAAATCTAGTGGCAGTGACGTAACTTACTGACAGAACACCAGCTTCCCTCCTCACTCTCTCCTCCCACTTCAGACGCCGACTGATCCCGCCCCTCAAGCACCTGCGAAATTTTCAAGCGCGACAGGAGAGCGTCTGCGGAGCTGACCGCAGCCAGAAGGAATGCGACCAAATTGACGGTCAAAGTCGAACAAAGGTATGTACTGTACTAACGTCTTCTTCTCATGCATTGGGTGCCCACATATCAAGAGGGTGGCCGAGCGGCCTAGCAAAGGAGATGTGTGGGCGGAAGGAATGGGAGGGCGACTGGTCGCTCGCGGGGGCCGGGGTCTTTGAGTGCGAGAATTCCCGAGGGAGAACGTAGACAGGAGGGCCGGTCATGTACGTTGGGATGTGAGTGAAAAGGGAGCGCGATGGCGCGCGCTCGATGAGGGAGACCGCGCCTGCCTGCAATGATACGTTGACCCGCCTGTGAAGGGAAGGTTAGTGGAAATTGTGAGCGCGAGGACCCACGCCGAGCAACTGAAACGAAGATTCTGTACGCAGCAAGTCGTCGCTTAAGCTGAGCGACCGGCCGAAGACATCGAGAGGAAAGGATCACCTCAACAAGAACAAGAAACGAGCAGGCGAACATTCAAGGACAGCGATGCCGACCACAAGGAAGCAGATGGCCGTGCGGAGGCTGACCGGTGTGTGGCAGGCGTTTCCGCGGGACGCGGACGGGTTAAAGGAACTGCAGACCGGGACGGGTGAGTCGTCAGGGCACGCGCGACGTAACTCGCTCCATCACTCACTAACATCGTTTCGTAGTCGGGACCGGATTGAAGAAGACGACGGTGGAGAGGGACTGGTTGTGAGTACAACCGTCCAAGATGTCTCCGCCGCACGTACTAACGAGAACGAACTGTAGCGTGTGGGTAATCCCGCCCGCCCGAACGCCAGATGAGGCGAGGGATGGTGGGCGTTATGCCCTGCAACTCAAGCAAGTGGTCAACATCTACCGGCACCCGTTGAACGGAAACGTGCGTCGTTCCCTGTACCACTCGCGGCCCGGGGAACGACGTACTAACGAATGGCCAGGACTACCTTCGGGGCCCCGAACTGGAGGCTATGGTCGTCGACCGCGCGGACCCGGACACCGCTGCGCTCCTCCACTGTCTGTGCGGACCGGACGAGTACGTGCGGGTCGAGACCCACACGTACGTATGGGAGACGCAGATTGAGGACCTCGTCGACGTCGCCATCATGAACCCGGGCAACGCGACGTCCCCCCCGCTGCTCCCCGACCAGCCCTACACGCGAAAAGACCTGCAACTGGAGACGCGGGAGACATGTTGGGACTTGGTGCGCTGCACGTACGTCTGGGCGGATGGACGATAATGTTTGCTCAATACTAACATTAGCGACAGGCTCCGATGTGCGTTTGCAAGCCAGGCCCAGGCTGCAACGCCGGCGGCGCATACCTCCCCCATCTCGAGCAGATGAGATGGTTTCACGTCTGCGAGACGTGGTACCACCTCGGCAGTGTCGAGAACAGCAAGAGAGGCGAGGGCTACTTCACCGTGAAATACTTCCCCGGCGTACCGAGCGCGAACTGATACTTGTGGGAGCACCCCTTGGTGCGTTCTAGCACACCGCACCAGGGGCGCCCGTCGACTTGAAGGAATGCAGCCCGTCGTTGCAGCGCTGGTGTTGAGGTAGCGCATTGTCTTCTGTGACGAGGGGCGCCTTTGTTTACTGTCGGGAGGGGCAATGAGCTCCTCGGTATGTCTTAGGATCGTGCCGGGTGCACCTTGTCGCGGGTTTGCGCCGGAGCAGGTTGCAGGAGACCAAGTGGCCAGGATTGTGATTGTCAAACCTACTGTAGGCAAGCACGGTTGAATCCGTACCATCCGGACTACTATTTATGGTACTATCTCCGAGCCCGCGTTCGATTCCGGCTGAGCACTCAATCACACAGAGCCTTTCTAGCACACAACTGTAAGAAACTGAAACTTTCTGATACTATACAAAAGCGATTACGAACGATAGTCCGAGACCCGCGCAACAGCTACCCAAGGAGCGAAGACGACGAAAACGAGCCCGCGCGATACATACAAGTCCAGCATTACGAGCGTACAGTGACCCGGACGACGAGAAGAAGGGACACGAAGACAAGACGACAGACCTCAAGAAGACGAGAACGAACCTAGGTGCGAGCGAAGCATCCATATGCAGCTAGCCACAAGAAGACCCCCCGAAGAACCCAGCGAATGCGTGCAGGGGCCCTCCGGGTCCAGCACTACTCCGTCACCGCGTTTCCCTCGCTGGCCGAGCCACCAGGCATAGGCTCTTGAACAGGAGGAGCGGCAGCGCTCGAACCTCCTGGGAGCCCGGCCATGAGCTCATCGAGGGCGTCCTTGGCCAGCGTCCGGAACATGAGGCGCTCCTTGCCGAGGTTCACGGGGACGACGAACTCACTCGACCAGGTCCCGAACGGCTGCCCAGTGAGTTTCTCCTCGTATTCGGCGAGCTCGTTCTGGCGGAGGCGGGCGTTGTACTCGCGGGCGACGGCCGCGAAGTACTCCGCGCGGACCTCCTCCACCTGGATGGAGAACTCACGCAGGTGGCCCATTTCAACAACGATGCGAGGGGGCGCTGAAGGGAACGTCGGAGGAGGGCGCGCGAGGCTGATAGACGGCACCTGAACCCCCGAGGCAGGAGGAACGGGCTCCCCGAGCTCGTCGACGGCGTCCATGGGGGCATGCTCCAAAGCGACCCAACGCTCATCGGGGGCCTCTTGGACGGTGTGCTCTTCGCCTTCGCCGGCAGGCAAGGGCTGGTCGGATTCGGAAGGGAGCGTGGTGGAGCTGGCATCGGCGTGGAAGCCCTCGACCTCGATCTGGTCTGAGTTCGCAGGCCACACAACAACGTGAGACCGACTCACTCTGGCAAGGCCCCGACCGCGTTTCGCCGTCTGAGGACGGAAGAAGGCACTCGACGCTGACTCGGAGATGACCTCCTTGGCGACGGGCACGGCATCATCCCATTCCGAAGGGGTCTCGGCTTCTGTAACGCGTGTCTTCTTGGCCGGGCGAGTCTTGGTCGAGGAGGACGAGGCCTCGCGAGCTTCATCTCGAGCGCGTTTCGTGGACTGGCGCGTGAGCCTACCAGTGGACTGAGGCACAGCGGACTCTTCGGCGGGTTCAGCGGCCAGCTCGTCATCGTCGTCCTCGGACCCCTCGGAGTCGGCCATCATGTTCGCAAGCAGCCTTGCCTCTGGAATCTGCGAGAAGCTCGGCAGCAGGCGGGGGTTGAACACCGGGAGGGTCGCGCGGTCGTACAAGAAAGTAGTAGGCGCGGGGACGGAGGGACGGAACACGACCGAGACCGGCTGCATGTCAACCTTGACGCTGCGGGTCCGGTTGAGGTTCCTGAGTAGCGCAGGACAGTCGACCTTAGCGAGGTCGTTAGCCGCCTCGCAGTTCTCGATGGCGTGCACGATTGCCTCAACCCAGGGGCGTTCGGCAGGAGTAAGCGTCGACGCGAACGAGTAGCCCACGCCGTTGAAGAGGGCGACAGGCACTGACCGATTCTGGCCTTTTACCTCACCACGGCTGTTACGCCCCCAGCGGGTGCACTTGTTGTGAGTACGCTGGCACCGATCACAGACGACGCGGCCTTGGTCCTGGCTGGGAATACAGGCCTCACCACTGCGGCTGCATTCGTCGCACTGGAAACAGGAAAGTTCAGTACAGTCGCGGGACGGGCGAGCGGACTGCTTACCTCGATTCTGCCGTGCCAATCGATCCAGATGTTATCTGTCTCGTACTGTTCTCGACGCGCCGCAAGCTCGTCGGGATTCATCTTCCTGCCCTTGGGGCGCTTGGCGACGGACTTGCCCTTGGTATCTTCAGGAGGTTCTTCGTACTCGCTCCCGCTGTGTTCGAGCTTGTCCTCTTCAGGCTCCGCCTTGACTGGTTTGATAAGCTCGATGCGGAGTTTCGACCTTGGTGTCGCGGTCATGTGCGCGGTCGGTTTGCCAGCAGGACGGGACGACGAGGCAGCAGGCTTTGAAGGCGAAGGAGTAACCGCCGCAGTAGACTTCTTCTTTGCAGGCGAGTGCGGCTTCTCCGGCAAACGAATGATCAGAAGAGGAGTGGGAGGCGGAATAGGAAGTTTGGCACGGCTTACCTTCGTCGCATCAGTCAAGAGACGGAGCAGGTGCGGGTACTGGTTGAAGGCCGTGACCCCTGTCAAGAAACTCAGCATCGAAGGACTCGAGCGCGAAGGGATGCACTTGCGATCGGCGTCCGCGCGCGCGCGTTGAGCCTCTGCTGTGGTCAGTTCATCACGGGCCCTCTGCGCATTCGCCTCAGCCTCAGTGACCGCCAAATCGAAATCCTCCTGCGACTCACTACTCTCGTGCCCTCGAGCTCCCACGGTGTCTACAGCCATCCGGGCGACATCGGCAAGGTGGCGGAGCTTAGCGCACGCTCGCGCGCTGCGGGAGGCCATGACGTACTCACCGACGAATTGTTGGGTGACCTGCCAAGGGAGCTTCTCGTCGTCGAGGGCTCGAAGGAACGTGACAAAGACTGGTTCAGGGTCGGCATCGGGGGCTCGTTCCTGGTTGTTCGCGAGGAAATGGGCGGAGATGCTAGCAGCGGAGGCGGGATCGAGCTGGAAGCCCTCGGCTTGGATACGAGTGAGGAAGCTGGTGAATGGGGACTGCATCGTGGCGGAAAAAGGACACGTCGAGCGCTCTTGTATTCAGAATATATTGCGGACCGTGGAATGATGACAAAGCATTTGTCGGAAATTTCCGGATAGACCCTCCGCACCTTGGGGGTTCGTGAATCTTGGACTCCTCGCCATCAGTAGAAATGGTGAGTCTCCCTGGAAAAGATAGGCCACAATGGCACCAGGGATTCAACAAATGTACGTCCACGATTAAGGCTCCAGGTGAACGTCAGCACTACGTCGCCACCATTGCCAAATGCCGCGACTTCTCACCGCGACAGAGAGCCCCCAGGGATGGCTTCAAATCCCACCAGCGTGTGCGTGGGTGGCACTCCGAAACGAGTTTCGTCACCATAGGTTGTTGTACAGAACTCCGCGGCAGGTGGGCCAGAGCTCGCAACCCCAAACTGCTCCGGCCCCCGGGTGTGCACAGTGCAACTCAACAGATTCTCGTGGGGAGTCGAAGACAATTGAAGGGCATGCGGAGTCCCATGGGCATCCCTGTGGATCTGCTCATGTTACTCAGGCTGCGCAACGTACATCACAATATCCCATGAAGCAATGAACTGCTGCCACTGTTGCGGAGCGCGCGCGAGCATTCTGCGTGCTTTCATGCCCTGTCATGTCGGAAATTTCGTAGACCGCTCACAAGCGCTTATAAGCACCGTAAGCACCGTAAGTGGAAGGTGGTGCTTATGACAGAGGAGTCGGATTGCGAGTAGCTTACAAGCGCGCTTACAAGCCAACTCGGAAGTGCTGTTATAAGTGGCCTTGTAATTCGCTAACAAAGGTTGTAAGGATAGTTATAATATGAATTATAAGTTTCGTTGTGATGGAGGTTATAATATTATTATAAGCATTATAAGGACGGTCATAATATCATTATAAGCTTGATTATAAGGACACTTTTAATACATCTTTCAAGTAATGCAAGGAGCTTACAACACCTCCTTGTAACCATCAGACTGTCCACTTGTGACGACTATGAGTTCGCTCAAGAGAGCTGAAGTATCACTCTCAATCACTTTAAATGAGTAGTAGTCTTATTTTCTATTAAGAATGTTCTCTATACACAAACAATTCAAGTAAACAGCATCATATTGAGATGGAGTAAAGTATATATGTGACAACCAATATACAATATCTTACAATGGACATCAAGGGATATACCGATTAAATACATGGTGGAGGGGGGGTGAGGAGAGGGATCAGCAGCCAAGGTAGAAGGACCAGGTATGTAAGCGGAGCAGTGGGTGGCAGCCAAGCCATGGAGACCCATGACATACCAGGTCAGAACCAGAAGGCAGGGCAGAAAACAATAGCAGTATGTAGGTGGGAAGAAGAGGGCCAGATCTAGAGCACAGTGAAGCCATGGAGACCCATGACATAGAGTGTTGTGGAAGGCGGAGAGGGAGTAGCTGCACATAGATGAGAAGAGGGCCGGGTCTGGCATGCAGCAGCAGACAGTATCCGAGACATGGAGACCCATGACATAGGTCGGCGGTGGACCAGGAAGGTAGGGCCCAGGAGCACAGCGAAGGGTGGGAGCGAAGCCATGGAGACCCGTGACATAGAGCATCGTGGAAGGTGGAGAGGGTGCGGCAGTGTGTAGACTAGAAGAGGGCCGGGTGCCGGAACACATCGATGGGAGGCAGCGAAGCCATGGAGACCCGTGACATACAATGTCACGGAAAGTGGAGAGGGAGAGCAGCATGGAAATGAAAAGAAGAGGGCCGGGTCTGGTGCACAGCAGCAGACAGTATCCGAAACGTGGAGACCCATGACATAGGTCGGTGGCAGACCAGAAAGGCAGGGCCCAGGAGCACAGCAAAGGGTGGGAGTGAAGCCATAGAGACCCGTGACATAGAGCATCACAGAAGGCGGAGAGGGTGCGGTGGTGTGTAGACTAAAAGAGGGCTGGGTGCCGGAGCACAGTGAAGGGCGGGAGTGAAGCCATGGAGACCCATGACATACAGTGTCGTGGACGGAGGGTGAAGCAGGATGATAGGAGCCGGGAGCGCAGTGGTGGGTGGGAAACAAGCCAGAGAGACCCACAACACCAACAAGCATGATAGGTTCAGGTAGTATTGACAAAAGGAGGTGGGAGCCGGGTAAAGAAGCAGTACAATGGGGAGCACAATCAGATTGAGATTGAGAGCTCAAGGCGTGGAACTGAGGACTTACATTGGCAGAAGAATAAACACAATGGATCATAGCGATGGTCTACCAAAGAGCTCTGTATGAAGATGCATGTCACGAATGTATGAGGAAGTGGACAATTGCATGACACACCAACACTTAGACTGGGGTGATGACTTGCAACAGCAGTCGACCTTCATCAGCACCGCAGGCAATGTTGAGGAATCCAAGGAGGATGCAATGTTACTAGGCGGTCCAGGTCCAGGCGACAACAAGGATGACGGTGCGTCTGAGGCTTGAACAATTCAGATTCAAAATGTAGAAATTAGAGCAAGGGAGGAATCACACCGATAACATTGACATTCCAGTGTCAGCTTTAGCTACTGTTTTAACGAGGAGGAGAGGATTCAGAGGAAGGAGGGGATGTCATGAAAGAAGGCAGACAGACGAGTTGTTCTGCTAGCATTCGACAAAATGTCGGCTATTACGAACTCCACATGTTAATATTGAACACCAGCATCAGGTGCCAATACTGGCATGGCAACCGTTCGAGATAGATGCAAGGTCACGTCAAATAGACGTACTGTGTGCCCCAGCTGGAAGCCTGCTGGATAGAGTGTGACTACTCTGGCACCCCATGTCAGATTTGGGTTAAAGTATAAAGCGGAAGTTTGCCAGTTCCCTTCAGGCTTTCCCGGAGGCGTCAATTTGAGCTTTGCATGGCCTTTGAGTGCCTCAGATGCCTTGAGGAGGATTTTCTATAATGTCCGGGGCCTTATTACAAATTAATGAATGATTATGATTGGTGTGCTTACCTGACGTACTGGAGGCAGAATTCCGGGAAGGGACCAAACCAAAATATTTCCATCTCTGTCCAGGAACACCGTGGGGTGCCGTACAACATGGAGTGGGCCTGTTCAACTGATGACCTCTTCCGTGGAGGTAATGGGCGGGAACTCTCGAAGAAGGCGATCTTTGACTTCCTTCTTGAGAGTAGTCATCTTTGGCAGCATGTTTGCATACTCGCTTGCATTCCAGGTGACTGACACTGCGACACATCAGAACCTCGTGTTAGGGTCCAAAAATTTCATTTACATTGGTTTTGGCTTGTATGTGCCAGTATTTGGGCAATGAAGTCGCAATCTTTCATCAGCTGGAATGAAATCGGAGGAGGGGTGGGACGCAACAATGGTGCTTGTCCTTCATCCAAATCAGAAAGTGACCACAATCAATAAAAATAATACAGCACTACAATGTAAGCCACAGTGCGCCCCCGGTCCTCAATTTTGGACAATGGGTCAACTTGACCTGCACTGGTCTCGGGTGACATAGGCTCAGCAATATGTTATACAGTCAAGGACAATGGGGTGTGTGGATGGAGGAGAACAAGAACCAAAAAGTGGTCATTGGCCAATTATAATCATGTAGCAATTGACTTGAGATGATGCACTGCGCTTCGCTTAGCCGGGAAGGATGGGCCAGGGATTTGGTGGTTACATGTGCTGTCCGGCCGGTGCAGGTGCCAGCCAGGCATCCACACTGTTACGAACGCTCCCATTTGGCACTGTTTACCCAGTGTCTGAGTTTCCTTTTTTGGACTGTTTACTTTTCACGTCATTCCTATTGTCATCCGTTGCATTGTAACCCATCCTTTGTCCCTCAGTACAATAGCTTCCATTGTCTCACTGTCGCTATTGTACTTACATCCATTGTTTTCCTCTGTTCTCTCATGACCCTAGTTACCTATTGTCCGCTTGTTCTATTGTTGCGTACATGTATATAAGACCTGTACTTTGCTACCTGGAGTGGAAGTGAGCAGGAAGAGAATGTGATCGAAGAAGATAAATGATATATAGGTGGGTTGAACTGCCGTAAGCATGAGTGAGGCAGCACAGCAAGCATCGGACTAGTACAAGTTGGATTGGAAAGCCCGATGGCATGCCAGTTAGCGTGGACAGTGGACACAGACCATCCCACTCGACATCAATGCCGACAAACTCGATATGGGCGAGGGCATCAGATACGTTGCCAGTAAGGGTGGCGGCGGGAGGGACAGTGCCACTGGAAAAAATGCGAACGAGTAAGTCAGTCCAGGGTTGGAGTAAGAGATCAAGTACAAACCTAGCTTCCGTATGCTTAGTGTAAGCATTGAGGAATGCATCTGCTGAAGATGTCCCCTTCTGTTGAAGGCCAGTCCTCCACTCAGAGAGCGAGGCATGGAGCTAAAACAATCGCAACATTAGGACGCAGGGATAAAGGCCAGAAGTGAACGTGCCGTACTGCAGCTTTGACCAATGCCAGCATCGGCATCAGAATCTGTCACTTGCCTTCCCGGTTCAAACCATATCCCGTCATATAGTATAAACACAACTGGGGGAGGACATTATGGAAGAGGGGAGAATGTCCTGAAGGGACGAGGGATGCCATTAAAATGTAGATTGAAGACTCACTGAGAGCTTGTGAATATGGGGCTTGAGGGCACGAGGGCATGAGCGTGTTTGGCTTGTGAGCGCACCAGTTCAAGGAGTCCCATGCAGAAGGTTGGATAGAAGCAAGGAAAATGGAGATGTGTACTTACACATTTGAGAACCAGACGTCTCCAATGGAGGCCCTTCATGTTCACAAAGTTGCCGGTCGAGAAGAGGAGACTAGCAGATCCTTCGAGAGCCCGAGGCCTTCGTGTGTGCCAAGGAAAGCAAGTCAGAAAGCAAGTTACAATGTAAAATGAGAGTATTCGAAGAGCTGAGGAGAAAACGAAGGGGTCGATGGGGATGGGAGATGGTCATTGAGGACAGAATGGTTGGAAGGTGGTCTGACGTGGCAGGTAAAGGGCATTAAGCGCCTACACACATGCTCATACCTTGGGCGTCTCGGACTGGGCGCAATTTCTCACTGTTTCTAAGTTCTCGCTGCTAAGCCTTCTTGCTGCTATTCCTTCTCGCTGGCTGTTCCTTTTTATTACCCTGCTTTCCATTTATGCCTGCATGAGTTTTCAGCTCAACAATACACATCGTAGTGGCATTATGTGAGGAATATCTGTGTATTAACTCATTAGTGCCATTAGGCCGAGAACATAGCTAATATATTCCTAAACAGCGCAGAAGGTTTTTCCTGATGAAGATCGTCTGAGCCCACCAGGTCGAAAAACCCAGGCCACCCTGTCAAGGTTAGCATCGGAATATCAGCGCGGTGTGAGACTGCCACCACCCTGATCCGATGCAATCCTCACAAGATATCACGAGGATTGCATGGGATCGGATGGGGTGGCCTACCCTCCCACCTCTCAGGGGTGGGATTTTTTAGGTAGGCCATCGAGCTGTTGTGCAGACCACTCTTCGGAGAGTTTGTGTCCGATTTTCGTGGTTCCCTGGCCCGGTGCGTAGAGGCAGACCTACCCGACACTTTTACATTTTTGCTGATGGAAGCTGTATATTGTCACGGTTTTTCGCGCCACGTTTAGTTGCACCAACGTTTGCCCTCCGTTTGTCCCGGGCTAGCACCAAGACCCTAGCATGGGGTTACCCCAATTTGGTTATAATCTTATCAGGGCAAGGTTATCTTATCTTTCTTGTTATCTTATCTCTTCTTTTAGATCGGATCCTCACCTGCAACAGGTCCCAGAACCTGCCCTAAACTCGGGGTGGTCTGTGCGCCATTGCCATGTAGTATATAAGGGCTGTGATGTGGGGCTATGAACCTTAGATTCTGTCTTCTGTTCATCCCTCCCTTCCACTGTAGGCAGCTTAACAGCCCCTGCCCCACTGCGTCTTCTAGTCTAGACAATCTATCCACTGTTTTCTGTTGTCACCACTTGTGTCCTCCATCAGTGAGCCCCTTGTTTGCTCGTTTGGTGGCACAGTCTATCGGCTGTAACATTAGACAGAATCTAACCCACAGGCCCCTGGCTCAGTGCCCTCACTAGCCAGCCGTCTCTCTTCCCCCCAGGAGTTTTATAAACGTTTATCATCCCCCATCCCCTCCGAGGAGTTTGGTCTCCAGGAGTTTACCCGTCGTCACTTCAAGAGACACGGTCATCTACCCGTCCAGGATCAGATATCCTGTGTACGTGAGGACTGTCTTGAGGATCGCCTTCGCTACCGTCATAGGGAGCACGCACCTCTAGTCCCTCATCGCAAGGCTCTGCCTCGACCTGTCCCCTATACTCGACCTCTGCCCCTCCCTGCCCGTATCCAGGCCCCACTCCCCAGTCGTCCCTCCACTCCTCCTCTCCCACCTGTCCCTCTCCAATACCGAATCTCAGCCACGCCGATCCCAGGCTTCACCCGTGTCAACACCAGCAACAACCTCGCCATCGCAGAAGTCAAGGTCCACGCCGTGCTCAAACGCCTCCAGGCCATCTTCGACCGCAAGGTGCTGCTCGACGATTGCCCATACGACCATCGTCTAGCCATCCAACGTGTCGGCGACCAGCTCGAGTGGATCAGTGACAACATTGGCCAACACGGAGCCAGCTGGACTCGGAGTCAACAACAGAGCATTGAGTGGTTCTGTAAGGAGTTTGGGAAGATTAAGTTTGCAGGATTAGGACAGAACTTCTTTAGAGTAGCGAACGCAATTGTCGAGTTAAACAAGTTTGGGTACAATGGCAACTGGTTCTCGGTATCGAGTACTTGACACGGACACATTTGGCCCGGGAAGACGATCACACACACCGTCTGAACATGACGATGCCTCGGACTTCGACGAGACACCTAGACGCCCTACTCGGCCGCCGTCCCCCACCCCTACTCTAGAGCCCCTTCAGGTTCCAGAAGACTGGACTTTCAATGGGGTGCGATACAACTCATTGGACGATGCGGCAAAGGCAGCTGGAATATTCTACAGTATCGACGAGAAGTACATCGAGTACATCACGGCAATGATCAAGGACTTTACCCAGAAGGAAGTTTTTACGGCCTATAACCAGCTCGGCGACAAAATGTATGAACACCGAAACCAGGTTGTGGCCGACGTCCAAAAGCTTCAGGTCAAAAAGGTCGGCGGAAACGAACACCTCGAGGACATGGAGGATCTCCGAGGCCGGTGCAAAAGGCTAGAGGATGAGAACAATGGGTTGAAGGCAGACATGGACGTCCTCAACCAGAACCACGGCATACTCATACTCGTCAATGTGATTAAGCAGCTTCAAGCCCAGGTCAACAGCCTTGCTACGCACCCAGCTTCCACACGTGCACACCCGGCCACAACCCATACCCCAACAGCCAGCCGTCCCAAGATCGCCGACCCACCCAAGTTTAAAGGCAAGACTCATGAGTTGACGATCGAACAATGGTTCCAGAAGCTCGGTATTTGGTTTAGGTATCAGAACATTATGGCAGATGAGGACAAGGTTACTACGGCACTACTATTCTTAGAAGGAGGTGCTCAGTCGTACATGGATGACTACGCTCAAAAGGCAGCCGACGGTGTTCCACTTGGAACATGGGCAAACTTTACAGCACGTCTTAGCAGCGGATATCAAGAACTTGCTCCAGAAAAGTCAGCCCAACAGTCACTCGAGGAACACTGTGCCAAGTCCCACTCGTCACTGGCCCTGTTTGCGGAAAACTTCCGCTGTTTTGCTATCAAGTCTGGTTACTCAGATGTCGAACTCATCTGACGCATCGAAGCTCAGTGCAAAGGAGGTGTACGCACCACGATGGTTACCCACCACTCAATGCAGCCGGCCACTGTGCCGACCAAGTGGGAGAACTTCTTAGACTGGGTGCTCGGAATCGAGATGAACTACCGAGGAGAGAAGCACCACACACCATCGTCAAGGCCTGCCCGGGACCTGAATGCCATGGACATCGACACAATGCGGAAGCCTGAAAAGCTCTCCAAGGAACAAGAAGAGTGGCTTGCCAAGAAGCTCTGTTTCCGTTGTGGCAAACACCCTTTCAAAACTGGAGTCAAGTGTCGCAACCCGGTGTACAAAGGCTACTATGAACTCCCCGACATGACCAAGGCCAAGGGCTCTGCATCTGGCACTCAACTACGTGCTATGGACGAAGAAGACAAGGGACAAGACCGAATGGAGTTTGTAATCAATGCGCTCAAGGAGTACGACCAAAAGGGCAAAGCTAAGGCCCAGGAGCAAGAAACCACAGCACGGATCGTCGAGGCCGACGAGCAGGATTTTCTCCAATGGATGTAACGGAGTCTGGTCGTAACATCCGGTTCATATGTACTAGTAACGTAAACCACTTAGAGGAGTCTTTTGTACCTAGATCGCGTTATATATACCTCACCTCATCTCGCAGGCTGAAGCAATCGCTTGATCTAAAGCTCACTCTTAAGCAAGGAATACGTGAAATCCAGACAGAAGGCTTAGTAGACTGTGGAGCCTACTCAAGTTTTGCGCATTATTGGTTTGTCCAGGAACATGGCTTAGAATTACGACGACTATCCAGGGAAATACGGGTGTTTAACGCAGATGCCACAGAGAACAAGAAGGGTCTTATCACTCACTATGTACGCTGTATGGTTACTATCGGAAACCACACTAGTTGGCAGTCCTTCCTAGTTACAGATATTGGGAACCGGGACATCATCATTGGAATGACGTTCCTAAGGGAGCACAACCCTGAAGTCGATTGGAAAAATGGACAAGTAGACTTTACCCGATGTCCAGGCACTTGTCACCCGGAACAACTGCAAGTCCAAGAAGAGGAGGTACAGGCCATCGAGGAGCCCCGTCTAGAGGAGTTTGCACGAGACCATTACAGACAGCTTAACCCTGAGCCTTGGGGTGATACTGACCAGTTTGTGCATTGGATGGAGTTTTCGGATGATCCGGATGCCCGAGTTCTACGAGCTCGAGTTATGGAGAAGAAAGAGGAAACACAAGGACAACAAGACCGAGAATACTGGTCCAATCATGTCCCAGCACACTACCACCAGTATGGTGACGTCTTCTCCAAAACAGTGTCGGAACGTATGCCAACACGCAAGGCTTACGACCATCCGATCGAACTAGCAGAAGGTGCAACACTACCAAAGCCAGCCAAGTTATACCCTCTGAACCCCCAAGAATGGAATTCGCTGGATGGCTGGATCGACGAACAAGAAGCCAAGGGGTACATCCGATGGTCAAAAAGCCCAGCAGCAGCCCCAGTGTTTTTTGTCAAGAAGAAGGATGGAAGTTTACGACTCATACAGGACTATCGTGCTCTCAATGCCGCCACCAAGAAGGACAAGTTCCCTATCCCTCGGATACCAGACCTAATTGACCGCCTTTCCCAATCATCCATCTTCACTTCATTAGATCTACAATGGGGATATAACAATGTTCGTATTCGGGAAGGCGACGAGGAGAAGGCTGCATTTATCACCCACCGCGGTCTCTATGAACCAACGGTAATGACATTTGGGCTTTGCAATGTACCCAGCACCTTCCAGGCCATGATGAACGAGGTCCTCAAGGAAGAGATCGCCACAGGACATGTCGTCGTCTACATTGATGACATCCTCATCTTCACAGATGATCTTACCCTACACCGGCAACTTACAGAACGGGTTCTAGAGAAGTTGCGAGCCAACGACCTCTTTGTCAAGCCAGAAAAGTGCAAGTTTGAGCAGCCATCAGTCGAGTTTTTGGGTCTCATCATCTCGAAGGATTCAATTACTATGGATCCTGCCAAGGTCGAAGGTGTCAAAAACTGGCCAACACCGTCCAAGGTTAAGCATGTACAAGCTTTCCTAGGCCTGGCCAATTTCTACCGACGTTTTGTCAAGGACTTCTCCAAGATTTCTCGACCATTAACGATACTTACCTGCAAGGACGCACCTTGGAAGTGGGAAGAGGAACAGGAGAATGCCTTTCAAGCCCTCAAAACGGCCTTCACAACAGCCCCAATCCTGAGAATCCCAAGCGACACAGCCCCCTTCCGTCTAGAAACAGACTCATCTGATTTTGCAATGGGAGCCGTGCTAGAACAACTAGGAGAGGACAACCTCTGGCACCCTGTTGCGTTCTATTCTAAGTCGCTAAATGAACATGAATGCAACTACGAGATTTATGACAAGGAACTGTTGGCAATTATA
Source organism: Ganoderma lucidum (assembly GCA_019426095.1). Taxonomy (NCBI): domain Eukaryota; kingdom Fungi; phylum Basidiomycota; class Agaricomycetes; order Polyporales; family Polyporaceae; genus Ganoderma; species Ganoderma lucidum. The sequence continues at coordinate 106,119 of JABWUW010000022.1, forward strand.
CGGGCACTAGAGGAATATCGACACTACCTCGAAGGACACCCAATGCCAGTTGAAATATGGTCTGACCACCTCAACCTGACCTACTTCCGACAAGCCCAGAAGTTGACTCGACGACAAGTACGTTGGAGCCTCTTCCTCTCACATTTCAATTTCAATCTGTGACATCGCCCCGGAAAAACAATGCTTTGTGCAGACCCTCTGTCCAGGAGGCCAGATCATGAAGAGGGGGTAAGCAGTGACAACGTTGGACAAACCCTGTTGAAACCGGAGTTTTTCGCTATCAAGGCAATACAACCAGACCATGCTTCAGAAGTCGACGATGGACAACTACTCGAAAGAATCAAGAAGGCACTAGAAGATGACACAATGACCAAGGATTACAAGTCACTGCTCAACAGCGGCCCCCGGGAGTTTGGAAAAGCACTACAGGAATGGAACTTTAAGAATGGTTTACTCCTCCGCAGAGGAAAGGTTTACGTCCCAAAGGATAGACAACTGTGACTAGACCTACTCAAGCTCCACCATGACATGCTACTGGCTGGACACCCAGGACGATGGAAGACACAGGAGTTAATCACCCGCAACTACTGGTGGCCAGGGATCACTGTCGACGTCAAGAAGTATGTCAAAGGTTGTGATACTTGCCAACGAAACAAGGCCTCACGTGTTCCTCCATATGGCCTACTACAGCCAAACGACGTACCAGCCGGGCCATGGGAAGTCTGGAGTATAGACCTTATCACTCAGCTTCCCGAATCCTATGACAGACATGGCAACACGTACACAGCTATTGCTGTTGTGGTGGACCGATTGACCAAACGGTCCCACTTCTTTGCATGCGATGATCACTTCTCAGCCTCAGACGCAGCCGAGTTGATATATGAACAGTGTTACGACTGAGCGTCGAGTAAGGATCAGGGATACGTACGAGACGAGCAGGAGCGCTGACGAGCACTTGTGCAGCGAGAGCGGAGCGAAGCTCAACGGTCAGGGCTGGAGACAAGATGTATTGAGTGAAGTATACTACAAACGAAATACAGCGAGGCTTACCTGGAGACAAGAGGTCGAAACTGAGGTCTCCAGGTAGTAAAGTACAGGTCTTATATACATGTACGCAACAATGGAACGAGCGGACAATAGGTAACTAGGGTCGCGAGAGAACAGGGGAAAACAATGGATGTAGGTACAATAGTGACAGTAGAACAATGGTCGTAAGTACAATAGCGACAGTGAGACAATGGAAGCTATTGTACTATGGGACAAAGGACGGGTTACAATGCAACGGAGGACAATAGGAACGACGTGAGAAGTAAACAGTCCGAAAAAGGAAGCTCAGGCGCTAGGTAAACGGCGCCGAATGGGAGCGTTCGTAACAGTACCCCCCTCCTAAGGGTCGTGCCTTCATGACTAAGTATTGTTGAGAGGGCCAGGGGCCGTTGGATGCGTAGAATGGAATTTTTGTACCATTTGCGGCGCATTTGCCAAGTCTGCTGCATCCTCCCAACTATCGTGCTCTGGGCCCCAACCCTTCCAATGCACGAGGTACTGCAGTTTCTTCCACCGCCCATACCGCCGCGACTCTAGAACACCTTCCACTTCATACTCCTCCTCCCCTTCTACTTCGATTGCGGGTGGCTCTGGAGGGTGTCGTCCAGGGAGTCGACTCTCCTTGTGTGGTAGTAAGAGCGACACATGGAATACGGGATGGAGTGCAAGGTCCTTGGGGAGCCTGAGCTCGTAAGCTAGGTTGCCCACCTTGCGTTCGACTTGGTACGGTCCAGCATACCGGTCCACCAGTTTCCTCGAGACTCCTGGAACACGGAAGTTCCTCGTGTCGAGCCACACCTTCTGTCCTTCCTTAAACTCCGGGGCCTCGTGGACGTAGCGATCGTAGTGCTCCTTCATCCGTTCGGCCGTTAGAGTCAAGGCAGCAGTTGCATCCTCCCTTGCCTGCCGCAACTCCTCTCTTCGTTCGTCTGCCGTGGGCACTGCCATAGACAACATCGGAATGTGGAACTGGGGTTCGAAGCCATACATCAGATAGAAAGGCGAGTACCCCGTCGATGAGTGTTGGTGTGAGTTAAAGGCAAACTCTGCAATCGGCAGCCACTTGACCCAGTCGTCGCGGCGTCGAGAGCAGTACATTCGTAAGTAAGCCTCTATCTCCTGGTTCCATCGTTCCGATTGGCCATCTGTCTGGGGATGATAGGCAGTTGACATTGCGCTTTCTATACCGAGGCCTTTGAGGATCGCACGGAAGAGCTTGCTTGAGAACTGGGGTCCACGATCGGAAATGATCTTTCGTGGTAGTCCATGCAGACGGAAGTGTTCTCGAATGAAGTTGTCCGCGGCTCCTTCCGCATCGATCTCCTCGGTGCACGGAATAAGATGGATCATCTTTCCATGCCGATCAACAATGAGTTGCAGAGCATTGAAACCATCTACGTCTGGAAGTCCGGTGATAAGTCGCAGGTTACTACTTGGCCTGGGCCGTCAGGGATCTCGTTGGGCTGGAGAGGACCGTGTGGTTTGGTGTGTGATGTTTTACCACGACGGCAAGTGTCGCAGGTGTCCACATAGTCCTTGATAAACTTGCCCATGCCCGGCCACCAGTAGTTACGAGTAACCAACTCCGTCGTCTTCACCTGTCCCGGGTGTCCTGCCGGCGGGAGGTCATGGTGGATGCGTACAATCTCAGCACGCAGTGCATCATCCTTGGGGACATAGACTCGGCCGCGATAGAGAAGCAGGCCTTGTTCAGTGTTCCAGTCCACCAAGTCATTCTGGAGACGCGCTGGTCCGAGACTGTCCAATTTGCTAAGTGCTTCCACCACCTCCTGCTCACGATCTCCACACTCACGGATGCGTCGAAGCAGTGCCTTGTCTGGGACCACCGATAGGTGTCCTCGCTTGGCTGCCAAAACTCGGAAGTGTTCGGGTTGCAACAAGACACGTCCGACATTGTCATCTGCATCATCTCGCTGGTGGTCAGGCCTGCGCGACAGTGCATCGGCCCTACCATTGGAGGTGCCAGGTTTGTGTGAGATGACAAAGTCGAATCGCGACAGGTAGAGAGCCCATCGTGCCTGCCTATGGGTGAGGTTCTGTGCTGTACGCCAGTACTTGAGGTTTTTGTGGTCCGACTGGATCTCGAACACGCTGGGTAGTCCTTCGAGGTAGTGGCGCCAGGCTTGCAAGGCACGGATAATGGCAAGCATCTCCTTGTCATAGATCTCGTAGTTGCATTCCGCATCGTTCATCGATTCGGAGTGGAAGGCAACGGGGTGCCATTTACCATCCTCCCCCTCCTGAGACAGAACCGCACCCGTTGCGAAGCCTGAAGCATCGACTTCAACCCGGGTATTGCGGTCTGGATCGTACATGCTCAGGACTGGGCTCTCGGTGAAATGACGTTTGAGTTCATCAAAGGCAGACTGCTCCTCTTCTCCCCATCGCCATGTGGTGTTGCCCGTGAGGCGATCCAAAGGTTTGCAAATAGCACTGAAGTCCTTAATGAACCGCCGATAGAAATTCGCAAAGCCGCGGAATTTCCATACATCTGAGGCGTTCTGAGGGACTGGCCAGTCTGCAATACCCTTGACCTTCACAGGGTCCATCTCCACGCAGTTCTCCGAAACGAGGACGCCGAGGTATTCGACCTTGGGCTGTTCGAACTCGCACTTCTCCGGCTTACAGAACAAGTCATTCTCCTTCAGCCGTTTCAGGACCTCACGCACCAGAGTATGGTGCTCCTTCATGTCATTGGTGAAAATGAGGATGTCGTCGAGATAGATAGTGACTTTGCCTAAGACAATGAGGTCCTTGAAGATGTCGTTCATGAGTGCAGAGAACGTGCTGGGTGAATTGGCTAGCCCAAAGAACATGACATTCGGTTCGAACAGTCCCCGGTTGGTCACAAACGCGGCCTTCCACTCATCGCCAGATTTGACTCACACGTTGTTGTACCCCCAACGGATGTCAAGCTTCGTAAAGTACTTGGCCTTTTTGAGTCGATCCATCAGGTCCGAAACCAGCGGCAGCGGGTAGCGGTTCTTAATGGTGATCTCGTTTAGCCGTCGATAGTCCTGGACTGGACGTAAGCTGCCATCCTTCTTCTTGACAAAGAAGAATGGTGAGGACATCGGCGACTTCGACTCCTGAATATAGCCCTTGGCCACATTCTCGGCAAGAAACTTGTCAAGCTCAACTTGTTCGCTTGGTGATAGGGGGTACACCCGGGAGTGGAACATTTTCGCATCCGGCACTAGTTCAATTGCATGGTCGTAAGGCCCGTGTTCTGGTAAGCATTCAGATGCTTCCTTCGAGAACACATGCAAGTACTCGTGGTAGTGCTCCGGTACGATCTCTTCGACAGGGCGGACTTCCTTCTTCTGGTACTCTTGCTCAGCGAGTTGTTGAGAGTATGTGTATGTCGCTGAAGCAAATAGTTGTGGAGTGCCATAAAGGCGTTGTCCGTTGTCCCATGCATTGAGAAGAGACTCCTCAGTTCCATCCCACCGTGGCAGGAATCCTGGCGGCCATGGCCGTTCCTCATCTTCTCTATCCTCCTCTGCCATTACGGCCGCACGTATCCTTCCAACCTTCCTGACCTTCCTCACCCGTCGAGAACCTTGGCGCGCCGTAAGCCGTACCTCCGTATCACGCGCTTTGGTCTCAACAGGTTGGGATGCCTTCGGGTTGGCCGGACACGTCTCTGGACATCTCGATAGACGCAGTGAGCCACGTTCCCAATCTACTTCAGGGTTGTGCTCGCGTAACCAGTCCAGGCCGATGATCACATCCTCCTCTCCGATGTCTGTCACCACAAACACCACCTTCTCCCGGTGGTCTCCAATCGCCATATCCAATACGGCGACCTCACTGATCGTCCCATCGCGGTTCTCTGTACCGTCGATGTTGTATAGAGGAATTGGCCTTGCCAACTTCCTCGTTGTAACACGATTCTCTACTATGAAACGTCTATGTAAAAACTTAGTTGTAGCTCCACTATCTACCATAGCTACAATGTCCTTATGCCGCTGCTTTCCGATTAACCGTACTGGTATGTGAAAGTGTTGACCATCATGATTCACTTCATACACGAACGATGAACCTAGTACAGAAAACCGACTATTACTACAAGAGCCAGCACGCGCAGCATCCAATGCGGCTCGAATCAAAAACCCTCCTTCTTGTCCGCCACCGTAAGGGCATTCTCTACTATGAAACGTCTATGTAAAAACTTAGTTGTAGCTCCACTATCTACCATAGCTACAATGTCCTTATGCCGCTGCTTTCCGATTAACCGTACTGGTATGTGAAAGTGTTGACCATCATGATTCACTTCATACACGAACGATGAACCTAGTACAGAAAACCGACTATTACTACAAGAGCCAGCACGCGCAGCGTCCAATGCGGCTCGAATCAAAAACCCTCCTTCTTGTCCGCCACCGTAAGGGCAGCGATTTTCTCCTCCATCGCCTTAACCTGCGCTCGCAGCGTGTTGATCTCCTCGGTCCCAGCCGACGACGACGATGCGGTTTGCGGTTTGTTGACCCTAGGCTTGGGGCATTGGAACAGACGGTGTCCTTCTTCACCGCAGTTGAAGCAGGTGCCTTTGAAGGGCCTCCTACTTGTGCCCATAGCTGCTGCCTTTTCGCCTTTCTTCTTCCATCCAAACTGCTTCGGTCGTTCTTCTTCCCGCATGGCCAGGGCCTGATCGATCGACAGGGCCACCTTCTGGATCTTCTCGACGGTGTCGATGTCGTGGGCTCCCTGTGCGAAGATGTCCTTGATCTTGTAGGGCAGGCCGGTGCGATAGCGTTCGTGCTTGTCATAGTCGCTGAAGTCCGTGCGGGCAGCAATGGCATTGAACTCGGTCGTGTAGTCCTTGACCGTGCCGAGCCTGTGTGAAGTCTTGCACAGCTTGGTGAGTTCTGCAGTGGCCGCCTGTTTATCGTCTGCCGCACAGAAGTGTGCCTTGAAGTCGGTTTCGAAAGCCACATAGTTTGCCCAGGGCATTGTGCCCGTGGCGACCTTGACAATAAACGGACCAGCCCATGCAGCAGCTCCCTCCGTTAGCTTGTTGAGAACCATGACCCAACAGATCTGTGCATCGACACCTTGAGCCGTTAGAGTGGCATGATAAATTTGGGCTGAGGCGATGAAGCGGAGGCCATCTTGTGCGGATTTCCCATCGTACTCTCGTGGGGCGAGCTGGTTGAGGAGTTTGGAGATATCGAACAATGCAGGTGCGGGGGTGGTCATAGCTGGAACAACCCTTGGTGCGGGTGATGGTGCCCTACTGGGAGACGATGAGGATGAGGATGAGGATGAGGGTTCTGAGGGGGTGTTGAGGACAACGGTTTCTCGTTCCGACTTCGGTTCGACTACAGGTTCCTCTGGTTCTTCCGGCTCTGGTTCCCTTTCGGTCTTTGGGAGTCTAGAGGTCGAAGCGACTGGCGATCGGTCTGATGAGGATGCAATACGTTGTAGAACAAGTTCTAAAGCAACAGGAAGGGAAATTTCTCCGGTACGAGGAGATCCGGACGGGGTTGCAGTGGGAGTGGGTTTGCGACTCACAGGTCGTGAGGGTACACAGGAGGGTGGCCTTGACGTTGGACGTGAGGCCGGTCGAGATGAGGGGTTCTTGGCTGCAACAGCGGCCGCTTGACGAACTGGGGAACGGTCTGGGTCTCTTGGAGCGGGTGGCGGTGGATTAGCAATGTGCGCAAGGATTAACTCCTTCTGGTTGTTGATCGTAGCACGTCAAGGAGCGATGGCTTCGACAACCGTCGGGTTCTCCTGAATAGTGCGGGTTCTATGTGGGCACGGTTGCTGATCGCAGACCCTCCAGTTGTTGTGGTCCTTGTCCCAGTGTTCGTCGTGAACCTCGGCCGGGTGAAATACGTGTGCAGACCTCTGACAAGCCACGGTGTCCCAGGGGTGGAGTTGGTAAGGGGTGGGGAAACTCGCTTCCTGTCCAGGAATCAAACGGCAGGTGCACGATCCAACACTGTCTGCTCAGCCTCCTCGGCCTATTGCTGTGTCTTAACCTCCAGGGACACGAGCCCAGGGGAGTTCTGCCTTGGCTTTGTTTCGCCGCCTTTCTCTAGCCTCCCACGCCGTGAGGCGGACCACTTCTGTCAGTGCCGGGGTCTCGGGTTAGGAGCTTTCCGTGCACTGTACCACTAAAAGTGGCAAGCCTCGAGTTGAATCAAGACCACGTCCGATGGTGTGACTAGAGCGCGCACTACGCTAGGCCAACACAGAGGATCTATGTGCGTACCATACGAGAGGGAAGTGATAAACGTGTATAAACTCCAAGGAGAGGGGGTGTTGCGCTGGTGCTCGTGTAGGAAGTTTCGACCTAATGTTACGACTGAGCGTCGAGTCAAGATCAGGGATATGTACGAAATGAGCAGGGGTGTCGACGAGCGCTTGTGCAGCGAGAGCGGAGCGAAGCTCGACGGTCAGGGCTGGAGACAAGATGTATTGAGTGAAGTATACTACAAACGAAATACAGCGAGGCTTACCTGGAGACAAGAGGTCGAAACTGAGGTCTCCAGGTAGTAAAGTACAGGTCTTATATACATGTATGCAACAATGGAACGAGCGGACAATAGGTAACTAGGGTCGCGAGAGAACAGGGGAAAACAATGGATGTAGGTACAATAGTGACAGTAGAACAATGGTCGTAAGTACAATAGCGACAGTGAGACAATGGAAGCTATTGTACTATGGGACAAAGGACGGGTTACAATGCAATGGAGGACAATAGGAACGACGTGAGAAGTAAACAGTCCGAAAAAGGAAGCTCAGGCGCTGGGTAAACGGCGCCGAATGGGAGCGTTCGTAACAAACAGATCCTAAAGCTACATGGACTTCCTCGACAGATCATCTCAGATAGGGGAACACAGTTTGCAAGTGCACTTTTCAAAGAGTTTTGCAAGAAGCTGGGCATACGGGCCTCAATGTCGACAGCATACCACCCTCAGACTGATGGGCAGACCGAACGAGTCAACCAGTCACTGGAACAGTATCTACGGATATTCACTGAACACTGTTACGACTGAGCGTCGAGTAAAGATCAGGGATATATACGAGACGAGCAGGGACGTCGACGAGCGCTTGTGCAGCGAGAGCGGAGCAAGGCTCGACGGTCAGGCTGGAGACAAGTAAGTGTATTGAGCGAAGTATACTACAAGCGAAATACATCGGGGCTTACCTGGAGACAAGAGGTCAAAACTGAGGTCTCCAGGTAGCAAGGGACAGGTGCTATATATGTGGAATAACAAAGGGATACGCGAACAATGGGTAACTGTGAGCGTGGGAAACTAAGGGATAACAAGGGATCTGGAACAATAGCGACAAAGGGAACAATGGGAGCTATTGTACTAAGGTACAAGGGACGGGTTTACAATACAATGGAGAACTGTAGGTACGACATAGGTAGTAAACAGTCCGGATAGAAACCGACTCTAGGTGTAAGGAAATGAAAACGGGGCGTTCGTAACAGTACCCCCCTCCTAAGGATCGTGTCCTCACGATCGAGTCTTGCCATTGAGCGGGCCTGGGGCTACCGGATGTGCGGAGTGGAATTGTTGTACAAGTCGTGGTGCATTGGCAACGTCCGCGGCGTCTTCCCAGCTGTCGTGTTCTGGACCCCAACCCTTCCAGTGTACAAGGTACTGCAGTTTCTTCCACCGCCCATACCGTTGTGAGTCCAACACGTTCTCTACTTCATATTCCTCCTCTCCCTCGACTTCGATCGCAGTTGGTTCCGGTGGGTGTCGACCTGGGAGTTGGCTCTCCTTGTGCGGTAGTAGGAGTGACACATGGAAAACGGGATGGATCACAAGGTCCTTCGGAAGCTTGAGCTCGTAGGCGAGGTTACCCACTTTGCGTGTGACCTGGTATAGACCTGCATATCGGTCGACTAGTTTCCTTGATACTCCTGGAACACAGAAGTTCCTCGTGTCAAGCCACACCTTTTGGCCGTCCTTGAACTCTGGAGCGTCCCGTACATAGCGATCGTAGTGCTCCTTCATTCGTTCTGCCGTAAGGGTCAATGCTGCCGTTGCATCCTCCCTCGCCTGTCGCAACTCCTCCCTTCGTTCGTCCGCTGTAGGTACCGTGGTTGACAACATCGGGATGTGAAACTGGGGTTCGAAGCCATACATGAGGTAGAACGGCGAGTACCCGGTTGACGAGTGTTTGTGTGAGTTGAAGGCGAATTCTGCGATTGGTAGCCACTTAACCCAGTCATCGCGGCGTCGAGAACAGTACATCCGTAGGTACGCTTCTATCTCCTGGTTCCATCGTTCCGACTGCCCATCGGTCTGAGGGTGGTATGCGGTAGACATTGCGCTCTCGATACCCAAGCCTTTGAGTATTGCGCGGAAGAGCTTGCTCGAAAACTGAGGTCCACGGTCGGAGATGATCTTGCGCGGTAGCCCATGAAGACGGAAGTGCTCTCTAACAAAGTTCTGCGCAGCTCCTTCGGCATCGATCTCCTCTGTGCAGGGAATGAGGTGGATCATCTTCCCATGTCGGTCGACTATAAGCTGGATTGCATTAAACCCATCGACGTCGGGTAGACCAGTGATGAAGTCGCAGGTAACCACCTGGCCTGGGCCATCGGGGATCTCGTTGGGCTGTAGCGGGCCATGTGGTTTACTGTGCCATGATTTACCACGTCGGCAAGTATTGCAGGTGTTAACGTAGTCCTTGATAAACTTGCCCATGCCCGGCCACCAGTAGTTACGAGTGACTAACTCCAAGGTCTTAGCCTGCCCCGGGTGCCCCGCGGGCGGGAGGTCATGGTGGAGGCGTACAATCTCAGCGCGTAGGGCATCATCCTTGGGGACGTAAACTCGGCCACGATAAAGCAGCAGGCCTTGTTCTGTATTCCAGTCTACCAAGTCATTCTGAAGCCATGCTGGTCCTAGACTGTCGAGTTTGCTAAGGGCCTCTGCCACTTCCTGCTCTCGTTCTCCACACTCTTGGATGTGTCGAAGCAGTCCTTTCTCAGGTACCACTGACAGATGTCCTCTCTTGGCTGCCAACACCCGGAAACGCTCTGGTAGCAACAGTATGCGTCCTAGGTTGTCCTCGGTGTCACCGTGCTGATGATCGGGTCGTCGTGACAGGGTGTCGGCCCTTCCATTGGACGTTCCTGGCTTGTGCGAGATTTCGAAGTCAAACCGTGACAGGTAAAGGGCCCATCGTGCTTGTCGGCAAGTGAGATTCTGTGCCGTGCGCCAGTACTCGAGGTTCTTGTGGTCGGATTGGATTTCAAACTTGCTCGGAAGGCCTTCGAGGTAGTGGCGCCAGGCTTGGAGTGCACGAATGATCGCAAGCATCTCCTTGTCGTAGATCTCATAGTTGCGCTCTGCGTCACTCATCGACTCCGAGTGGAATGCGACGGGGTGCCATTTGTTATCCTCCCCCTTCTGAGACAGAACCGCCCCGGTTGCGAAGCCGGAGGCATCCACTTCGACTCGAGTGTCGCAGTCTGGGTCATACATCCGTAGGACTGGGCTCTCCATGAACCGATGCTTGAGCTCATCGAATGCGGCTTGCTCCTCCTCTCCCCATTGCCATTCAGCATTGCCCGTAAGACGATCGAGTGGTTTGCATACTGCGCTAAAGTCTTTGATAAAGCGTCGATAGAAGTTCGCAAAACCACGGAACTTTCGTACATCGGAGGCATTCTGAGGGGTAGGCCACTCGGCGATTCCTTTCACCTTCACTGGGTCCATCTCCACGCGGTTCTCTGAGACCAAAACTCCAAGGTATTCGACCTTGGGTTGCTCGAATTCGCACTTCTCCGGCTTGCAGAACAAGTCGTTCTCCTTTAGCCGTTTCAGAACTTCACGGACCAGGATGCGGTGCTCCTCGATACTATCGGTAAAGATGAGGATGTCGTCGAGGTAGATGGTGACTTTGCCTAGGATGATGAGGTCCTTGAAGATGTCATTCATGAGTGCCGAAAATGTGCTGGGCGAATTGGCTAGTCCAAAGAACATGACATTTGGTTCAAATAATCCTCGGTTGGTCACAAAGGCAGCCTTCCATTCATCGCCACTCTTAATCCGCACGTTGTTGTAACCCCAGCGGATATCGAGCTTAGTGAAGTACTTGGCCTTCTTCAATCGGTCCATCAGGTCTGACACCAGCGGCAGTGGGTATCGGTTTTTGACCGTGATCTCGTTGAGCCGTCGGTAGTCCTGGACTGGACGTAGACTGCCATCCTTCTTTTTGACGAAGAAGAAAGGTGATGACATTGGTGACTTCGACTCCTGAATGTAACCTTTGGCCACGTTCTCCACAAGGAACTTGTCAAGCTCGGCTTGTTCACTGACAGATAAGGGGTACACCCTCGAGTGGAACATTTTCGCGTTGGGTACCAGTTCAATTGCGTGGTCGTAGGGTCCGTGTACCGGTAGACGTTCCGATGCCTCCTTGGAGAACACGTCGAGGTACTCGTGGTAGTGTTTGGGTACGATTTCCTCGACTGGGCGGATCTCCTTCTTCTGGTACTCCTGTTCAGCGAGTTGTTGCGAATAGGTGTAGGCTGCCGATGCAAACAGTTGCGGAGCTCCATAAAGACGTCGACCATCCTCCCATGCGTCTATGAGAGACTGTTCCATTCCATCCCACCGCGGTAAGAACCCAGGTGGCCAAGGCCGTTCCTCCGTTTCATCATCCTCAGCCATTACAGCTGCACATACCCTGCCAACCTTCTTGGCCTTCCTCACCCGTCGAGAACCTTGGCGCGCCGTAAGCCGTACCTCCGTATCACGCGCTTTGGTCTCAACAGGGTTGGATACCTTCTGGCTAGCCGGGCACGTCTCTGGACATCTCGAAAGGCACAGTGACCCACACTCCCAGTCTATCTCGGGATTGTGTTCACGCAGCCAGTCTAGTCCGACGATTACGTCCTCTTCTCCTATGTCTGTGACGACGAAAACCACCTTCTCTCTGTGGTCTCCTACTGCCATGTCCAACACGGCCACCTCTGTGATCGTGCCATCGCGGTTCTCCGTACCGTCAATGTTGTACAAAGGAATTGGCTTTGCCAGCTTCCTTGTTGTAACCTTGTTCCGTTCTACGAAACGTCTATGTAGGAACTTGGTCGTAGCTCCACTATCGACCATAGCTACAGTGTCCTTGTGCCGCTGCTTGCCGATTAACCGTATAGGGATATGAAAGTGTTGTCCATCGTGATTGACTTCATACACAAAAGATGATCCCAGTACTGAGAAACGACTATGGGGACTCGAGCCAGCACGCGCAGCATTCAGCGCGGCTCGTATCAAAAACGCTCCTCCTTGACGGCGGTGAGCGCAGCGATCTCTTCACCCAGTACTTTGAGTTGTGCTCGCAGTAGGGCTACTTCGAGGGACTCGATTTGGGCTTTGAGCGCTGCCAACTCATTGACTTCCGCATCCGTAAGGATTGCCATAGAGGTGGGTTACGGGGTAGAGGCGATATGTGTGGGGGAACTCGCTTCCTATCCCAGGAAATAAAAACGGCGGGTGCAAACCCAACACTGTCTGCTCAGCCTCCTCGGCCTATTGCTGTGTCTGAGCCTCAAGGGACACGGGCCCAAGGGTATCCTGCCTTGGCTTCGTTTCGCCGCCTTTCTCTAGCCTCCCACGCCGTGAGGCGGACCACTTCTGTCAGTGCCGGGGTCTCGGGTTAGGAGCTTTCCGTGCACTGTACCACTAAGAGTGGCAAGCCTCGAGTTGAATCAAGACCACGTCCGATGGTGTGACTAGAGCGTGCACTACGCTAGGCCAACACAGAGGGTCTAAGTGCGTACCGTGCGAGGGGAAAGTGATAAACGTGTGTAAACTCCGGAAAAAGTGGGGGTTGAGTACGCCAGTGCTCGTGAAGAAGTTTCGACCTAATGTTACGACTGAGCGTCGAGTAAAGATCAGGGATATATACGAGACGAGCAGGGACGTCGACGAGCGCTTGTGCAGCGAGAGCGGAGCAAGGCTCGACGGTCAGGCTGGAGACAAGTAAGTGTATTGAGCGAAGTATACTACAAGCGAAATACATCGGGGCTTACCTGGAGACAAGAGGTCAAAACTGAGGTCTCCAGGTAGCAAGGGACAGGTGCTATATATGTGGAATAACAAAGGGATACGCGAACAATGGGTAACTGTGAGCGTGGGAAACTAAGGGATAACAAGGGATCTGGAACAATAGCGACAAAGGGAACAATGGGAGCTATTGTACTAAGGTACAAGGGACGGGTTTACAATACAATGGAGAACTGTAGGTACGACATAGGTAGTAAACAGTCCGGATAGAAACCGACTCTAGGTGTAAGGAAATGAAAACGGGGCGTTCGTAACAAACACCGACCTGATGACTGGGCTACCCTACTAGCCACCGCGGAGTTTGTATACAACAATGCTGCACACGAATCTACGGGTCTCTCCCCTTTCTTTGTCGAGTACGGCTACCACCCCAGAATGGCCCCAGACGTGCACGAAGACCTAGGATTCCCAAGCCTCGAAGAAGTCTTCAAAAACCGTACTGAAGCTCGAGAACAGGCACAGTCCTCACTAGCCCTTGCCGCTGAACGGATGAAATGGTACTACGATCAGTACAAGAGTGAAGTCCCATTCAAGGTCGGGGACAAGGTACTTCTCAAGGGAAAAGACCTCAAGATCAAGCAGTCCTCCGCGAAACTATCGGCCAAGAACTTTGGGCCTTACGACATCCTCGAACAAATAGGACCAGCGGATTTCCGACTCTAGTTGCCACACCAGAACAAGGTCCACCCCGTCTTCCATGCCTCAAAACTCATTCCTTACCACGAGGATGAGATCGGTGATCGAAACTCAGCCAAGCCAGACCCCATCGAAGTTGAAGGACATGATGAGTATGAAGTAGAAAAGATACTCGACTCGAGAACCCACCGAGGATATGTCCAGTACCTGGTCAAATGGGAAGGGTACAATGTCAGCGACGCAACCTGGGAGCCAGTACGAAACGTCAAACACTGCAAAGAGCTGCTAGACGAGTTCCATGTTGACCACCCAGACACGCCTCAGCCCATCTCGCTCACCAATCCACGACCAGTACACCAGCAGTTTAATCGACAAATATGGTTCGAACGCTTCGCTGGAGCTCAGGTCTTGAAGAGGGGGTAGTGTCACGGTTTTTCGCGCCACGTTTAGTTGCACCAACATTTGCCCTCCGTTTGTCCCGGGCTAGCACCAAGACCCTAGCATGGGGTTACCCCAATTTGGTTATGATCTTATCAGGGCAAGGCTATCTTATCTTTCTTGTTATCTTATCTCTTCTTTTAGATCGGATCCTCACCTGCAACAGGTCCCAGGACCTGCCCTAAACTCGGGGTGGTCTGTGCGCCGTTGCCATGTAGTATATAAGGGCTGTGATGTGGGGCTATGAACCTTAGATTCTGTCTTCTGTTCATCCCTCCCTTCCACTGTAGGCAGCTTAACAGCCCCTGCCCCACTGCGTCTTCTAGTCTAGACAATCTATCCACTGTTTTCTGTTGTCACCACTTGTGTCCTCCATTAGTGAGCCCCTTGTTTGTTTGTTTGGTGGCACAGTCTATCGGCTGTGACAGTAAGCCCCGATGTATTTCGCTTGTAGTACACTTTGCTCAATACACTTACTTGTCTCCAGCCTGACCATCGAGCCTTGCTCCGCTCTCGCTGCACAAGCGCTCGTCGACACCCCTGCTCATTTCGTACATATCCCTGATCTTGACTCGATGCTCAGTCGTAAAATTAGGTCGAAACTTCCTACACGAGCACCAGCGCAACACCCCCTCTCCTTGGAGTTTATACACGTTTATCACTTCCCTCTCGTATGGTACGCACTTAGACCCTCTGTGTTGGCCTAGCGTAGTGCATGCTCTAGTCACACCATCGGACATGGTCTTGATTCAACTCGAGGCTTGCCACTTTTAGTGGTACAGTGTGCGGAAAGCTCCTAACCCGAGACCCCGGCACTGACAGAAGTGGTCCGCCTCACGGCATGGGAGGCTAGAGAAAGGTGGTGAAACGAAGCCAAGGCAGGATACCCTTGGGCCCGTGTCCCTTGAGGCTCAGACACAGCAATAGGCCGAGGAGGCTGAGCAGACAGTGTTGGGTTTGCACCCGCCATTTTTATTTCCTGGGATAGGAAGCGAGTCCCGCCACACATATCGCCTCTACCCCGTAACCCACCTCTATGGCAATCCTTACAGATGTGAAAGTCAATGAGTTGGCAGTGCTCAAAGTCCAAATTGAGTCCCTCGAACTAGCCCTACTATGAGCACAACTTAAAGTACTGGGTGAAGAGATCGCTGCACTCACCGCCGCCAAAGAGGAGCATTTTTGATACGAGCCGCGCTGAACGCTGTGCATGCTGGCTTGAGTCCCCATAGTCGTTTCTCAGTACTGGGATCATCTTTTGTGTACAAAGTCAATCATGATGGACAACACTTTCATATCCCTATACGGTTAATCGGCAAGCAGTGGCACAAGGACACTGTAGCTATGGTCGATAGTGGAGCTACGACCAAGTTCCTACATAGACGTTTCGTAGAACGGAACAAGGTTACAACAAGGAAGCTGGCAAAGCCAATTCCTTTGTACAACATCGACAGTACGGAGAACCACGATGGCACGATCACAAAGGTGGCCGTGTTGGACATGGCAGTAGGAGACCACAGAGAGAAGGTGGTTTTCGTCGTCACAGACATAGGAGAAGAGGACGTAATCGTCGGACTAGACTGGCTGCGTGAACACAATCCCGAGATAGACTGGGAGTGTGGGTCACTGTGCCTTTCGAGATGTCCAGAGACGTGCCCGGCTAGCCAGAAGGTATCCAACCCTGTTGAGACCAAAGCACGTGATATGGAGGTACGGCTTACAGCACGCCAAGGTTCTCGACGGGTGAGGAAGACCAAGAAGGTTGGCAGGGTATGTGCAGCTGTAATGGCTGAGGATGGCAATGGTACGGAGGAACGGCCTTGGCCACCTGGGTTCTTACCGCAGTGGGATGGAATGGAACAGTCTCTCATAGACGCATGGGAGGACGGTCGACGTCTTTATGAAGCTCCACAACTGTTTGCATCGGCAGGGAGATCCGCCCAGTCGAGGAAATTGTACCCAAACACTACCATGAATACCTCGACGTGTTCTTCAAAGAGGCATCAGAACCACCATAACTGTGCAGATTGTATCCGGAAGCCATGGTTTAGACTCGGAACATCCTTTCAGAGCCTGGCATAAATCCTCCAGAGTGGTACAGGCTCCTAAACAGCCCCAGTATTTGTGCCGAGGACCTGGCCGTACAGCACAACAGCATACGGACGGCGGACCAGCCGGACAGCTATACAGGAGATGATGACCTACCGGCCAGCCGTTGAGTTGCCCAGAATGATTCGGTTGATATATCATTTACAAACTCTCAAGATGGATTTTAATATATGTACCAATAAGACCAGCACAAACAGTGCACACTGCCTGAATTGAAAATAGACATAAAAAGTGATGGGTCCCGGCTGGACAGCTGTACTGTAGCATGGCTGGTGACCGGCCGACCGTCAGATGAGGCTACATATGTGCACGGGCCAGACACTACATATGGTAATGTAGGTCAGCCCGGCCGCCTCCGGGTGAGCAGCACTTGTGTAGATTTACACACCCCGGGTGAGTAGCAGTTTCAAGAACTTTAATAGAATACACTCGATAAATACTGATCAACTATGTAAAATACAACTTCCGAGTGCACACCGGCCGGGCAGTACTATCCGGAATTGTGTTGGCCGGCTGGGCGACACATCCCTACTGGATGTGCTGCCCGGCTGGCCACTATGTGACCCAACTCCTATCAACTTATTTCAAAGATGTGCTTCGAAATGGCTGTGCACGACACGAAGGAGGGAGTCTTGCTGTTATGTAAGTGCCTCACCTAGAAGGGCTTGGTATATTCTTCAAGTTCGCCACTGGCATTGATCCATGTGGACTTTACGGACCATCCACTCATTGGACTTTACGGACCACCCACTCGTTGTGACAATGGGACTGGCATTGATCCATGTGGACTTTATGGACCATCCACTCGTTGGACTTTACGGACCACCCATGTGACGATGGGACTGGTGTTGCTATTGTACCTGTCTATACATCAGAGAAGGGACAAATCATGACTGAATGACTGACCAGGCAGCTAGCGGATCTGTGTCCACAATGCTGCAGGACAAAAAGGCCTCAGAGCACCCACCGGCTCAACAGCACATACAGGTACAAGACTTGCCCAGCCGGAGGGTCTCAAACGCTTGCAGCCCGCATATACCACCATAACTGTGCAGATTGTATCCGGAAGCCATGGTTTAGACTCAGAACATCTTTTCAGAGCCTGGCATAAATCCTCCAGAGTGGTACAGGCTCCTAAACAGCCCCAGTATTTGTGCCGAGGACCCGGCCGTACAGCACAACAGCCTACAGACGGTGGACCGGCCGGGCAGCTATACAGGAGATGACGACCTACCGGCCAGCCGTTGAGTTGCCCAGAATGATTCGGTTGATATATTATTTACAAACTCTCAAGATGGATTTTAATATATGTACCAATAAGACCAGCAGAAATGCACACTGCCTGAATCACAAATAGACATAAAAAGTGATGGGTCCCGGCCGGACAGCTGTACTGTACCATGGCTGGTGACCGGCCGACCGTCAGATGAGGCTATATATGTGCACGGGCCGGATGCTACATATGGTAATGTAGGTCAGCCCGGCTGCCTCCGGGTGAGCAGCACTTGTGTGGATTTACACACCCCGGGTGAGTAGCAGTTTCAAGAACTTTAATAGAATACACTCATATTTCGACAGCGCGATGGGCCTTGTCTATGCAACACCAACCCATGTAAGCCCTGCGGGCCATGTTGGGTTAACGGTCCGGGTCTAAATAGTGTATTCCCCCTCATATATACACAGATTTCCCGCCATGGCTGACAAAAAACGAGCACGCGATGAGTCACAATGTAAGCATACCTTTCTCTACTGTAATTCCCTATTAACCTCCAGCAACAGCATCAGAACCCCCCCGGGCTGTCAAACATGTCCGAATCCAGCTTCTGACACCTAGCCGTGTCCAGGAAGCTCTATTACTTGAAAATTCGGGATCATCGCTGGAGCATTCACGACAGTGAGCAACTCCACGGCGTATACTGGTTGGGGCCATTAATAAGATGATAACATTTGATATTGCTTTTGTACAGGAACACAGAGTCCGAGCATTCCGTGGGTTCATCCCAGGGAGCTGGAAGCCCCGACACAGATCATGCCACTGCCCCCACCCCTTTGCTCAAAGTACGGCATCTCTACCATCCAAAATCCATACAGCAGATTGCCATCCTTGCCCCAGACATCTCCGAAGAGGAGCCATCTACTCTGGACAGGGTTCCCACCCCCCAACTGTTCAGTTACAGCTCTGAGTCTCCCGATCCACCCACCCAGGATGACCATCCGCAACCACTGCAGGAAAGCACCGTCGTTATCCCGTATGCCTCCTATAAGGTCCCTATAGCTTCGGCTGCCATTCCGGCAGCCGGAATCTTTACATATGACTCCGACTCTGACCCGCCGAATCCACCCTTCCAAGAGTCGGGATCGATTGAATTGTACGTTGCAGACTCCCCGAACACACCCCCACAGGGCTCCGACATTGACACCACTCATCCTTCATCCCGGGAGTTTGGACCGATGGCCTTGTATGTCACGGACTCACTGGACACACCCCCACAGGTCTCCGACACCCTTCTGCGCATGGAGTCCCCTTGTCGAGACTCGCCCATTCCCACTACCTCCGACCTGGCCATTTTATTCTACTCAGACTCGTCTTTACCTTCGCCGACGCGAGATGTCCACCAACCCCTCACTCTTTTTTCGTACTACTTGGACGATGATGGGGACAGTATCCGGAACTCCCCCATCCGGAACCCGCCCATCCAGAACTCTCCCATCCAGAACTCTCCCATCCGGAACCCACCCATCTGGAACATTCAGTACGTCCCTCTGCCCCCGCCGGGGCCATCGCCGGGGTTACTAGACACACAATGCTACCTCCCGGAGTCTCCTCGGCCCATCTATCCGGTCGATCGTTACACGTGGAGGGCGGATCAGCGAGATACTTCCATCTCTCCGGATCCCATTTCGGACCCTTCCCACATTTTGGAACGCACTCCGGTGGCATCCTACCACCTTCGCAACCCCGGAGACACCCCTACAACCTCCATTCAACAGCTCCGGGTAGCTTCTCCTCCGCCCGGCATCGATTCAACTCGGGAAGAGGACGTGCACATGGCCAAAGGGTCTGGTATGTCCCAAGATCCCCTCATCTATCGATGACTTCATTTTCAGAAGATTGACTCTATGTCATCTCCAGAACTCCCTGAGAATCCGTACACATCTCCAACAGGTTCCGTCGGGGTGGACACATCGCGGAACCTGTCAGACGAGCGAGCACAGCTAGCTCGAGATGTCGAGATTTTGGAGGAGCAACAAGGTAACCTCCACGGTCTTAGGCGGACCCCACTAGCATACTTACCACCATCCTGGGATGGGTGCCATGCATTTCTCCTGTCGAGGGTCGACTCAACAAGGGTGATATGGGATACATTGGACACCAGACGTGAGAACAGCTCAGAGTGATATGTGCATGTGTAAGGGTTATTTTAGTACTATATATGGCTCTAATTCCATGCTGGTTTCCATATGTTAGCCTGTCCCGTTAACACATGCCCGTGGCCTAGACGAACTCACCAAAGTGGAAGCTTTCTCCTCACTGGTCCTCAATTGTATCCGCCGGCTGGTTAATACTATGAATTCACCTCCAGTCAGCCCAGGACATGACGGGCCGGGTAACATAAGATCGTGCATATGCCATCCGGCCGATTGCTATTCCTCACCAGGTCTACCATCCGGCCGGTCATACCATAGCTCAGAATATACATATATGAGTCAGATCGGTGGAACACATATCATATGCTCTCTCTAGTAACACATTTACCCATTACAACTAATAACCCATACCCGACGGGCCGAGGGATATAAGTACCAGCATATAACGTCCGGCCGAGGGACATAAGTAACAGCATATAACGTCCGGCCGGACAATGTGTGCCCATGGCTCTATCGCCCGGCCGGGAGCCCCAAACATATGTTGCCCCCATATATTTGGCATGTTCCAGAGGGGACACCATAGCTGCTCTAGTTGGGTTATAATATGCTCCCCTTCCATGTAACGAGTTCAAAGTAATGGGCACGGGAGCTCAGTGGTCGAGTAGCATATATTACACCGTTAATATAAGTATGGTGTCTCTATTCAGGCATTTTGTCCCTTCCCCAAGGTCAGAAGCTCCATAGCAACCAGAGGAAAAAGGTCCGGGACAATTAGCATACGAATTGAGGAAGTTCCACAATGCCGGGGCACCATCTAACAGGCATATCTTTACTTCCTGTTAATACGCCACAGATATACAATGCTCCGGTACATGTCCGGACCGTTAAATAGTTATTGTGATCAAAGAACTGCATGTAGAGCGAGCCAAGGTATCTAACAGCCCATACCTACCATTCGAAAAATAGGCGCCGATACACCCCGGGTACCCCCCCTCCCAAACCCAGCCGGAGTGCTTTTCCCCACCCCATCTCCGGCCGGACACTACACTCCCTTATGTTTAGGCATACCGGCCGGGACCGGCTTTACAGCAATACTGTGGAATTACACACCCTGGGTGACTGCTATTACAAGGAACCTATAGTGGAACCATGTGGGCCTTGGACAGTCAAATGATGGCTGGACACGAGCCAGACTCGGGCTGGACCGAACTGAGGTGAGTCGCTCTCAGTTGGCTCAATAGCTCATTTTTCCCACACTAGACCTTAATGGAATACTGCTTCTCTTCTCGACTATGCACAGCACCGAGGATGGGGGGAAGCAAGGTTCCAGGAATCTGATCACCAGTAGGACTGCCCACATTCCTCTCTTGAGACACAACTCATAACACTAGTCCACAGACACCTCTGCATCACTGCTCGAGCACAAGATGTCGCCACCGTTTTTTTGGGCGAGACTACTGAACCTGCTGCTTCTCTCAGTATTTCTTTCTTTCTTCCCAAGAGAATGTAGCGCAGCTGGACCTTGATCATGATGGGTAGCATACGCGGTGAGAAGGAGGCCGTGCAATCGCTAGTCCGATGAATACAAGTTGGTATCTCGGCCAGAGTAGACTCGGTATATATGTCACAGCCGATAGACTGTGCCACCAAACGAGCAAACAAGGGGCTCACTGATGGAGGACACAAGTGGTGACAACAGAAAACAGTGGATAGATTGTCTAGACTAGAAGACGCAGTGGGGCAGGGGCTGTTAAGCTGTCTACAGTGGAAGGGAGGGATGAACAGAAGACAGAATCTAAGGTTCATAGCCCCACATCACAGCCCTTATATACTACATGGCAACGGCGCACAGACCACCCCGAGTTTAGGGCAGGTCCTGGGACCTGTTGCAGGTGAGGATCTGATCTAAAAGAAGAGATAAGATAACAAGAAAGATAAGATAGCCTTGCCCTGATAAGATCATAACCAAATTGGGGTAACCCCATGCTAGGGTCTTGGTGCTAGCCCGGGACAAACGGAGGGCAAATGTTGGTGCAACTAAACGTGGCGCGAAAAACCGTGACACTACCCCCTCTTCAAGACCTGAGCTCCAGCGAAGCGTTCGAACCATATTTGTCGATTAAACTGCTGGTGTACTGGTCGTGGATTGGTGAGCGAGATGGGCTGAGGCGTGTCTGGGTGGTCAACATGGAACTCGTCTAGCAGCTCTTTGCAGTGTTTGACGTTTCGTACTGGCTCCCAGGTTGCGTCGCTGACATTGTACCCTTCCCATTTGACCAGGTACTGGACATATCCTCGGTGGGTTCTCGAGTCGAGTATCTTTTCTACTTCATACTCATCATGTCCTTCAACTTCGATGGGGTCTGGCTTGGCTGAGTTTCGATCACCGATCTCATCCTCGTGGTAAGGAATGAGTTTTGAGGCATGGAAGACGGGGTGGACCTTGTTCTGGTGTGGCAACTAGAGTCGGAAATCCGCTGGTCCTATTTGTTCGAGGATGTCGTAAGGCCCAAAGTTCTTGGCCGATAGTTTCGCGGAGGACTGCTTGATCTTGAGGTCTTTTCCCTTGAGAAGTACCTTGTCCCCGACCTTGAATGGGACTTCACTCTTGTACTGATCGTAGTACCATTTCATCCGTTCAGCGGCAAGGGCTAGTGAGGACTGTGCCTGTTCTCGAGCTTCAGTACGGTTTTTGAAGACTTCTTCGAGGCTTGGGAATCCTAGGTCTTCGTGCACGTCTGGGGCCATTCTGGGGTGGTAGCCGTACTCGACAAAGAAAGGGGAGAGACCCGTAGATTCGTGTGCAGCATTGTTGTATACAAACTCCGCGGTGGCTAGTAGGGTAGCCCAGTCATCAGGTCGGTGTTTGTTACGAACGCCCCGTTTTCATTTCCTTACACCTAGAGTCGGTTTCTATCCGGACTGTTTACTACCTATGTCGTACCTACAGTTCTCCATTGTATTGTAAACCCGTCCCTTGTACCTTAGTACAATAGCTCCCATTGTTCCCTTTGTCGCTATTGTTCCAGATCCCTTGTTATCCCTTAGTTTCCCACGCTCACAGTTACCCATTGTTCGCGTATCCCTTTGTTATTCCACATATATAGCACCTGTCCCTTGCTACCTGGAGACCTCAGTTTTGACCTCTTGTCTCCAGGTAAGCCCCGATGTATTTCGCTTGTAGTATACTTCGCTCAATACACTTACTTGTCTCCAGCCTGACCGTCGAGCCTTGCTCCGCTCTCGCTGCACAAGCGCTCGTCGACGTCCCTGCTCGTCTCGTATATATCCCTGATCTTTACTCGACGCTCAGTCGTAACATTAGGTCGAAACTTCTTCACGAGCACTGGCGTACTCAACCCCCACTTTTTCTGGAGTTTACACACGTTTATCACTTTCCCCTCGCACGGTACGCACTTAGACCCTCTGTGTTGGCCTAGCGTAGTGCACGCTCTAGTCACACCATCGGACGTGGTCTTGATTCAACTCGAGGCTTGCCACTCTTAGTGGTACAGTGCACGGAAAGCTCCTAACCCGAGACCCCGGCACTGACAGAAGTGGTCCGCCTCACGGCGTGGGAGGCTAGAGAAAGGCGGCGAAACGAAGCCAAGGCAGGATACCCTTGGGCCCGTGTCCCTTGAGGCTCAGACACAGCAATAGGCCGAGGAGGCTGAGCAGACAGTGTTGGGTTTGCACCCGCCGTTTTTATTTCCTGGGATAGGAAGCGAGTTCCCCCACACATATCGCCTCTACCCCGTAACCCACCTCTATGGCAATCCTTACGGATGCGGAAGTCAATGAGTTGGCAGCGCTCAAAGCCCAAATCGAGTCCCTCGAAGTAGCCCTACTGCGAGCACAACTCAAAGTACTGGGTGAAGAGATCGCTGCGCTCACCGCCGTCAAGGAGGAGCGTTTTTGATACGAGCCGCGCTGAATGCTGCGCGCGCTGGCTCGAGTCCCCATAGTCGTTTCTCAGTACTGGGATCATCTTTTGTGTATGAAGTCAATCACGATGGACAACACTTTCATATCCCTATACGGTTAATCGGCAAGCAGCGGCACAAGGACACTGTAGCTATGGTCGATAGTGGAGCTACGACCAAGTTCCTACATAGACATTTCGTAGAACGGAACAAGGTTACAACAAGGAAGCTGGCAAAGCCAATTCCTTTGTACAACATTGACGGTACGGAGAACCGCGATGGCACGATCACAGAGGTGGCCGTGTTGGACATGGCAGTAGGAGACCACAGAGAGAAGGTGGTTTTCGTCGTCACAGACATAGGAGAAGAGGACGTAATCGTCGGACTAGACTGGCTGTGTGAACACAATCCCGAGATAGACTGGGAGTGTGGGTCACTGTGCCTTTCGAGATGTCCAGAGACGTGCCCGGCTAGCCAGAAGGTATCCAACCCTGTTGAGACCAAAGCGCGTGATACGGAGGTACGGCTTACGGCGCGCCAAGGTTCTCGACGGGTGAGGAAGGCCAAGAAGGTTGGCAGGGTATGTGCAGCTGTAATGGCTGAGGATGATGAAACGGAGGAACGGCCTTGGCCACCTGGGTTCTTACCGCGGTGGGATGGAATGGAACAGTCTCTCATAGACGCATGGGAGGATGGTCGACGTCTTTATGGAGCTCCGCAACTGTTTGCATCGGCAGCCTACACCTATTCGCAACAACTCGCTGAACAGGAGTACCAGAAGAAGGAGATCCGCCCAGTCGAGGAAATCGTACCCAAACACTACCACGAGTACCTCGACGTGTTCTCCAAGGAGGCATCGGAACGTCTACCGGTACACGGACCCTACGACCACGCAATTGAACTGGTACCCAACGCGAAAATGTTCCACTCGAGGGTGTACCCCTTATCTGTCAGTGAACAAGCCGAGCTTGACAAGTTCCTTGTGGAGAACGTGGCCAAAGGTTACATTCAGGAGTCGAAGTCACCAATGTCATCACCTTTCTTCTTCGTCAAAAAGAAGGATGGCAGTCTACGTCCAGTCCAGGACTACCGACGGCTCAACGAGATCACGGTCAAAAACCGATACCCACTGCCGCTGGTGTCAGACCTGATGGACCGATTGAAGAAGGCCAAGTACTTCACTAAGCTCGATATCCGCTGGGGTTACAACAACGTGCGGATTAAGAGTGGCGATGAATGGAAGGCTGCCTTTGTGACCAACCGAGGATTATTTGAACCAAATGTCATGTTCTTTGGACTAGCCAATTCGCCCAGCACATTTTCGGCACTCATGAATGACATCTTCAAGGACCTCATCATCCTAGGCAAAGTCACCATCTACCTCGACGACATCCTCATCTTTACCGATAGTATCGAGGAGCACCGCATCCTGGTCCGTGAAGTTCTGAAACGGCTAAAGGAGAACGACTTGTTCTGCAAGCCGGAGAAGTGCGAATTCGAGCAACCCAAGGTCGAATACCTTGGAGTTTTGGTCTCAGAGAACCGCGTGGAGATGGACCCAGTGAAGGTGAAAGGAATCGCCGAGTGGCCTACCCCTCAGAATGCCTCCGATGTACGAAAGTTCCGTGGTTTTGCGAACTTCTATCGACGCTTTATCAAAGACTTTAGCGCAGTATGCAAACCACTCGATCGTCTTACGGGCAATGCTGAATGGCAATGGGGAGAGGAGGAGCAAGCCGCATTCGATGAGCTCAAGCATCGGTTCATGGAGAGCCCAGTCCTACGGATGTATGACCCAGACTGCGACACTCGAGTCGAAGTGGATGCCTCCGGCTTCGCAACCGGGGCGGTTCTGTCTCAGAAGGGGGAGGATAACAAATGGCACCCCGTCGCATTCCACTCGGAGTCGATGAGTGACGCAGAGCGCAACTATGAGATCTACGACAAGGAGATGCTTGCGATCATTCGTGCACTCCAAGCCTGGCGCCACTACCTCGAAGGCCTTCCGAGCAAGTTTGAAATCCAATCCGACCACAAGAACCTCGAGTACTGGCGCACGGCACAGAATCTCACTTGCCGACAAGCACGATGGGCCCTTTACCTGTCACGGTTTGACTTCGAAATCTCGCACAAGCCAGGAACGTCCAATGGAAGGGCCGACACCCTGTCACGACGACCCGATCATCAGCACGGTGACACCGAGGACAACCTAGGACGCATACTGTTGCTACCAGAGCGTTTCCGGGTGTTGGCAGCCAAGAGAGGACATCTGTCAGTGGTACCTGAGAAAGGACTGCTTCGACACATCCAAGAGTGTGGAGAACGAGAGCAGGAAGTGGCAGAGGCCCTTAGCAAACTCGACAGTCTAGGACCAGCATGGCTTCAGAATGACTTGGTAGACTGGAATACAGAACAAGGCCTGCTGCTTTATCGTGGCCGAGTTTACGTCCCCAAGGATGATGCCCTACGCGCTGAGATTGTACGCCTCCACCATGACCTCCCGCCCGCGGGGCACCCGGGGCAGGCTAAGACCTTGGAGTTAGTCACTCGTAACTACTGGTGGCCGGGCATGGGCAAGTTTATCAAGGACTACGTTAACACCTGCAATACTTGCCGACGTGGTAAATCATGGCACAGTAAACCACATGGCCCGCTACAGCCCAACGAGATCCCCGATGGCCCAGGCCAGGTGGTTACCTGCGACTTCATCACTGGTCTACCCGACGTCGATGGGTTTAATGCAATCCAGCTTATAGTCGACCGACATGGGAAGATGATCCACCTCATTCCCTGCACAGAGGAGATCGATGCCGAAGGAGCTGCGCAGAACTTTGTTAGAGAGCACTTCCGTCTTCATGGGCTACCGCGCAAGATCATCTCCGACCGTGGACCTCAGTTTTCGAGCAAGCTCTTCCGCGCAATACTCAAAGGCTTGGGTATCGAGAGCGCAATGTCTACCGCATACCACCCTCAGACCGATGGGCAGTCGGAACGATGGAACCAGGAGATAGAAGCGTACCTACGGATGTACTGTTCTCGACGCCGCGATGACTGGGTTAAGTGGCTACCAATCGCAGAATTCGCCTTCAACTCACACAAACACTCGTCAACCGGGTACTCGCCGTTCTACCTCATGTATGGCTTCGAACCCCAGTTTCACATCCCGATGTTGTCAACCACGGTACCTACAGCGGACGAACGAAGGGAGGAGTTGCGACAGGCGAGGGAGGATGCAACGGCAGCATTGACCCTTACGGCAGAACGAATGAAGGAGCACTACGATCGCTATGTACGGGACGCTCCAGAGTTCAAGGACGGCCAAAAGGTGTGGCTTGACACGAGGAACTTCCGTGTTCCAGGAGTATCAAGGAAACTAGTCGACCGATATGCAGGTCTATACCAGGTCACACGCAAAGTGGGTAACCTCGCCTACGAGCTCAAGCTTCCGAAGGACCTTGTGATCCATCCCGTTTTCCATGTGTCACTCCTACTACCGCACAAGGAGAGCCAACTCCCAGGTCGACACCCACCGGAACCAACTGCGATCGAAGTCGAGGGAGAGGAGGAATATGAAGTAGAGAACGTGTTGGACTCACAACGGTATGGGCGGTGGAAGAAACTGCAGTACCTTGTACACTGGAAGGGTTGGGGTCCAGAACACGACAGCTGGGAAGACGCCGCGGACGTTGCCAATGCACCATGACTTGTACAACAATTCCACTCCGCACATCCGGTAGCCCCAGGCCCGCTCAATGGCAAGACTCGATCGTGAGGACACGATCCTTAGGAGGGGGGTACTGTTACGAACGCCCCGTGTCACGAACAGGGTTCGGGGGCAGGTTGAACTGCATATATAGTACCAGCCAAGTGTCAAGCCTAAGCTTGACATTGCGTCCTTTTGGCGTAGCTGGTTCAGCGGCTGGTCTGTTCCTAACACCCCGTTTTCATTTCCTTACACCTAGAGTCGGTTTCTATCCGGACTGTTTACTACCTATGTCGTACCTACAGTTCTCCATTGTATTGTAAACCCGTCCCTTGTACCTTAGTACAATAGCTCCCATTGTTCCCTTTGTCGCTATTGTTCCAGATCCCTTGTTATCCCTTAGTTTCCCACGCTCACAGTTACCCATTGTTCGCGTATCCCTTTGTTATTCCACATATATAGCACCTGTCCCTTGCTACCTGGAGACCTCAGTTTTGACCTCTTGTCTCCAGGTAAGCCCCGATGTATTTCGCTTGTAGTATACTTCGCTCAATACACTTACTTGTCTCCAGCCTGACCGTCGAGCCTTGCTCCGCTCTCACTGCACAAGCGCTCGTCGACGTCCCTGCTCGTCTCGTATATATCCCTGATCTTTACTCGACGCTCAGTCGTAACAGTCTGGTTGTATTGCCTTGATAGCGAAAAACTCTGGTTTCAACAGGGTTTGTCCAACGTTGTCACTGCTTACCCCCTCTTCATGATCTGGCCTCCTGGACAGAGGGTCTGCACAAAGCATTGTCTTTCCGGGGCGATGTCACAGATTGAAATTGAAATGTGAGAGGAAGAGGCTCCAACGTACTTGTCGTCGAGTCAACTTCTGGGCTTGTCGGAAGTAGGTCAGGTTGAGGTGGTCAGACCATATTTCAACTGGCATTGGGTGTCCTTCGAGGTAGTGTCGATATTCCTCTAGTGCCCGTATGATTGCCAACAGTTCCTTGTCATAAATCTCGTAGTTGCATTCATGTTCATTTAGCGACTTAGAATAGAACGCAACAGGGTGCCAGAGGTTGTCCTCTCCTAGTTGTTCCAGCACGGCTCCCATTGCAAAATCAGATGAGTCTGTTTCTAGACGGAAGGGGGCTGTGTCGCTTGGGATTCTCAGGATTGGGGCTGTTGTGAAGGCCGTTTTGAGGGCTTGAAAGGCATTCTCCTGTTCCTCTTCCCACTTCCAAGGTGCGTCCTTGCAGGTAAGTATCGTTAATGGTCGAGAAATCTTGGAGAAGTCCTTGACAAAACGTCGGTAGAAATTGGCCAGGCCTAGGAAAGCTTGTACATGCTTAACCTTGGACGGTGTTGGCCAGTTTTTGACACCTTCGACCTTGGCAGGATCCATAGTAATTGAATCCTTCGAGATGATGAGACCCAAAAACTCGACTGATGGCTGCTCAAACTTGCACTTTTCTGGCTTGACAAAGAGGTCGTTGGCTCGCAACTTCTCTAGAACCCGTTCTGTAAGTTGCCAGTGTAGGGTAAGATCATCTGTGAAGATGAGGATGTCATCAATGTAGACGACGACATGTCCTGTGGCGATCTCTTCCTTGAGGACCTCGTTCATCATGGCCTGGAAGGTGCTGGGTACATTGCAAAGCCCAAATGTCATTACCGTTGGTTCATAGAGACCGCGGTGGGTGATAAATGCAGCCTTCTCCTCGTCGCCTTCCCGAATACGAACATTGTTATATCCCCATTGTAGATCTAATGAAGTGAAGATGGATGATTGGGAAAGGCGGTCAATTAGGTCTGGTATCCGAGGGATAGGGAACTTGTCCTTCTTGGTGGCGGCATTGAGAGCACGATAGTCCTGTATGAGTCGTAAACTTCCATCCTTCTTCTTGACAAAAAACACTGGGGCTGCTGCTGGGCTTTTTGACCATCGGATGTACCCCTTGGCTTCTTGTTCGTCGATCCAGCCATCCAGCGAATTCCATTCTTGGGGGTTCAGAGGGTATAACTTGGCTGGCTTTGGTAGTGTTGCACCTTCTGCTAGTTCGATCGGATGGTCGTAAGCCTTGCGTGTTGGCATACGTTCCGACACTGTTTTGGAGAAGACGTCACCATACTGGTGGTAGTGTGCTGGGACATGATTGGACCAGTATTCTCGGTCTTGTTGTCCTTGTGTTTCCTCTTTCTTCTCCATAACTCGAGCTCATAGAACTCGGGCATCCGGATCATCCGAAAACTCCATCCAATGCACAAACTGGTCAGTATCACCCCAAGGCTCAGGGTTAAGCTGTCTGTAATGGTCTCGTGCAAACTCCTCTAGACGGGGCTCCTCGATGGCCTGTACCTCCTCTTCTTGGACTTGCAGTTGTTCCGGGTGACAAGTGCCTGGACATCGGGTAAAGTCTACTTGTCCATTTTTCCAATCGACTTCAGGGTTGTGCTCCCTTAGGAACGTCATTCCAATGATGACGTCCCGGTTCCCAATATCTGTAACTAGGAAGGACTGCCAACTAGTGTGGTTTCCGATAGTAACCATACAGCGTACATAGTGAGTGATAAGACCCTTCTTGTTCTCTGTGGCATCTGCGTTAAACACCCGTATTTCCCTGGATAGTCGTCGTAATTCTAAGCCATGTTCCTGGACAAACCAATAATGCGCAAAACTTGAGTAGGCTCTACAGTCTACTAAGCCTTCTGTCTGGATTTCACGTATTCCTTGCTTAAGAGTGAGCTTTAGATCAAGTGATTGCTTCAGCCTGCGAGATGAGGTGAGGTATATATAACGCGATCTAGGTACAAAAGACTCCTCTAAGTGGTTTACGCTACTAGTACATATGAACCGGATGTTACGACCAGACTCCGTTACATCCATTGGAGAAAATCCTGCTCGTCGGCCTCGACGATCCGTGCTGTGGTTTCTTGTTCCTGGGCCTTAGCTTTGCCCTTTTGGTCGTACTCCTTGAGCACATTGATTACAAACTCCATTCGGTCTTGTCCCTTGTCTTCTTCGTCCATAGCATGTAGTCGAGTGCCAGATGCGGAGCCCTTGGCCTTGGTCATGTCGGGGAGTTCATAGTAGCCTTTGTACACCGGGTTGCGACACTTGACTCCAGTTTTGAAAGGGTGTTTGCCACAACGAAAACAGAGCTTCTTGGCAAGCCACTCTTCTTGTTCCTTGGAGAGCTTTTCAGGCTTCCGCATTGTGTCGATGTCCATGGCATTCAGGTCCCGGGCAGGCCTTGACGATGGTGTGTGGTGCTTCTCTCCTCGGTAGTTCATCTCGATTCCGAGCACCCAGTCTAAGAAGTTCTCCCACTTGGTCGGCACAGTGGCCGGCTGCATTGAGTGGTGGGTGACCATCGTGGTGCGTACACCTCCTTTGCACTGAGCTTCGATGCGTCAGATGAGTTCGACATCTGAGTAACCAGACTTGATAGCAAAACGGCGGAAGTTTTCCGCAAACAGGGCCAGTGACGAGTGGGACTTGGCACAGTGTTCCTCGAGTGACTGTTGGGCTGACTTTTCTGGAGCAAGTTCTTGATATCCGCTGCTAAGACGTGCTGTAAAGTTTGCCCATGTTCCAAGTGGAACACCGTCGGCTGCCTTTTGAGCGTAGTCATCCATGTACGACTGAGCACCTCCTTCTAAGAATAGTAGTGCCGTAGTAACCTTGTCCTCATCTGCCATAATGTTCTGATACCTAAACCAAATACCGAGCTTCTGGAACCATTGTTCGATCGTCAACTCATGAGTCTTGCCTTTAAACTTGGGTGGGTCGGCGATCTTGGGACGGCTGGCTGTTGGGGTATGGGTTGTGGCCGGGTGTGCACGTGTGGAAGCTGGGTGCGTAGCAAGGCTGTTGACCTGGGCTTGAAGCTGCTTAATCACATTGACGAGTATGAGTATGCCGTGGTTCTGGTTGAGGACGTCCATGTCTGCCTTCAACCTATTGTTCTCATCCTCTAGCCTTTTGCACCGGCCTCGGAGATCCTCCATGTCCTCGAGGTGTTCGTTTCCGCCGACCTTTTTGACCTGAAGCTTTTGGACGTCGGCCACAACCTGGTTTCGGTGTTCATACATTTTGTCGCCGAGCTGGTTATAGGCCGTAAAAACTTCCTTCTGGGTAAAGTCCTTGATCATTGCCGTGATGTACTCGATGTACTTCTCGTCGATACTGTAGAATATTCCAGCTGCCTTTGCCGCATCGTCCAATGAGTTGTATCGCACCCCATTGAAAGTCCAGTCTTCTGGAACCTGAAGGGGCTCTAGAGTAGGGGTGGGGGACGGCGGCCGAGTAGGGCGTCTAGGTGTCTCGTCGAAGTCCGAGGCATTGTCATGTTCGGACGGTGTGTGTGATCGTCTTCCCGGGCCAAATGTGTCCGTGTCAAGTACTTGATACCGAGAACCAGTTGCCATTGTACCCAAACTTGTTTAACTCGACAATTGCGTTCGCTACTCTAAAGAAGTTCTGTCCTAATCCTGCAAACTTAATCTTCCCAAACTCCTTACAGAACCACTCAATGCTCTGTTGTTGACTCCGAGTCCAGCTGGCTCCGTGTTGGCCAATGTTGTCACTGATCCACTCGAGCTGGTCGCCGACACGTTGGATGGCTAGACGATGGTCGTATGGGCAATCGTCGAGCAGCACCTTGCGGTCGAAGATGGCCTGGAGGCGTTTGAGCACGGCGTGGACCTTGACTTCTGCGATGGCGAGGTTGTCGCTGGTGTTGACACAGGTGAAGCCTGGGATTGGCGCGGCTGAGATTCAGTATTGGAGAGGGACAGGTGGGAGAGGAGGAGTGGAGGGACGACTGGGGAGTGGGGCCTGGATACGGGCAGGGAGGGGCAGAGGTCGAGTATAGGGGACAGGTCGAGGCAGAGCCTTGCGATGAGGGACTAGAGGTGCGTGCTCCCTATGACGGTAGCGAAGGCGATCCTCAAGACAGTCCTCACGTACACAGGATATCTGATCCTGGACGGGTAGATGACCGTGTCTCTTGAAGTGACGACGGGTAAACTCCTGGAGACCAAACTCCTCGGAGGGGATGGGGGATAATAAACATTTATAAAACTCCTGGGGGGAAGAGAGACGGCTGGCTAGTGAGGGCACTGAGCCAGGGGCCTGTGGGTTAGATTCTGTCTAATGTCACAGCCGATAGACTGTGCCACCAAACAAACAAACAAGGGGCTCACTAATGGAGGACACAAGTGGTGACAACAGAAAACAGTGGATAGATTGTCTAGACTAGAAGACGCAGTGGGGCAGGGGCTGTTAAGCTGCCTACAGTGGAAGGGAGGGATGAACAGAAGACAGAATCTAAGGTTCATAGCCCCACATCACAGCCCTGATATACTACATGGCAACAGCACACAGACCACCCTGAGTTTAGGGCAGGTCCTGGGACCTGTTGCAGGTGAGAATCCGATCTAAAGGAAGAGATAAGATAACAAGAAAGATAAGATAGCCTTGCCCTGATAAGATCATAACCAAATTGGGGTAACCCCATGCTAGGGTCTTGGTGCTAGCCCGGGACAAACGGAGGGCAAATGTTGGTGCAACTAAACGTGGCACGAAAAACTGTGACACTTACCTGGAGACAAGAGGTCAAAACTGAGGTCTCCAGGTAGCAAGGGACAGGTGCTATATATGTGGAATAACAAAGGGATAGGCGAACAATGGGTAACTGTGAGCATGGGAAAATAAGGGATAACAAGGGATCTGGGACAATAGCGACAAAGGGAACAATGGGAGCTATTGTACTAGGATACAAGGGACGGGTTTACAATACAATGGAGAACTGTAGGTATGACATAGCTAGTAAACAGTCCAAATAGAAACCGACTCTAGGTGTAAGGAAATGAAAACAGGACGTTCGTAACACAGTGGGCCACATGGCTTCAGAAATGTGAGTATACTTCACGCTTTCCGGGAGACATACTCATAACTCGGATAACCAGTCCGTCGGATGCTTTGGCTTCGGACGTATGCCCAGAAGTGTCGATGGGAGAAGGAAAGCATCCTGGTGCCCTTAGAAATGGACTGTACGATCCGGTTCTTTGTCACACAGTCAGAGAGATGGAGGACGTGGTCCGAGAGTGGACAAACACCAGGGCATATAGCATTCACATTACGCCAAGCCACCATGTGGACTAACCTTGGTAACCACGCATCCCAGGCTTTTCTGAAAGCACGCACAGACTTTGTCTTGTAGCACGCATGTGAAATGGTTATGGACTCTGTAATGCACTTTTCGTCATTCGAACGACGCACAGATACAGACTACGTCCAAGCTGATACATGTGAGAACAAAACAAAAACATCAGTCCATGTTCTTGTGCAGGACGTTCCCAGCCTAACCCTTCTCATGCGTACAGATAACGCATATGCAGACGTCTGACAGACATGATGCGCCATCATGCCCGGACGTCAGAGCCGGCTAATACCACCGTGGGGGCACTGGAGTAGGTGGATCCCAGTACACCCCGTACTGCTCAACGAAGGTATCTGGTAAAAATAGTGTCAGTTGAATAAGAAGGGATAAATATGAGATATAAATTTTACAGCTATTGTACGCAGTACTCAGGCCAGTCAAGGCAAAGCCCCGGTTGATCATGATCCATGCATGGGACAGAAGGGAGGTCTCAATCTCCTCACGGTCAGCTTCCGGATCCGGCCGCATGTTGTTGACCTCCCGGAGGAGATCAAGTCGTCGATGAGACGTTTTGTGGAGTTGACGCCACGTCTGGGCTTCGGTGAGCCAGAATTGGACAGCGTGGGTGCGGGTGATGCGGGAATATTGCTGCGTGAAGTTGTGGAAGATTGTGAGCTGAGGGCGCCGACCAGGCGGTTTGTCCACAAGGTAGAAGTAAACACGCACAAAATACCCATCCACCTCGTCGAAGGAAATAGAAGGGGGAAGGCGCGCCACCATGCCTAGAAATTGGTCGATAATGTCTCGGACGTGCCACACATTGTAGGGGTAATAAAGGGAGTTTATATCTGCCAGAAAGGCATGAATTGCCAAGGTGACGTCACTGGTTGGAATGTCGAAATATGGTTGGTAGTGATCCATCTATCTGGAATATGTCATTAGTTCTGTTTGCTATAGTGAATAAAGACTTACAGACTGGGGTCGCGAGATGTGATGGTGGTAGAGAGCTGGCAAGGCTGAGGGACAAGACTTTGTAATGTCCCAGCTTATGTGGCGATGGAGGACAGTGCCGCAGCACACCGGCTGCTTCCGAGGGATTCGATATTAAGTCTTTGTGCCTGTGATGATAGGTCTGACAGCATCGAACCTATCCAAGTCACGTAGATCCTCGGCGATAATTTGCTTCTTTTAGGCGCCCTTGTACTGATTGAGGACAGGATGGTAGATAACACTGCTACACATCATCCCAAGCATCCGGCACTTTCGGAACACAACACACAACTCTGAAGACATTTTCCGCAATGTCTTCAATGTCGTCCGAAGGAGGCACATTGCCCCAGCCATTGTTTGCTGCATCCGCACTTTGGGCTGTCAGGGCTGAAGTCATTTTGGTTATGGCTCGCATCGGGCGGGCACTGTTTGTACTTCCAGCACATCCAGACATTCTGACAACCCGCCGCTGGAACTATGGCCTAGCCAGAGAAGCGGTATGCAGAGTGTCTGTGACAGTTTTCTAGGAGCTGTAGCTCACAACATTATAGTGGGTGGCTATACACGCCCTAGGACTTTCCGGAGCAATCGCTCTCCAGTCCTCCAACCCCCGGGACACAGTGGATCAAACGGAAGTATACCCCGCACTATCCGTCTTGCTCTCAGCTATAGAATGGAGCGGCCAAAACCTTGTGTTCAGACTGCACAAGCTCGACTCTGTTGCATTCCACACTGCAACCAGCCATATCACGAATGGAGTGCTGAGCAACCCACACCCGTGGGGCTTTGCTGAGTGGTGGGAGTGGACGTCCCAGGGACCTATTGGAGAACAGTGTCCGAGATGGTGGAAAGATCCTCCGCCATCTGTTGTAAGTGTCCGTACATTATGCGTAGCAGTATCTAATCACCTTTCACAGGCTCCACCCATGCTGTTGTTCCAGGAAGACTTAGAGGAATGGAACCGGAGAGTCGACCGCAGCGCAGACACCAACATGCAGCATTTGGAAGAGAAGGAGGTGAAGCTCCGGGCCGTCACCAGATGAATGGGCAACACAGAGCCCATTGAATAGACGACAGTGCCTCATGCATTTGACTGTAGTACATGTAAAATGATGTTTTCCATGTAACATGATGCATGTTCGCGTCCCATACAGCTGTTATACCGTCATACCTTGACAATAGAGCACGGTGCCCTCCTGATAAATACTGATCAACTATGTAAAATACAACTTCCGAGTGCACACCGGCCGGGCAGTACTATCCGGAATTGTGTTGGCCGGCCGGGCGACACATCCCTACTGGATGTGCTGCCCGGCCGGTCTGCGATGCTCTTCTTTTCATTGCTTTGCCACTCGTTCCGAGTATTGTGAGCTGACCCGGAAGAGACATTCTGTATGTACGAGAGATCCAGAAACTGTCCAGATGTCTCATAGGTGCGATCCCTTCCATATGCCAAGGCAGAACCGGCCAGGCAGTACTATCCGGAATTGTGTTGGCCGGCCGGGCGACACATCCCTACTGGATGTGCTGCCCGGCCGGCCACTATGCG
Organism: Ganoderma lucidum; assembly: GCA_019426095.1. Taxonomy (NCBI): domain Eukaryota; kingdom Fungi; phylum Basidiomycota; class Agaricomycetes; order Polyporales; family Polyporaceae; genus Ganoderma; species Ganoderma lucidum. The sequence goes on from JABWUW010000022.1 coordinate 142,109, forward strand.
ACCCAACTCCTATCAACTTATTTCAAAGATGTGCTTCGAAATGGCTGTGCACGACATGAAGGAGGGAGTCTTGCTGTTATGTAAGTGCCTCACCTAGAAGGGCTTGGTATATTCTTCAAGTTCGCCACTGGCATTGATCCATGTGGACTTTACGGACCATCCACTCATTGGACTTTACGGACCACCCACTCGTTGTGACAATGGGACTGGCATTGATCCATGTGGACTTTATGGACCATCCACTCGTTGGACTTTACGGACCACCCATGTGACGATGGGACTGGTGTTGCTATTGTACCTGTCTATACATCAGAGAAGGGACAAATCATGACTGAATGACTGACCAGGCAGCTAGCGGATCTGTGTCCACAATGCTGCAGGACAAAAAGGCCTCAGAGCACCCACCGGCTCAACAGCACATACAGGTACAAGACTTGCCCAGCCGGAGGGTCTCAAACGCTTGCAGCCCGCATATACCACCATAACTGTGCAGATTGTATCCGGAAGCCATGGTTTAGACTCAGAACATCTTTTCAGAGCCTGGTATAAATCCTTCAGAGTGGTACAGGCTCCTAAACAGCCCCAGTATTTGTGCCGAGGACCCGGCCGTACAGCACAACAGCATACGGACGGCGGACCAGCCGGGCAGCTATACAGGAGATGACGACCTACCGGCCGGCCGTTGAGTTGCCCAGAATGATTCGGTTGATATATCATTTACAAACTCTCAAGATGGATTTTAATATATGTACCAATAAGACCAGCACAAACAGTGCACACTGCCTGAATTGAAAATAGACATAAAAAGTGATGGGTCCCGGCCGGACAGCTGTACTGTACCATGGCTGGTGACCGGCCGACCGTCAGATGAGGCTACATATGTGCACGGGCCAGACACTACATATGGTAATGTAGGTCAGCCCGGCCGCCTCCGGGTGAGCAGCACTTGTGTAGATTTACACACTCCGGGTGAGTAGCAGTTTCAAGAACTTTAATGGAATACACTCCAGCATTGACGAATTCTACGGTTGAGCAATTCACAATTGTTGTTAGCTCACAGCAAACACTCCACTGTAGGGCTCTGATCTCCTACCTTTACAAGTATGCTAAACCCGCCCACGCGGTGATTGCGCCTATAGCAGCTGCGGAGCTGATGCCAAGCCAGCTTGTTACAACTGAGCGTCGAGTAAGGATCAGGGATACGCATGAGACAAGCAGAAGCGCCGACGAGCACTTGTGCAGCGAGAGCGGAGCAAAGCTCGACGGTCAGGGCTAGAGACAAGATGTATTGAGTGAAGTATACTACAAATGAAATACAGTGAGGCTTACCTGGAGACAAGAGGTCGAAACTGAGGTCTCCAGGTAGCAAAGTACAGGTCTTATATACATGTATGCTACAATGGAACGAGCGGACAATAGGTAACTAGGGTCGCGAGAGAACAGGGGAAAACAATGGATGTAAGTACAATAACGACAGTGGAACAATGGTCATAAGTACAATAGCGACAGTGAGACAATGGAAGCTATTGTACTGAGGGACAAAGGACGGGTTACAATGCAACGGAGGACAATAGGAACGACGTGAGAAGTAAACAGTCCGAAAAAGGAAACTCAGGCGCTGGGTAAACAGCGCCGAATGGAAGTGTTCGTAACACAGCTCACGTTTGCCTTGCCATCGGTTTTGATGAGCTCAGTGGCAAGGGCTTCGAGGGGACCGCTGCTTCTCACAACAATATATGTTGAACCTGGGTGGGGCAAAGGCCCACGCCCGGGTGCAACTCTAGCGGACGCTCCGCATACTTACCTGGATGTGGGTGTTAGAGGCTTGCGGTACACGATAGCGTACGTGATGGGAGGGGTTGAAAGAGTTATCTATTTCAGCTCATAGAGAGCCGTCTTATATACTACTGTAGAGTACAGGATTATATAAGAGTCCGTGTGATCACTGTTGTGATCACAGTACCAGTTACTTATGGTAGCCGGTGACCGTACGGTATAGTTGCCCGATTGGGCTACAGGGCGGCTAAAGGCCAGGTGTTCGGTCCGACCATCCGCCAAACCTTAATATTTGGTGGAGGCCTATCAATCCCGGATGTTCGGACCGTAGCACGGTCATTACCGACACGCGCTAGTTCAACACTCCCCCTCGCTAAGTATCCGTATAGATATGTAAGCGTACTAGGCGCTCTAAGCAGCCCGGGGAAAGCGGAGACCAAGTTGTGAGCGAAATTTAATGAACTTCGCCTCACCTAAGTTCTTGGTGAAGATGTCGGCAGGGTTATCATTTCCTTCAATGAAGAAAATATCGACAATACCCTTCTCATATACTTCTCGGATGTAATGATAGCGGATATCGATGTGCTTAGACCTCGATTCCGTAACAGGGTTGGATGCAATGAAGATCGACCCTTGGTTATCTCCGGAGAGTGGTATATGATCCATATGGTAGCCAAGTTCAGCAAGCAGGTTGCGAACCCATACTACTTGGCGGCTGCAATCGCTCATCGCCATATACTCAGCCTCAGTTGAGGAGTGAGCAATAGTCTTCTGTGCACGTGAAGTCCACGAGAAGATCCCGTTCGCTAACTTCAAAAAGAAGCCTGTTTGCGATTGTCGGGTATTGGGGTCCGATGCCCAATCAGAGTCAGTACCGGCAACAAGGCCAGCCTGAGAGTCACCCTTGTAGACCAGTGAATAATTCTTGGTCCCAATGAGGTATCGGCAAATATAGAGTGCACAATTAAGGTGATCTTTGGACGGGTTGGATGCAAACTGTGCTAGTTTGGTCACGGCAAATGCCAAGTCCGGTCTGGTCCCTAACATAAGATAGAGTAAGGATCCAATAACCGTCTGGAACCTGGAGCGTAGCTCCGGTGTCACCTGCCCTTTGTTGGGCATAGGTTGGTAACCGGCGGGAAGTGGGGTTGGAGCTGGTCGTGCGTTCGTCATACCGCAGCGTTCCAGTACTTTCTCCAAGTAGGCGCATTGATCCAAGTGGATACTGCTACCTCGGCGCACGATACGCATATGCAAGAATTCACTTGCGTCGCCAAGATCGCGGCATTCCCATTTCTTCATGAAGCGAGCTTTTAGTTGAGCTACAAGCTTCCGGTCTCGCCCACAAAAGAGCGCATCGTCAACATAGACGATTACAACTACCAGTTGACCATCGGATGATCATTTGTAGATGTATATGCCTGCATTGTTGCTGAGCCGTTTAAAGCCCATCAACTGCATGGACTCAGACAGTGTGCGCCACCACGCAAGTCCTGCCTGTTTAAGCCCATATAGAGCACACTTCAATCTGAAGACTTTGTGCTCGGTACTAGGGGCGCGAAACCCTTCTGGCTGCTCCATGTATATTTCTTCCTCCAGTTTGCCATAAAGATAGGCACTGCGTACATCGAGGCCTGAAATGTGCCAGTCCTCGAGTGCTGCGAGCGCTATGATGAGACGGACTGTCTCAAAGCGTACAACTGGGGAGAATATCTTGTCGAAGTCTTCGCCTTCAACTTGGGAGAAGCCTTTTGCAACAAGTCTGGCTTTCTTACGACCGTCAGTTTTGACATCGAATACCCAGCTATTTTTCACGACCTTCCGGCCTTTCGGTCGGTCGACCAAGTCGTAGACATCGCGGCTGCAAAGAGCCTCTAGTTCTTCACGGCAAGCGGTAAACCACTCCTTTCGCTCAGAGTTAGGTAGTCTGGCGATATCGCGGAAAGTCCACTCGTGCACGTTCTGTGGCGGGACTTTCTCCCCCTCATCTGGTGGGATCGCTTTCGCAATTAAGTATTGGATGAGGTCTGCTCCCCCTTCCCGGCATAGTTTTGCCACGTCAGTTCTGTCTGGATCACGCAGGGCATTTTCGACTTCGTCTGATGATGCTTCGTCCGATAACTCCTCGTCGTCGTCGTCATCTGATGTTTTGTCGTCGTCCTCAGAGTCTTCCTCTGAGGATGCCTCTGAACCGTGTTCACTAGGAGTGCCTGAGTGAGGATGAGCGTGCGTCTCTGCAGGTTCGGGTTGTGGTACAGGGCCCGAGACGTGCTCTTCCTCAGTGTCACTACCACTAGATGACACTAACGGGGTAGGTTCCCGTGGCGTGTTCCATTTCGATGGAAGACGTTGAGCGGACTTATCGCGTGAACGTGGAAGTGATTTGGAAGAGCTAGGCCCGGGAAGCCTCTCATCCCTAGATGGTGGTACAGTGGCGGGTCGAGAGCGACTCGATTCACTGCGTGTTTCAACCATCTTTTTCCATGACGTCTGTTTCTCAATATCTTTGAAAATGTCTACTGGGTGCCGTGATTCACCGTAGACATTACCATCGCGAACTGGAATTTTCCGCTCTCTCACAGGTCGTTGTGGGGAATTCGCCCAAGACCTTTCAACCGGAGGAGATTGCGGCAACACGGGGCTGGGCACTCGCTGCGGCGACTGTCTGCGTGATACACGCTGTACAGGGGGTTCAACCGGCGGTGCAGGTGCGACGTCTCGCGCCTTGCCCTTGTTCTTTTTAGGAAGGATTTTGGGAGGATGACGTGGTTCCTCGTCATCGTCAGGGAGAATAGAAGGAGCGGGGACCTGGTTCGCAGGTTTGCTTCGTTCTAACTCTTCAGGGGCAATGTTTTGCCTCTGCCGCTTTGGTTCGTGTGAACACTTCGGAAACATATGTTCGTCAAACAGTGCTTGAGCAGCTGTAAAGACAACATTGTTTGGTGAGCGCATAAACTTGTGGTTATGGCCTCCAGCCCCGACACCGAGGTAGACCATCAGCTCTGATTTGGGCGATAGTTTGTTCTTTCGAACTTCGGGTGGTATAAAGACATAGGCTCCACATCCGAAGACACGGAGGTGACTAATGTCAGGCTTGGAGCCATTTAGAACTTCGAAGGGTGTACGCCATTCTAGGCGACGTATCGGTGTTCTATTGTACACATGTGCTGCATGCTCGAATGAGAATTCCCACCAGGATTGGGGTATGCAGGCATCATGCCGCATAGCCTCCCCCTTATCCATGAGCGTACGAATAATTCGCTCTGCGCGGCCATTCTGTTGATGAATGTGCGGTGCGCTAGGGATTATATCAATGCCTCGATCCTTGAGCATGTTCGTGAAGGCATCTGATTTCAGTTCGCCTCCCGAGTCAGATTTCCACTTCTGCACCTTCGCGCCATATTGGTTTTCGACAAATGTAAGCCATTGTCGTGTGGTTTGAAGTGCAGTGTCCTTGGTACGAAGACCAATGCTCCATGCATACAATGTGAAATCATCATAGTACAGGATCTCATACTTGTATTTGTGGTACGAGGGGACAGGGAATTCTTTGAGGTCCGTATGGACAAGCTCAAAAGGTCTGGATGCGCATCGAATATCGAGCGGATGGGGTTGCGAAGGCATTTTGCCTTCCGCACATCCTCGGCAGATTGAATCCTTCTGGGGGATCTCAACGAGTGGGCACTTTTCAGTGTGTTTCCGAGTGTCTCAACACATTGCGCGAAGGGTGGCCTAAGTGGCGATGAAGAGTATCATAGTCTACAGCTTCAGAGGCTGTGACAGTGTTCCGCGCCAATATAGGCTGCGAATAGGTAACATAGATTGTATCACCAACATTGCGTGGTTCGAACGCAACTACAAGCTTGTTGCTCCGAAAGAAGGATGTTACGACTGAGCGTCGAGTAAGGATCAGGGATACGTACGAGACGAGCAGGAGCGCCAACGAGCACTTGTGCAGCGAGAGCGGAGCAAAGCTCGACGGTCAGGGCTGGAGACAAGATGTATTGAGTGAAGTATACTACAAACGAAATACAGCGAGGCTTACCTGGAGACAAGAGGTCGAAACTGAGGTCTCCAGGTAGCAAAGTACAGGTCTTATATACATGTACGCAACAATGGAACGAGCGGACAATAGGTAACTAGGGTCGCGAGAGAACAGGGGAAAACAATGGATGTAAGTACAATAGCGACAGTAGAACAATGGTCGTAAGTACAATAGCGACAGTGAGACAATGGAAGCTATTGTACTACGGGACAAAGGACGGGTTACAATGCAACGGAGGACAATAGGAACGACGTGAGAAGTAAACAGTCCGAAAAAGGAAACTCAGGCGCTGGGTAAACGGCGCCGAATGGGAGTATTCGTAACAGTACCCCCCCCCTAAGGGTCGTGCCTTCACGACTAAGTCTTGTTGAGAGGGCCAGGGGCCTTTGGATGCGTAGAATGGAATTTTTGTACCACTCGCGGTGCATTCGCCAGGTCTGCTGCATCCTCCCAACTATCGTGCTCTGGGCCCCAACCCTTCCAATGCACGAGGTACTGCAGTTTCTTCCACCGCCCATACCGCCGCGACTCTAGAACACCTTCCACTTCATACTCCTCCTCCCCTTCTACTTCGATTGCGGGTGGCTCTGGAGGGTGTCGTCCAGGGAGTCGACTCTCCTTGTGTGGTAGTAAGAGCGACACATGGAATACGGGATGGAGTGCAAGGTCCTTGGGGAGCCTGAGCTCGTAAGCTAGGTTGCCCACCTTGCGTTCGACTTGGTACGGTCCAGCATACCGGTCCACCAGTTTCCTCGAGACTCCTGGAACACGGAAGTTCCTCGTGTCGAGCCACACCTTCTGTCCTTCCTTAAACTCCGGGGCCTCGCGGACGTAGCGATCATAGTGCTCCTTCATCCGTTCGGCCGTTAGAGTCAAGGCAGCGGTTGCATCCTCCCTCGCCTGCCGCAACTCCTCTCTTCGTTCATCTGCCGTGGGCACTGCCGTAGACAACATCGGAATGTGGAACTGGGGTTCGAAGCCATACATCAGATAGAAAGGCGAGTACCCCGTCGATGAGTGTTGGTGTGAGTTAAAGGCAAACTCTGCAATCGGCAGCCACTTGACCCAGTCGTCGCAGCGTCGAGAGCAGTACATTCGTAAGTAAGCCTCTATCTCCTGGTTCCATCGTTCCAATTGGCCATCTGTCTGGGGATGATAGGCAGTTGACATTGCGCTTTCTATACCGAGGCCTTTGAGGATCGCACGGAAGAGCTTGCTTGAGAACTGGGGTCCACGATCGGAAATGATCTTTCGTGGTAGTCCATGCAGACGGAAGTGTTCTCGAATGAAGTTGTCCGCGGCTCCTTCCGCATCGATCTCCTCGGTGCACGGAATAAGATGGATCATCTTTCCATGCCGATCAACAATGAGTTGCAGCGCATTGAAACCATCTATGTCTGGAAGTCCGGTGATAAAGTCGCAGGTTACTACTTGGCCTGGGCCGTCGGGGATCTCATTGGGCTGGAGAGGACCGTGTGGTTTGGTGTGTGATGTTTTACCACGACGGCAAGTGTCGCAGGTGTCCACATAGTCCTTGATAAACTTGCCCATGCCCGGCCACCAGTAGTTACGAGTAACCAACTCCGTCGTCTTCGCCTGTCCCAGGTGTCCTGCCGGCGGGAGGTCATGGTGGATGCGTACAATCTCAGCACGCAGTGCATCATCCTTGGGGACATAGACTCGGCCGCGATAGAGAAGCAGGCCTTGTTCAGTGTTCCAGTCCACCAAGTCATTCTGGAGACGCGCTGGTCCGAGACTGTCCAATTTGCTAAGTGCTTCCACCACCTCCTGCTCACGATCTCCACACTCGTGGATGCGTCGAAGCAGTGCCTTGTCTGGGACCACCGATAGGTGCCCTCGCTTGGCTGCCAAAACTCGGAAGCGTTCGGGTTGCAACAAGACACGTCCGACATTGTCCTCTGCATCATCTCGCTGGTGGTCAGGTCTGCGCGACAGTGCATCGGCCCTACCATTGGAGGTGCCAGGTTTGTGTGAGATGACAAAGTCGAATCGCGACAGGTAGAGAGCCCATCGTGCCTGCCTACGGGTGAGGTTCTGTGCTGTACGCCAGTACTCGAGGTTTTTGTGGTCTGACTGGATCTCAAACACGCTGGGTAGTCCTTCGAGGTAGTGGCGCCAGGCTTGCAAGGCACGGATGATAGCGAGCATCTCCTTGTCGTAGATCTCGTAGTTGCGTTCCGCATCGTTCATCGATTCGGAGTGGAAGGCAACGGGGTGCCATTTACCATCCTCCCCCTCCTGAGACAGAACCGCACCCGTTGCGAAGCCTGAAGCATCGACTTCAACCCGGGTATTGCGGTCTGGATCGTACATGCTCAGGACTGGGCTCTCGGTGAAATGACGTTTGAGTTCATCAAAGGCAGACTGCTCCTCTTCTCCCCATCGCCATGTGGTGTTGCCCGTGAGGCGATCCAAAGGTTTGCAGATAGCACTGAAGTCCTTAATGAACCGCCGATAGAAATTCGCAAAGCCGCGGAATTTCCGTACATCTGAGGCATTCTGAGGGACTGGCCAGTCTGCGATACCCTTGACCTTCACAGGGTCCATCTCCATGCAGTTCTCCGAAACGAGGACGCCGAGGTATTCGACCTTGGGCTGTTCGAACTCACACTTCTCCGGCTTACAGAACAAGTCATTCTCCTTCAGCCGTTTCAGGACCTCATGCACCAGAGTACGGTGCTCCTCCATGTCATTGGTGAAAATGAGGATGTCGTCGAGATAGATAGTGACTTTGCCTAAGACAATGAGGTCCTTGAAGATGTCGTTCATGAGTGCAGAGAACGTGCTGGGTGAATTGGCTAGCCCAAAGAACATGACATTCGGTTCGAACAGTCCCCGGTTGGTCACAAACGCGGCCTTCCACTCATCGCCAGATTTGACTCGCACATTGTTGTACCCCCAACGGATGTCAAGCTTCGTAAAGTACTTGGCCTTTTTGAGTCGATCCATCAGGTCCGAAACCAGCGGCAGCGGGTAACGGTTCTTAATGGTGATCTCGTTTAGCCGTCGATAGTCCTGGACTGGACGTAAGCTGCCGTCCTTCTTCTTGACAAAGAAGAATGGTGAGGACATCGGCGACTTCGACTCCTGAATATAGCCCTTGGCCACATTCTCGGCAAGAAACTTGTCAAGCTCAACTTGTTCGCTTGGTGATAGGGGATACACCCGGGAGTGGAACATTTTCGCATCCGGCACTAGTTCAATTGCATGGTCGTAAGGCCCGTGTTCTGGTAAGCATTCAGATGCTTCCTTCGAGAACACATGCAAGTACTCGTGGTAGTGCTCCGGTACGATCTCTTCGACAGGGCGGACCTCCTTCTTCTGGTACTCTTGCTCAGCGAGTTGTTGAGAGTATGTGTATGTCGCTGAAGCAAATAGTTGTGGAGTGCCATAAAGGCGTTGTCCGTTGTCCCATGCATTGAGAAGAGACTCCTCAGTTCCATCCCACCGTGGCAGGAATCCTGGCGGCCATGGCCGTTCCTCATCTTCTCTATCCTCCTCTGCCATTACGGCCGCACGTATCCTTCCAACCTTCCTGACCTTCCTCACCCGTCGAGAACCTTGGCGCGCCGTAAGCCGTACCTCCGTATCACGCGCTTTGGTCTCAACAGGTTGGGATGCCTTCGGGTTGGCCGGACACGTCTCTGGACATCTCGATAGACGCAGTGAGCCACGTTCCCAATCTACTTCAGGGTTGTGCTCGTGTAACCAGTCCAGGCCGATGATCACATCCTCCTCTCCGATGTCTGTCACCACAAACACCACCTTCTCCCGGTGGTCTCCAATCGCCATATCCAATACGGCGACCTCACTGATCGTCCCATCGCGGTTCTCTGTACCGTCGATGTTGTATAGAGGAATTGGCCTTGCCAACTTCCTCGTTGTAACACGATTCTCTACTATGAAACGTCTATGTAAGAACTTAGTTGTAGCTCCACTATCTACCATAGCTACAATGTCCTTATGCCGCTGCTTTCCGATTAACCGTACTGGTATGTGAAAGTGTTGACCATCATGATTCACTTCATACACGAACGATGAACCTAGTACAGAGAATCGACTATTACTACAAGAGCCAGCACGCGCAGCGTCCAATGCGGCTCGAATCAAAAACCCTCCTTCTTGTCCGCCACCGTAAGAGCAGCGATTTTCTCCTCCATCGCCTTAACCTGTGCTCGCAGCGTGTTGATCTCCTCGGTCCCGGCCGACGATGACGATGCGGTTTGCGGTTTGTTGACCCTAGGCTTGGGGCATTGGAACAGACGGTGTCCTTCTTCACCGCAGTTGAAGCAGGTGCCTTTGAAGGGCCTCCTACTTGTGCCCGTAGCTGCTGCCTTTTCGCCTTTCTTCTTCCATCCAAACTGCTTCGGTCGTTCTTCTTCCCGCATGGCCAGGGCCTGATCGATCGACAGGGCCACCTTCTGGATCTTCTCGACGGTGTCGATGTCATGGGCTCCCTGTGCGAAGATGTCCTTGATCTTGTAGGGCAGGCCGGTGCGATAGCGTTCGTGCTTGTCATAGTCGCTGAAGTCCATGCGGGCAGCAATGGCATTGAACTCGGTCGTGTAGTCCTTGACCGTGCCGAGCCTGTGTGAAGTCTTGCACAGCTTGGTGAGTTCTGCAGTGGCCGCCTGTTTATCGTCTGCCGCACAGAAGTGTGCCTTGAAGTCGGTTTCGAAAGCCACATAGTTTGCCCAGGGCATTGTGCCCGTGGCGACCTTGACAATAAACGGACCAGCCCATGCAGCAGCTCCCTCCGTTAGCTTGTTGAGAACCGTGACCCAACAGATCTGCGCATCGACACCTTGAGCCGTTAGAGTGGTGTGATAGATCTGAGCCGAGGCGACAAAACGAAGACCATCCTGTGCAGATTTTCCATCGTATTCTCGTGGGGCGAGCTGGTTGAGGAGTTTGGAGATATCGAACAGTGCAGGCGCGGGGGTGGTCATAGCTGGAGTGACCCTTGGTGCGGGTGATGGTGCCCTACTGGGAGACGATGAGGATGAGGATGAGGATGAGGGTTCTGAGGGGGTGTTAAGGACAACGGTCTCTCGTTCCGACTTCGGTTCGACTACAGGTTCCTCTGGCTCTTCCGGCTCCGGTTCCCTTTCGGTCTTTGGGAGTCTAGAGGTCGAAGCGACTGGCGATCGGTCTGATGAGGATGCAATATGTTGTCGAACAAGTTCTAATGCAACAGGAAGGGAAATTTCTCCGGTACGAGGGGATCCGGACGGGGTTGCAGTGGGGGTGAGTTTGCGACTCACAGGTCGCGAGGGTACACGGGAGGGTGGCCTTGACGTTGGACGTGAGGCCGGTCGAGATGAGGGGTTCTTGGCTGCAACAGCGGCCGCTTGACGAACTGGGGGACGGTCTGGGTCTCTTGGAGCGGGTGGCGGTGGATTAGCAATGTGCACAAGGATTAACTCCTTCTGGTTGTTGATCGTAGCACGTCAAGGAGCGATGGCTTCGACAACCGTCGGGTTCTCCTGAATAGTGCGGGTTCTATGTGGGCACGGTTGCTGATCGCAGACCCTCCAGTTGTTGTGGTCCTTGTCCCAGTGTTCGTCGTGAACCTCGGCCGGGTGAAATACGTGTGCAGACCTCTGACAAGCCACGGTGTCCCAGGGGTGGAGTTGGTAAGGGGTGGGGAAACTCGCTTCCTGTCCAGGAATCAAACGGCAGGTGCACGATCCAACACTGTCTGCTCAGCCTCCTCGGCCTATTGCTGTGTCTTAACCTCCAGGGACACGAGCCCAGGGGAGTTCTGCCTTGGCTTTGTTTCGCCGCCTTTCTCTAGCCTCCCACGCCGTGAGGCGGACCACTTCTGTCAGTGCCGGGGTCTCAGATTAGGAGCTTTCCGCGCACTGTACCACTAAAAGTGGCAAGCCTCGAGTTGAATCAAGACCACGTCCGATGATGTGACTAGAGCGCGCACTACGCTAGGCCAACACAGAGGATCTATGTGCGTACCATACGAGAGGGAAGTGATAAACGTGTATAAACTCCAAGGAGAGGGGGTGTTGCGCTGGTGCTCGTGTAGGAAGTTTCGACCTAATGTTACGACTGAGCGTCGAGTCAAGATCAGGGATATGTACGAAATGAGCAGGGGTGTCGACGAGCGCTTGTGCAGCGAGAGCGGAGCGAAGCTCGACGGTCAGGGCTGGAGACAAGATGTATTGAGTGAAGTATACTACAAACGAAATACAGCGAGGCTTACCTGGAGACAAGAGGTCGAAACTGAGGTCTCCAGGTAGCAAAGTACAGGTCTTATATACATGTACGCAACAATGGAACGAGCGGACAATAGGTAACTAGGGTCGCGAGAGAACAGGGGAAAACAATGGATGTAAGTACAATAGCGACAGTAGAACAATGGTCGTAAGTACAATAGCGACAGTGAGACAATGGAAGCTATTGTACTACGGGACAAAGGACGGGTTACAATGCAACGGAGGACAATAGGAACGACGTGAGAAGTAAACAGTCCGAAAAAGGAAACTCAGGCGCTGGGTAAACGGCGCCGAATGGGAGCGTTCGTAACAAAGGATATGCTGGTGGTTGATGCACGTGCCTGCATTCCATCTCGGAGTAACGCTCCCATGGAGATAAGCTTGTGGGTTAGATTAGGAACGAGAGCGACACTAGTCAGCTTGATCGTTTCCCCTGAATCCAACAGGAGGAAGACCGTTCCTTCACCAGTCATATAAGTGACGCCATCCGCTGTATAGAGCGGTTTATGGACCTTATAGTAGCGGAAGTCGGCAAAGTCGTTCATAGTGAACGTAAAGTGCATGGATGCTCCTGAGTCGAGCATCCACATGCTCGAGTCTTGCCGCTCAATTTGCCTTCCTTTGCTTTTGCAGCATGCACACTTTGCATATGATGAGCGATGAGTACATATATTATCGTCTGTAGCTAATCATACAGGTGTAGCTACAGGTACGTGCATGGCATCCACACTCCGAGAGGGACCTGCGACGCTACTCGCTGCACGTAAAGGCAGGCAGTCAGCATACAACTCGGTGTGAGAGGAAGAATGGACTAACATGGTCCGGTTGAAGAACTCATTGAGCTCGTTCTCAGCGTCAGTTATCCCGAGGGATATGGCGGTCTCGCCGTCCGACTCGTCGTCGGACTCGCTCTCCATCGGATCGTCCGTTGGGACGTCCGTTGGGTTGTCCAGAGGTGCGAGGCGCTCCTCGAGGGTTAGCGAGATGCGCTCCCTGAGAGTGCGCGTTCGCTTGGGGAGCGGGGCGTGCACCTCGGTTTCGGAGTGCTCGGCGTCGGAGTCTGTGACCTCGACGATCCTCGCCGTTCTGCCAGTGCTGAACGCGTGCCCACCACTCATCGTCGGAGATGCGCTCCGACTGAGGGCGTGCGTTGTGCTCGTGGGCGATGGCATCGACGATGCTGTCGACAAAGAGGAGGATGGTAGGGCACTCTCGGGAATGCCCTCGAGAGTGCGGATGCGCTCGTACGTGGGCGTAACCCCAAGCTCGTTGGCGAGGGCCATGGCACGCGTGAGCGCCGGGTACTTGTTGTTTTATGATAACGTGTCACATTGCCTGGGCCATAAGGTATGACTTCATCCCCTGGGCCCACTCAAGGTAGTTGGGGCCCGAAAGGACGTTGGGGACGGCCTGGTAGAGAGCACTCGACATGGTGTACAAGAGGGTGTATGTGTCTGGAAGAGAGACTTGGTCAGTCAATCTTGTTCAAGACAGACGATGACGGCAAGCAAAAAATGTGCCAACATAGGTTCCCCCTCTGTGGAGCGGCAGGCAGCGGGTGATCGCGCCACATCCGACTCCACTGCTGTGGACGGCAGGCAGCGTATAATCGCGCCACATCCGATCCACAGGTCGTCGACCATAATGGCGACGGTGGGTATCCAGATAAGCCGGGAGCCAGTAGGTCGCAGCACGCGATGAGCGGCGCAGTCCCTACGGCGTCGACCAGGGCTCATAACCTGTTGAACCTGGGTGGGGCAAAGGCCCATGCCCGGGTGCAACGCTCCGCATACTTACCTGGATGTGGGTGTTAGAGGCTTGCGGTACACGATAGCGTACGTGATGGGAGGAGTTGAAAGAGTTATCTATTTCAGCTCATAGAGAGCCGTCTTATATACTACTGTAGAGTACAGGATTATATAAGAGTCCGTGTGATCACTGTTGTGATCACAGTACCAGTTACTTATGGTAGCCGGTGACCGTATGGTATAGTTGCCCGATTGGGCTACAGGGCGGCTAAAGGCCAGGTGTTCGGTCCGACCATCCGCCAAACCTTAATATTTGGTGGAGGCCCATCAATCCCGGATGTTCGGACCGTAGCACGGTCATTACCGACACGCGCTAGTTCAACAATATAGGCGACCTCCCCCAACTTGTCGTCAGTAAGGCTGACTGCCCGAGAGTTCAGGCCCTATGCCACAATAGCCGCATCCACGTGCTCTATGTCCTCTGAAGAGAGGATAAAGCAGTGCAACTCATCTGGCAAAGACATCAGGTTTGTGACCCAGGACAGTGGAGGCTGGTCACTAGCATTGTCCTGAGGGCATCCATCATTGAGCGATAACTTGCCAATGGCTGCATCAAGAGACGCGCTTGTTAGTTGTTGACAGTGAGACCTCGAGTGTCCTTTCATAGGTTCACGGCACTTTGTGCAGCAAGGGGCCTTACGACCCGAGGACAGCGTACTTGGGCTGCGGGCTAAAGCAAGGACCGACGTAACCGACACTGAGGTGGAGTTAGCCTGGGGGACGGGGGCCGATGATGCATTGTCAACGTCGGGCTTCCTGTTCGACTGGGAACGGGCTGGATGGAAGCCCTTTTCAGGACTGGGGTTCAACCTTGTGCAGACTGTAACTCACAGGATGATTGTCTTTCCGCCCATTCTAAACCCAGGCCACGCAGCCTGTGAGTGTCTCCTTTGGCCATGATAAACACGAGGGCCTGAGCGAGTGTCTCGACTCTCCGTATAGGGACATGAGCGGTGTGAGGGTTTGCGAGTAAAGGTAAGATGTCGCGGCTGACAAGTTAACCCATCAGCAATGGTACTATGTACTCTACGACACCGACCAACTTGAAAGGGAACATACCTGTAGTCCGTCGTAATAGTCTTTTGGCCAGTCTTGGGCCGCAAGAATACATACAACTTTCGACGAATGTTGTTGAGGGTCAAGTGGCCATTGAGGTTCAGTAACTGTTTGTCTTTCCATTCCTGTTCAATGCTAGGGATGTTCCAGGATGTGAAGACAGATAAAACTGTGGACACTACTTTGGTAGCTTGTCTTTCTTCCTGGCAAATGAAGACGATGGGCATACAGTCACAATACTGCTACCTTATGATCGCTCTTTGCCCATGCGATTAACAAAAGATAAGTTCTAATGGCTACTACACACCCAATTGTCGATTTTGTCCGTGGACGTCCTTTGTGACCAGATCTCAGACAGACCTCCGTGATGACATCCGGCGGACCTCCCCGCAGCGGACGTCCTCCGGCCTCCATCAGGACATCCTCTGGATGTCCGTGCACGTGATCAGCTACTTCAAAGCCTATATGCAGACTTTCAACGCCTTCCATCCCGCTCTCCGGGAAAAGGACAGTGGATCAGAGGTTAATAGTACAATGCGAGGTAGGCTCTGCTTTTTACAGCTCCGATAGCCTGCGTTTGAGGCCACAATGTGATTTTTGATGTCATTGACGCCAAGGTTTTCAGAAGCGCCTTTCGGACGTCTGCGGAGATCTGGTCACAAAGGACGTCCGTGGGATGTCTTGGGCGTGGTCCGTGGTGCCCCGGCGGGAGGTCCGCCGGATCTGGGGGGCGACCTCCGACTGACAAAACTGCAAAATGGGTGTGTATCCAGTAAGCTTTGTACTCACCCGTCAGGAGATTGCACTGGTAGTTGGACAAAGAAACGACTGGAGGGCATGGTTGGAAAGGGGGGGGGGGTTTCCGAAGTCTGATGGTCGAACAACACACGCAACTCGAACCGTGGGACTAACAACACCACCCCGCAATTTGTTTTCATGATCACTTGAACTTACGGCATTAATGTCACCTATACTATATGCGTCGTATGAGCGCCCCCGGGCTTTGAGAAAATATTTGATCTGGTCTTCAGGCGTTTATAGTCGATAAGGAGCGAAACTTGCAGTGTTAGTCTCCCCTAGACAGACAATACGGTCTATGGAGGACTACCGTCTGCTTTCGAACGTGCCGGGAGTCTGATAGCCATATGGAAGAATTTCTACATTGGGTTTAGCGTCGGAAGTCGTCGGTCCGGTCCTCCCCACACCTCACAGCTCAAGCCCCTCCGAGTCCCAGTCGCACCAGTGCTACCGTTCTTCACAAAGCAAAAGGATCTAGAGCTACCTACATATGATACGACGGCATGTCCTGTCATGACTGATCGAAAGACTACTCTCCACACCTTGATGACGCCTGCTCGATCACCACTCACTAGCCCGCCTCGGAATGGCGAGTCGATGCATTGTGCAAGCGAGTGCCGTTATGGTATCCTGGGCCCTGGCAAGACGTTCTGCTGGTTGTGGTTGAAGGAAAGCCGCTGTGGCAGACGACTGTGCTGGTTCGAAGACTGGGATGCCACCCACATCTCAACGAACGATAACGCCGATCCTGTAGGTGCGCAGATAGAACTAGAAGAGGATCAGATCTGTAGGCGCATCGCAAACGATATAGTACATACCTATATGCAAGTCTGTCGCTCTCTGTCTCGATCCCACTGAGGATCACAGACCGCTCCAGGCGGCCAAGATCCCAGAAGCGCAGCTTGCAGTCTTCCGAGCCCGTCACGATGAATCCTCGTCCCGCCGACGACCTACTCGCTGTCTTCCCATCAGTGTCCCCTATATGCGACCTATGCATGGCCGTGTGCTCGCCAAACTCTGCCCCAGCGACGATTGTGCGCACGTCCATGAAAGGGGGCAGCGGTGGCTTCTGTCGAGGGACGTCCGTCCCCACGAAGGCAGGACGGGGAGACGCCGTGCCCGGACGAGTGCAGCAATGGCCCGTGGGAGGGCTGGTTTCCACCTCGTCCACCCCGACTTCTTCGGCTCCTCCGCTGGGTCCGACGGGGTGACAACCGTCCGCGACGTGAACGACTCGACGAGCGTCATGTTCTCAATGTCACACACCCCCAGCAGGGCATGCGACGCGGGGTCTCTGCCGCTCGCCTTGTGCATCTTGACGCCCACGGCGACCCACTTGCCCTTGCCCTTTGTCGGGTGGACGACGCGCTGGTGCACGCGGCCAAACTTGCATTTCAGGGGCACGCCGACTTTCCAGCTCTTGATGGGGATCCCGAACCGGATGTCCCAGAGGGAGAGGACGCCTGTCGACGTGCCACAGCGCATTGTCCGAAGGTCCATGTTGACGATGACTGAGTGCGTGGTAGCATATATGAGGTTGGACGAGGTATCTGTCAGACGCCATTAGCAAAACCAACAGCACGGCTCAAGGTCTCGCAATCATACCTGTCGCATAGTGCACCATGCTTGTGATATACTCGCCAGGGGTATCCACCTTGTGCTCGCGCACGGTATGCAGCTTGCCGTACTTGGGGGCAGCGTCCCGCCCTGGCTCACATGCACACGCATGACGCGCAAGCTCCCGTCGTCTGCCGCGCTCATGAAGCAGTGCATGCCCTCGAGCACGCACACGTACTTGACCCGCGCGTGGTGCTGCCCGTACGTGTGCCGCGGCTTGCTCGTCACGTTCCGCTCCAGCCGCGCCGTGTCTCATACCTTCACCGTCCGGTCGTCCAACGCCGACACGAAAAACATGTGGTCCAGGGACACCGCGAGCCCGATCGCGGCGTCCGCGTGCGAGTTGAAGTGTGCAATGAACGACGCCTCCAGCCGCCGCGGTCCCGTCCCCTGGCATGAAGCTGCGGTGCGCGGTGTTCCGGCGCCGGATGTGGCCCTCGGGCACACGACTCCCGAAGTCGATTTGCAAGTCGCGGTTGTTGTCCAGGTACAGATGCCCAAGCATGTTGCTGATCCCCGACTCCTACCAACCATAATCAACCACCAATCCACGACTCTGATATCATTGAACAGCAGATGCTCACCATAGCTCGAAATCGCACAATAGAAGGCGCTCGCTGCCTCTCCTGGCCCCTCACCGTCCCAGCCACCAACACAGGCGACGACCTGCCTGACGGTGATTGAGAGCCCCCCGACAGAATCTGCGCGTGTATGCAGATGCTTACCGTGAGATCGCGCGAGCAAGCTTGAGGAGGTAGTCGCGCATCGCCATCAGCTTAGCCTCCTCGGTCGAATTCATGCCCAACTGCTGGAGCTTCGATATCTGCGTCTCGTCCCTGTTTCACGTCATGGTTAGCGATTCCAAGGTACCCATCCGCATACCGCAAAACAGGAATAGACGTACTCGTCGGATCGAGCGCGAGAGGCGACACCGCCGGCCTAACGCACGGTGGCCATGCTCTCTCGCGGCGACTCGGTCTTTGCACTGCGATGTGACCGCCAGAACTGGGTCTTTGAGTCCGCCTTCATGGCCCACTGGACTGCGGCATCGAAGATCTGCCGCGAAAGCTGGGAAACGGAACCCACGGTCGAGTCAGGTGGCGATACGCATGCGGCACGAGAAAACGCAATCCATACCGGCCGCTTCATCGCCAGGAGGAGGCTCTTCTCGTCTACGTCAGTGACATCCGACCGGAGGAAGTGCTTGAGGGACGGGTAGAGAATACACCATACGTCACTAGGAGGCAGGTGTTTTGCAGCAGAGGCGATAAAGGCCGCAGCCCCTTCACTTCAAAACACGTGAGCACACGTCTCGTCAGCCAGCCATCAGCGAATACGTGCGCGGCGCACAGACCTTCCCGTGTCCAGATATTTGGATGGTAGATGAAACCAAAGGTAGCGCTCATCAATTCCCATATGCGCATCTTCTGGAACAACCCCAGTTCGCAGAGATTGGTTAACGAGGCTAGGACCTTCGCCACCACAGTCTCCTCCACGTCTGTCAGCCGGATATCGTGTCAGTATGACTCCAGCCATGTGTTTTTCTGAAGGTGCGCCTACCAGAGAGCGCTTGGATCATTAGAGGAAGGATGTATTCTTCGAGACTCCGTCCACCCGCACATGCTGCCACGTCGACGATGCTGTCGAAGAACGCATACCAAAGTAACCAGTCCCGGTCATTCAGGTATGTAATCATGTGGCTGAGGAGGACATCGTTCGTCTTCTGGCGGCCAAGGAAGATACATAGCGATGAGATGATGTGCAGCACCGCGCGCTTGACTACACTGGACGGATCGACAAGCAGCGTCGAGAGGTGCTCCTGGATGCTGTTCTGGAGATCCGCCATGCTCGCGTCGTACGATACCTGGGACCAGCAGTGAGCACTGTGGTTAGCCCGACCGACAAGTACGCGTTACATAAGATTGAGTTGAGCCGACCTCGAAGTGCGCTTCATCGTATTCCTGCGCGTCTGGCGAAAGCTTGTACGTGCCATGCGCCTTTAGTAGTACCGCTCAGACCTGGGCGGATT
Source organism: Ganoderma lucidum (assembly GCA_019426095.1). NCBI lineage: Eukaryota > Fungi > Basidiomycota > Agaricomycetes > Polyporales > Polyporaceae > Ganoderma > Ganoderma lucidum. The sequence goes on from JABWUW010000022.1 coordinate 161,489, forward strand.
TTCGAAGCGCCCGGATTTTGGTGCACCCGGATTTTCGTCACGGGTGTTCGTCACGACCAGGAGGTCTGGTCACATCGCTGACCTTAAGCTTCGTCTTGTCGCGGCGGACCAAATCTCTCTGTAAACCAGGCATAATCGCGTCTATGTGTTATATTATGAGGCATCATGGATCTGCAGCTAACAGCCACGCTGAGTGCGCGCGATCGCCCGTGCAAGTCCAACTGTACTGCAGTTGTACCACCCAAACTTTCGTTCATGTATTCCTTTCGGAAACCATCGCGGTGTTCTCGGATTTTTTCACAGATAGTATATAATGCAAACGAGCTGAGGTGCGCACTGTACGTGTACTGCGCGTGCAGGAGCCCCCTGGCCTGCCCGCCCGTCATACCCACCAGTGACTCGGAGGTCGAGTTAGGCTCCTCCAAGTCACCAAATCGTGTCCCATGTTCCCAGCTTCGGCATCGCACAGGCGTAAAACCCAGCGAGGACATCAGCGCAGCTAGCGTTGTGTTGTGACAGAGACGGTCAGCCTGAGCCTGCCGTGACGAAAATCCGGGTGCACCAAAATCCGGGCGCTTCGAAAATCCGCCCAGGTCTGAGCGGTACTAGTGCCTAGCCCATCTCCAGGTATCGCACGGCCGTGTCCGCGAGCGGAACAATGATCTGCGCATACGTGCACCGCACCAAAACCTCCAGATCGCGTACTAGGTGCGCTATCGCCAGAATGATGTATTCCGGGAAGATTGCGGCATTTGAGGGTGTGATCACGGTCACCAACATGAGGACCTGCATAAGGGTCCTAAGTGCTGCTGCGCGAACTATTGCGACGTCATCATGGAGCAGGTCCACAATGTACGGCACCATACGGTCGAGCTTGGCCTCGTCGGTGAGGTGCGAGGAAAGCGCTAGAAAGACGTCGAGCGCGCGGACTTTGGAGCTTGGAAGGTAGCAGTTGCGAATATTCGTGCATACAAGGGAGAGGATGATTAGTGCGGGACCATCTAACTGACTATGAGTATCTTGAGGTGATAAAGACAAGATAGAACAGACCTTCAGCTGCTGCTCGCTTTCCTGCTGACCACGCGCTATGCAACTTGCTTTCGTGATTCGGGATGTTGAGCTCCACCGGAAGTACATCCTATTGTAAAGTCAGGATACCAGCACCCCGTTAGCAATGGAATGTACTCACATGGAATGGTCGCGAAGAGATCAACCGTGGGACATAGTCGACCTTAACATCCATGACCGTCTCTTCCATAGCATCGTTGATGAGATACGGCTCAACGCTCTCGTAGTCCGCCCATATTCGCTCCATGCGATGGTCGGAGTCGCTCTGGAGCGGGTCATTGGGCATGTCTCCGTTCAAGTTGGTGCTCGCAGCCGTATTGGCACCTGCGCCCTTGTGTGCGGAAACGGTGGTGCTCGAAGGGATCGTGGATGGTGTGGCGGTGGCGGAGAACAGGGATGGAGTGCTGATCTCGTTCACGGTGGAGACGTAGTTGTGTAGGAATGAGTAGAAGCACTCCGGGAAGACAGTCCCTCGTGAGGTATAAAGGAGTGTATCGAAGGTCGGCCGCGCCGAGGGGTCCATAGCAATCATTTGTTTGATGAGTTGCTGCTCTAGGTCAATAACATACACGCACGAAGAGCGGAAGAGCAGAGCACGTACCCTGACACCCTCATCCTCTACAGCGCCCAACTGCGCGTCCACCTTCAGCTCGCCCTCCCGGTACTTGAACAGCTCGCTCAGCGTGAACATCGGCTTTCCCTCCAGGAACAGCTCCGCGACGACACACCCCACGCTGAAGCAGTCCATCGCCTCTGTGACGCGCCCATCGCTGGCGGTATAGAAGCGCTCGGGCGCGATGTAGCACGAGCGGCGGCCGGACGTGTCGAAGAAAAACGCGAAGTCGGACGGGTCGTCGAGGGGCAGGAACGTGGGCTTGTACGACGCGAAGTCGCTGACGTACACCCAGTTCCAGGACGTGACGAGGATGTTCTCGGACTTGATGTCCCCGTGCGAGACCTTGCGGTTCCGCGCGTCGCGCAGGGTGTTCAGGATTTGGAACGCGATCCATTTCTTCTCTACAAGGCTGAGGAATGGACGCGTGCTGGGGAGAGAGAGGGAGGAGGAGGGTTGGGCGAGCAGTCAAATTTGTGGGAGGAACACGCACCTTACCCTGTCGTACAGGTTACTTGCGACCCATTGCCGCATGATGTACCCCGCCTTATCCGTCTCCACAAAGGACTGTAGCCGTACACGTTCGGAATGTCCCCAAGGGCTTCCCCTCAACTGCGTCTCGTAAGCACTCATACAAGGGATAAAAGACTATACGCACCCTTTAGCCTCCTGTCAGTGTGATACTTCCGAAGGCTCAATCCCGGGTCCGGCTTGATGAATATCTTCACGAACAAGTAGCCATTAAATCTTGTGCCGGCACTTCACCGTCTTCAAAAAGCGCGCAGAACCAAGGCTGGAAATGTATGTCGGTGCGACCCGCCGTTCAGCCCAATGAGAATACGCACCTCCGCTCATAAACGATGTCTCCACCAAGTTCAGCCACAAACGAGTCTAGTGCGCCGCTTGTGCGCGTTAGGGATTGCGCGTTCCCCATGTCGTCGGTATATGCGCGTCATGTGGTCGTTCCGGTCTAGTAGGTGGTCATGGAAAGTGCGAGAAGGTGTCAGAGTGCAAACTGTGCAGCCAAAGAGAACCAGGAGAGGTATACACCTCTGCCCAAGTGCGGTGATGATCGAGGCACTTGCTCGGTGAAGACCGAAGGTTTCGGCCCGAAACGGTATCTGTCCGAAAATGTCGGGGTTGGATCACCCAGTTGGCCGCTGACGCCAATAAAATACGCAGTAAGTACAGTACTCCTAGAACTTCGACGCTTCGAGCAATGATAGCAGCCCAGGCAGTCATGTATATAACACAGCATACAAGCAGTACGGATTATAAAGCCCAGTCAGAACCTCCTCTCCTTTACCCTAGCTTTTCTGTCTTTTTCAGTCGAATACTTAGCTAGATATAGGTATATTTCGGAGGGAAAAGACGGAAATGGACACATATGGCATCCAAAAGCGAGTTGGGGGTTTTTTCTTTTGAAATGTTTTCAGACTGTTTAGACTCGAAATGGATGCATTGCTAGCGCATCGCACGGTATAAAAAGATACAAATGACTAGAACGCGACCCAGAAGGCTGCTAATAACTGATCCGAGCGCGCGACCACATATCTCGCGCTGCGCCTCGCGATAGTACCCGCGCGCGCCCTACCCAACCCTATCGAGCCGCACTGCACATCGTACTTACCCGCGCACCATGCCCCGCTAGCACCATACAGTCCCATCCCACCTGCGCCGGCCCATGACTCGCGCGACGCGCGCGCCTCATACGCACACCCCACCCGACCGCGCACCCAGTTCCACGCACCTGTCCCGCTGCCCTCGCGCCTCCCTCCTTCCTCACCCACTCGCACAATCCCCTAATCGTGGGTGGCATGTGCCGCCATGTTCAGCGTGGATCTGACTGGACACTGCCTGTTAGGTAGTGACTGCGCGTCGCCTCACGCTCGGCGGAGACGTACCTATATGCACCCGAGCGCGCATATATGGCGCATATACTCCCTTTTCCGTACTTAGGTTTGTTGAACTAGCGCGTGTCGGTAATGACCGTGCTACGGTCCGAACATCCGGGATTGATGGGCCTCCACCAAATATTAAGGTTTGGCGGATGGTCGGACCGAACACCTGGCCTTTAGCCGCCCTGTAGCCCAATCGGGCAACTATACCGTACGGTCACCAGCTACCATAAGTAACTGGTATTGTGATCACAACAGTGATCACACGGACTCTTATATAATCCTGTACTCTACAGTAGTATATAAGACAGCTCTCTATGAGCTGAATGGATAACTCTTTTATCTCCTCCCATCACGTATGCTATCGTGTACCGCAAGCCTCTAACACCCACATCCAGGTAAGTATGCGGAGCGTCCGCTAGAGTTGCACCCGGGCGTGGGCCCTTTGCCCCACCCAGGTTCAACAGGTTATGAGCCCTGGTCGATGCCGTAGGGACTGCGCCGCTCATCGCGTGCTGCGACCTACTGGCTCCCGGCTTATCTGGATACCCACCGTCGCCGTTATGGTCGACAACCTGTGGATCGGATGTGGTGCGATTATACGCTGCCTGCCATCCACAAGCAGTGGAGTTGGATGTGGCGCGATCACCCGCTGCCTGCCGCTCCACAGAGGGGGAACCTATGTTGGCACATTTTTTGCTTGCCGTCATTGTCTGTCTTGAACAAGATTGACTGACCAAGTCTCTCTTCCAGACACATACACCCTCTTGTACACCATGTCGAGTGCTCTCTACCAGGCCGTCCCCAATGTCCTTTTGGGCCCCAACTATCTCGAGTGGGCCCAGGGAATGAAGTCGTACCTTATGGCCCAGGCAATGTGGCACATTATCATAACGTTCCAGCCTGCCGCTGCCGCGGACGACCGCAAGGACTGGGACACCAAGAACGTCCAGGCCATCGGTATCCTCCGTCTTCGCATCACAACGAGCATTCTCAGTGCCGTCGACACCAAGGACACCGCTGTGGCCATGTGGAAGCACTTCCAGGACAACTACGGGAAGCCTGGCATCCCGATCGTCTACCAGGACTTCCGTGCCGCCATCGCCCTCACTGTTCCTAGCGACTCGAACCCCGTCCCTGCACTCGACAAGCTCGAGGCCCACTTCCAGCACCTCGAGACCAACAAGTTCGACATCTCCGAACACGTCAAGGGCATGATGCTCATGTCGAAGCTCCTGCCCTCGATGGACTCGACCATCCAGGTCTACACTTCTGGCCTTACCGACACCGCCACTACCCCCGCGATCAAGTCAATCACCCTTGCTGGTGTCCGCCAGGCCGTCATCATGCACTGGGAGCAACGTCAAGGACATCACGCACCGCGCAACAACACAACGAAGATCAGCGCTGTTAAGCGCAAGGGTCCCGACCCTACCTTCCGTCAGCAGCAGCGTTCTCAGGGACAGCAGCAGCAACACCAGCCGCGCCCTCAGAGGCAGCAGCAAAACCAGTCCGGTGGATGCCCTCGTGGCGCGCGCTCCAAGCGCGACGGCCGTGCTCAGCAGCAAGGTGCGCACCAACATGTGCACTTCGCTCACATCGCTGACGCGCCGACCACCATCACTCAGGGGCCCGACGGCCCAGTCGACCTGCGCGCTCTCATGCGCAAGCCCGTGTGCGCAAAGACCGGGAACAACAAGTACCCGGCACTCACGCGTACCATGGCCCTCGCCAACGAGCTTGGGGTTACGCCCACGTACGAGCGCATCCGCACTCTCGAGGGCATCCCCAAGAGCGCCCTACCATCCTCCTCTTTGTCGACAGCATCATCGACGCCATCGCCCACAAGCACAATGCGCGCCCTCAGTCGGAGCACATCTCCGACGATGAGTGGTGGACACGCGTTCAGCACTGGCAGAATGGCGAGGATCGTCGAGGTCATGGACTCCGATGCCGAGGACTCCGAAACTGAGGTGCACGCCCCGCTCCCCAAGCGAACGCGCACTCTCAGAGAGCGCATCTCGCTAACCCTCGAGGAGCGCCTCGCACCTCTGAACAACCCAACGGACGTCCCAACGGACGATCCGATGGAGAGCGAGTCGGACGGCGAGACCGCCATATCCCTCGGGATAACTGACGCTGAGAACGAGCTAAATGAGTTCTTCAACCGGACCATGTTAGTCCATTCTTCCTCTCACACCGAGTTGTATGCTGACTGCCTGCCTTTACGTGCAGCGAGTAGTGTCGCAGGTCCCTCTCAGAGTGTGGATGCCATGCGCGTACCTGTAGCTACACCTGTACGATTAGCTACAGACGATAATATATGTACTCATCGCTCATCATATGCGAAGTGTGCGCGCTGCAAAGGCAAAGGAAGGCAGATTGAGTGGCAAGACTCGAACATGTGGATGCTCGACTTAGGAGTGTCCATGCACTTTACGTTCACTATGAACGACTTTGCCGACTTCCGCTACTATAAGGTCCATAAACCGCTCTATACAGCGGATGGCGTCACTTATATGACTGGTGAAGGAACGGTCTTCCTCCTGTTGGATTTAGGGGAAACGATCAAGCTGACTAGTGTCGCTCTCGTCCCTAATCTAACCCACAAGCTTATCTCCATGGGAGCGTTACTCCGAGATGGAATGCAGGCGCGTGCATCAACCACCAGCATATCCTTCTTTCGGAGCAACAAGCTTGTAGTTGCGTTCGAACCACGCAATGTTGGTGATACAATCTATGTTAGCTATTCGCAGCCTATATTGGCGCGAAACACTGTCACAGCCTCTGAAGCTGTAGACTATGATACTCTTCATCGCCACTTAGGCCACCCTTCGCGCGATGTGTTGAGACACACTCGGAAACACACTGAAAAGTGCCCGCTCGTTGAGATCCCTCAGAAGGATTCAATCTGCCGAGAATGTGTAGAAGGCAAAATACCTTCGCAACCCCATCCGCTCGATATTCGACGTGCATCCAGACCTTTTGAGCTTGTCCATACGGACCTCAAAGAATTCCCTGTCCCCTCGTACCACAAATACAAGTATGAGATCCTGTACTATGATGATTTCACATTGTATGCATGGAGCATTGGTCTTCGTACCAAGGACACTGCACTTCAAACCACACGACAATGGCTTACATTTGTCGAAAACCAATATGGCGCGAAGGTGCAGAAGTGGAAATCTGACTCGGGAGGTGAACTGAAATCAGATGCCTTTATGAACATGCTCAAGGATCGAGGCATTGATATAATCCCTAGCGCACCACACATTCATCAACAGAATGGCCGCGCAGAGCGAATCATTCGTATGCTCATGGACAAGGGGGAGGCTATGCGGCATGATGCCTGCATACCCCAATCCTGGTGGGAATTCTCATTCGAGCATGCAGCACATGTGTACAATAGAACACCGATACGTCGCCTAGAATGGCGTACACCCTTCGAAGTTCTAAATGGCTCCAAGCCTGACATTAGTCACCTCCGTGTCTTCGGATGTGGAGCCTATGTCTTTATACCACCCGAAGTTCGAAAGAACAAACTATCGCCCAAATCAGAGCTGATGGTCTACCTCGGTGTCGGGGCTGGAGGCCATAACCACAAGTTTATGCGCTCACCAAACAATGTTGTCTTTACAGCTGCTCAAGCACTGTTTGACGAACATATGTTTCCGAAGTGTTCACACGAACCAAAGCGGCAGAGGCAAAACATTGCCCCTGAAGAGTTAGAACGAAGCAAACCTGCGAACCAGGTCCCCGCTCCTTCTATTCTCCCTGACAATGACGAGGAACCACGTCATTCTCCCAAAATCCTTCCTAAAAAGAACAAGGGCAAGGTGCGAGACGTCGCACCTGCACCGCCGGCTGAACCCCCTGTACAGCGTGTATCACGCAGACAGTCGCCGCAGCGAGTGCCCAGCCCCGTGTTGCCGCAATCTCCTCCGGTTGAAAGGTCTCGGGTAAATTCCCCGCAATGACCTGTGAGAGAGCGGAAAATTCCAGTTCGCAATGGTAATGTCTACGGTGAATCACGGCACCCAGTAGACATTTTCAAAGATATTGAGAAACAGACGTCATGGAAAAAGATGGTTGAAACACGCAGTGAATCGAGTCGCTCTCGACCCGCCACTGTACCACCATCTAGGGATGAGAGGCTTCCCGGGCCTAGCTCTTCCAAATCACTTCCACGTTCACGCGATAAGTCCGCTCAACGTCTTCCATCGAAATAGAACACGCCACGGGAACCTACCCCGTTAGTGTCATCTAGTGGTAGTGACACTGAGGAAGAGCACGTCTCGGGCCCTGTACCACAACCCGAACCTGCAGAGACACACGCTCATCCTCATTCAGGCACTCCTAGTGAACATGGTTCAGAGGCATCCTCAGAGGAAGACTCTGAGGGCGATGACGAAACATCAGATGATGACGATGACGAGGAGTCATCAGATGAAGCATCATCAGACGAAGTCGAAAATGCCCTGCGTGATCCAGACAGAACTGATGTGGCAAAACTATGCCGGGAAGGGGGAGCAGACCTCATCCAATACTTAATTGCGAAAGCGATCCCACCAGATGAGGGGGAGAAAGTCCCGCCACAGAACGTGCACGAGTGGACTTTCCGCGATATCGCCAGACTACCTAACTCTGAGTAAAAGGAGTGGTTTACCGCTTGCCGCGAAGAACTAGAGGCTCTTCACAGCCGCGATGTTTATGACTTGGTCGACCGACCGAAAGGCCGGAAGGTCGTGAAAAATAGCTGGGTATTCGATGTCAAAACTGACGGTCGTAAGAAAGCCAGACTTGTTGCAAAAGGCTTCTCCCAAGTTGAAGGCGAAGACTTCGACAAGATATTCTCCCCAGTTGTACGCTTTGAGACAGTCCGTCTCATCATAGCGCTCGCAGCACTCGAGGACTGGCACATTTCAGGCCTCGATGTACGCAGTGCCTATCTTTATGGCAAACTGGAGGAAGAAATATACATGGAGCAGCCAGAAGGGTTTCGCGCCCCTAGTACCGAGCACAAAGTCTTCAGATTGAAGTGTGCTCTATATGGGCTTAAACAGGCAGGACTTGCGTGGTGGCGCACACTGTCTGAGTCCATGCAGTTGATGGGCTTTAAACGGCTCAGCAACAATGCAGGCATATACATCTACAAACGATCATCCGATGGTCAACTGGTAGTTGTAATCGTCTATGTTGACGATGCGCTCTTTTGTGGGCGAGACCGGAAGCTTGTAGCTCAACTAAAAGCTCACTTCATGAAGAAATGGGAATGCCGCGATCTTGGCGACGCAAGTGAATTCTTGCATATGCGTATCGTGCGCCGAGGTAGCAGCATCCACTTGGATCAATGCGTCTACTTGGAGAAAGTACTGGAACGCTGCGGCATGATGAACGCATGACCGGCTCCAACCCCACTTCCCGCCGGTTACCAACCTATGCCCAACAAAGGGCAGGCGACACCGGAGCTACGCTCCAGGTTCCAGACGGTTATTGGTGTTCAACCTGGGTGGGGCAAAAGGCCCACGCCCAGGTGCAACTCTAGCGGACGCTCCGCATACTTACCTGGATGTGGGTGTTAGAGGCTTGCGGTACACGATAGCGTATGTGATGGGAGGAGTTAAAAGAGTTATCCATTCAGCTCATAGAGAGCCGTCTTATATACTACTGTAGAGTACAGGATTATATAAGAGTCCGTGTGATCACTATTGTGATCACAGTACCAGTTACTTATGGTAGCCAGTGACCGTACGGTATAGTTGCCCGATTGGGCTACAGGGCGGCTAAAGGCCAGGTGTTCGGTCCGACCATCCGCCAAACCTTAATATTTGGTGGAGGCCCATCAATCCCGGATATTCGGACCGTAGCACAGTCATTACCGACACGCGCTAGTTCAACACTCCCCCTCGCTAAGTATCCGTATAGATACGTAAGCGTACTAGGCGCTCTAAGCAGCCCGGGGAAAGCGGAGACCAAGTTGCGAGCGAAATTTAATGAACTTCGCCTCGCCCAAGTTCTTGGTGAAGATGTCGGCAGGGTTGTCATTTCCTTCAATGAAGAAAATATCGACAATACCCTTCTCATATACTTCTCGGATGTAGTGATAGCGGATATCGATGTGCTTAGACCTCGATTCTGTAACAGGGTTGGATGCAATAAAGATCGACCCTTGGTTATCTCCGGAGAGTGAGCAGTGTCAGTGTGGCGGATGCATCCGCAAGGTTGGGGTAACCTCTACAGATGCATCCGTCAGATGCAAATGCATCCGCGATCTAGCCCGTCCGGTCTGTCAACCGAGGAACAACCGAATGCCCATATTTGGAACTCGTGCCTCCACGGTCCGTCGTGCTGAGGCACACAAAGTAGATCGTCAAAGCGCGGGACTCGCACCGACAGTTCGAGGCTGCCTGTGGGCCGTGGCAATTGACGTACCAAGTACCCTCGTCCGTAGGCACATACCAAAATTGGGGACCGCGCATATAACAGTCGGTGTCCGGACCCGTTCTTCAGTGGGAAGGAAACCAATGTTGCACTTAACTGAGTCAGCATGCGAAATCTTTAGGACAAGCGATGAGTAACGGGTCGGTGCACAGGACCTCGAGAACTGCGTCTGATGCCTCCAACCGCTGCCGAGTCGAGAGGGAAGCGGAACTGGCGTGTGAGGGTTGACTGAGACGTGGCCAGGTGTCTGTGGAGAAAGAGATGGCCCATGAGAGTCAGTAGACGAAGCTAAAGAAAGATATGTGCATGTAGTGTGCAGGTGCAGCTGCACCCTTCATGTCGACTGTGAACCGTTCAGCCTTTGAGGTGCCTCTGGCGATGCGTGGCCAATCGGAGAGCGTGCTTTTGTCCAGATTTGGAAATCTAAGCGCCTTCTCACCGTTTCTGTCTCAGCACAGCTGCGACGATCTCCTGCCTCCTTCCACCATCCTGGACTGCCGACTGGGCATAGACCCTTTCGTGAATCTGGAAGACTCTAGCTATCGCTGATCCGCAAGTAGTAGCTCAGCGCGATCACATGGCACCCCTTTTGTGCACCATCCCTTTTCTTCTCAGTCTCTCCTCTAACTCGGCCTCTCATCTGCTGTCGCTTGGTTCCCTACCACGGCGTGTTCTTCCTCCCTCGACATTCTCTTTTATCTCGCCTCCCACTCCCTGCTGGCTCAAGTTCCATCCAGGACACGATGGTGAACCACTCAGATCCGACAGCGCAGTGGGTACTGGGATCTACAAGCAAGGGAAGAGGCCGAAAGATGGGCTGGAGGTCTATACGAGAGCATATGGATATTTTTGGTGGATGGCAAAGCAGCTGTGGAGGGTACGTGTTCACTTTTTTATGTTCCATTGCCGGTCTGTCGGGGTCGGGGATGCACAGCCTCATTTCTTGCAAGGCTCATAACCCTGCCTTGAATGGATCCACTCAGCTCTATACGTTTTGTAGCATGTACTCCAGCATAGGGAGGCGCTGCACACACTCTAATAGATCACGTATCAAGCATCCATCTTAGTGTGAATATCCCCGTCCGTAAACCAACCCCGCAAACCAAACCCGCGGTAACAATTTCCGGCTGTGCCCAGTTCGTCTGGCGCGCCTAGCCAGTCATTGCATGTTCTCCAGGTCAAATCCCTCCTGGTGCTCCACCAATCACCATCTCCCGCATCTCAATGCCTCTCAAATCCTCGGCGCATCAAGATACCCAGTCCGCGTCGCCACCCACAAGTCCCAACTACGCCTAACTGGCTGGTAGCTACCCGCCTGCGCCCAACCGATCGCCGGCGGGTTGAGCTAGAACGCAGAGCAGTTCATGAGTATACTTGGTGCGTCATTGACTTTGCTGGTGGCCTGGAGCTGTCGGTCCAAGTCTCACCTTTGTGTGCCTGAAGACCGTGGAGAACAAACTGATGAATATGGGCAAAGATCACACCCAATTTAACAAATCGGGCAAGGATGCATCTGTAGAGGTTGCCCCAACCTTGCGGATGCATCCGCCATACTGACAACCTACGGAGAGTGGTATATGATCCATATGGTAGCCAAGTTCAGCAAGCAGGTTGCGAACCTATACTACTTGGTGGCTGCAATCGCTCATCACCATATACTCAGCCTCAGTTGAGGAGTGAGCAATAGTCTTCTGTGCACGTGAAGTCCACGAGAAGATCCCGTTCGCTAACTTCAAAAAGAAGCCTGTTTGCGATCGTCGGGTATTGGGGTCCGATGCCCAATCAGAGTCAGTACCAGCAACAAGGCCAGCCTGAGAGTCACCCTTGTAGACCAGTGAATAATTCTTGGTCCCAATGAGGTATCGGCAAATATAGAGTGCACAATTAAGGTGATCTTTGGACGGGTTGGATGCAAACTGTGCTAGTTTGGTCACGGCAAATGCCAAGTCCGGTCTGGTCCCTAACATAAGATAGAGTAAGGATCCAATAACCGTCTGGAACCTGGAGCATAGCTCCGGTGTTGCCTGCCCTTTGTTGGGCATAGGTTGGTAACCGGCGGGAAGTGGGGTTGGAGCCGGTCATGCGTTCATCATGCCGCAGCGTTCCAGTACTTTCTCCAAGTAGACGCATTGATCCAAGTGGATGCTGCTACCTCGGCGCACGATACGCATATGCAAGAATTCACTTGCGTCGCCAAGATCGCGGCATTCCCATTTCTTCATGAAGTGAGCTTTTAGTTGAGCTACAAGCTTCCGGTCTCGCCCACAAAAGAGCGCATCGTCAACATAGACGATTACAACTACCAGTTGACCATCGGATGATCGTTTGTAGATGTATATGCCTGCATTGTTGCTGAGCCGTTTAAAGCCCATCAACTGCATGGACTCAGACAGTGTGCGCCACCACGCAAGTCCTGCCTGTTTAAGCCCATATAGAGCACACTTCAATCTGAAGACTTTGTGCTCGGTACTAGGGGCGCGAAACCCTTCTGGCTGCTCCATGTATATTTCTTCCTCCAGTTTGCCATAAAGATAGGCACTGCGTACATCGAGGCCTGAAATGTGCCAGTCCTCGAGTGCTGCGAGCGCTATGATGAGACGGACTGTCTCAAAGCGTACAACTGGGGAGAATATCTTGTCGAAGTCTTCGCCTTCAACTTGGGAGAAGCCTTTTGCAACAAGTCTGGCTTTCTTACGACCGTCAGTTTTGACATCGAATACCCAGCTATTTTTCACGACCTTCCGGCCTTTCGGTCGGTCGACCAAGTCATAAACATCGCGGCTGTGAAGAGCCTCTAGTTCTTCGCGGCAAGCGGTAAACCACTCCTTTTACTCAGAGTTAGGTAGTCTGGCGATATCGCGGAAAGTCCACTCGTGCACGTTCTGTGGCGGGACTTTCTCCCCCTCATCTGGTGGGATCGCTTTCGCAATTAAGTATTGGATGAGGTCTGCTCCCCCTTCCCGGCATAGTTTTGCCACATCAGTTCTGTCTGGATCACGCAGGGCATTTTCGACTTCGTCTGATGATGCTTCATCTGATGACTCCTCGTCATCGTCATCATCTGATGTTTCGTCATCGCCCTCAGAGTCTTCCTCTGAGGATGCCTCTGAACCATGTTCACTAGGAGTGCCTGAATGAGGATGAGCGTGTGTCTCTGCAGGTTCGGGTTGTGGTACAGGGCCCGAGACGTGCTCTTCCTCAGTGTCACTACCACTAGATGACACTAACGGGGTAGGTTCCCGTGGCGTGTTCCATTTCGATGGAAGACGTTGAGCGGACTTATCGCGTGAACGTGGAAGTGATTTGGAAGAGCTAGGCCCGGGAAGCCTCTCATCCCTAGATGGTGGTACAGTGGCGGGTCGAGAGCGACTCGATTCACTGCGTGTTTCAACCATCTTTTTCCATGACGTCTGTTTCTCAATATCTTTGAAAATGTCTACTGGGTGCCGTGATTCACCGTAGACATTACCATTGCGAACTGGAATTTTCCGCTCTCTCACAGGTCATTGCGGGGAATTTACCCGAGACCTTTCAACCGGAGGAGATTGCGGCAACACGGGGCTGGGCACTCGCTGCGGCGACTGTCTGCGTGATACACGCTGTACAGGGGGTTCAGCCGGCGGTGCAGGTGCGACGTCTCGCACCTTGCCCTTGTTCTTTTTAGGAAGGATTTTGGGAGAATGACGTGGTTCCTCGTCATCGTCAGGGAGAATAGAAGGAGCGGGGACCTGGTTCGCAGGTTTGCTTCGTTCTAACTCTTCGGGGGCAATGTTTTGCCTCTGCCGCTTTGGTTCGTGTGAACACTTCGGAAACATATGTTCGTCAAACAGTGCTTGAGCAGCTGTAAAGACAACATTGTTTGGTGAGCACATAAACTTGTGGTTATGGCCTCCAGCCCCGACACCGAGGTAGACCATCAGCTCTGATTTGGGCGATAGTTTGTTCTTTCGAACTTCGGGTGGTATAAAGACATAGGCTCCACATCCGAAGACACGGAGGTGACTAATGTCAGGCTTGGAGCCATTTAGAACTTCGAAGGGTGTACGCCATTCTAGGCGACGTATCGGTGTTCTATTGTACACATGTGCTGCATGCTCGAATGAGAATTCCCACCAGGATTGGGGTATGCAGGCATCATGCCGCATAGCCTCCCCCTTGTCCATGAGCATACGAATGATTCGCTCTGCGCGGCCATTCTGTTGATGAATGTGTGGTGCGCTAGGGATTATATCAATGCCTCGATCCTTGAGCATGTTCATAAAGGCATCTGATTTCAGTTCACCTCCCGAGTCAGATTTCCACTTCTGCACCTTCGCGCCATATTGGTTTTCGACAAATGTAAGCCATTGTCGTGTGGTTTGAAGTGCAGTGTCCTTGGTACGAAGACCAATGCTCCATGCATACAATGTGAAATCATCATAGTACAGGATCTCATACTTGTATTTGTGGTACGAGGGGACAGGGAATTCTTTGAGGTCCGTATGGACAAGCTCAAAAGGTCTGGATGCACGTCGAATATCGAGCGGATGGGGTTGCGAAGGTATTTTGCCTTCTACACATTCTCGGCAGATTGAATCCTTCTGAGGGATCTCAACGAGCGGGCACTTTTCAGTGTGTTTCCGAGTGTGTCTCAACACATCGCGCGAAGGGTGGCCTAAGTGGCGATGAAGAGTATCATAGTCTACAGCTTCAGAGGCTGTGACAGTGTTTCGCGCCAATATAGGCTGCGAATAGGTAACATAGATTGTATCACCAACATTGCGTGGTTCGAACGCAACTACAAGCTTGTTGCTCCGAAAGAAGGATATGCTGGTGGTTGATGCACGCGCCTGCATTCCATCTCGGAGTAACGCTCCCATGGAGATAAGCTTGTGGGTTAGATTAGGGACGAGAGCGACACTAGTCAGCTTGATCGTTTCCCCTGAATCCAACAGGAGGAAGACCGTTCCTTCACCAGTCATATAAGTGACGCCATCCGCTGTATAGAGCGGTTTATGGACCTTATAGTAGCGGAAGTCGGCAAAGTCGTTCATAGTGAACGTAAAGTGCATGGACACTCCTAAGTCGAGCATCCACATGTTCGAGTCTTGCCACTCAATCTGCCTTCCTTTGCCTTTGCAGCGTGCACACTTCGCATATGATGAGCGATGAGTACATATATTATCGTCTGTAGCTAATCGTACAGGTGTAGCTACAGGTACGCGCATGGCATCCACACTCTGAGAGGGACCTGCGACACTACTCGCTGCACGTAAAGGCAGGCAGTCAGCATACAACTCGGTGTGAGAGGAAGAATGGACTAACATGGTCCGGTTGAAGAACTCATTTAGCTCGTTCTCAGCGTCAGTTATCCCGAGGGATATGGCGGTCTCGCCGTCCGACTCGCTCTCCATCGGATCGTCCGTTGGGACGTCCGTTGGGTTGTTCAGAGGTGCGAGGCGCTCCTCGAGGGTTAGCGAGATGCGCTCTCTGAGAGTGCGCGTTCGCTTGGGGAGCGGGGCGTGCACCTCAGTTTCGGAGTCCTCGGCATCGGAGTCCATGACCTCGACGATCCTCGCCATTCTGCCAGTGCTGAACGCGTGTCCACCACTCATCGTCGGAGATGTGCTCCGACTGAGGGCGCGCATTGTGCTTGTGGGCGATGGCGTCGATGATGCTGTCGACAAAGAGGAGGATGGTAGGGCGCTCTTGGGGATGCCCTCGAGAGTGCGGATGCGCTCGTACGTGGGCGTAACCCCAAGCTCGTTGGCGAGGGCCATGGTACGCGTGAGTGCCGGGTACTTGTTGTTCCCGGTCTTTGCGCACACGGGCTTGCGCATGAGAGCGCGCAGGTCGACTGGGCCGTCGGGCCCCTGAGTGATGGTGGTCGGCGCGTCAGCGATGTGAGCGAAGTGCACATGTTGGTGCGCACCTTGCTGCTGAGCACGGCCGTCGCGCTTGGAGCGCGCGCCACGAGGGCATCCACCGGACTGGTTTTGCTGCTGCCTCTGAGGGCGCGGCTGGTGTTGCTGCTGCTGTCCCTGAGAACGCTGCTGCTGACGGAAGGTAGGGTCGGGACCCTTGCGCTTAACAGCGCTGATCTTCGTTGTGTTGTTGCGCAGTGCGTGATGTCCTTGACGTTGCTCCCAGTGCATGATGACGGCCTGGCGGACACCAGCAAGGGTGATTGACTTGATCGCGGGGGTAGTGGTGGTGTCGGTAAGGCCAGAAGTGTAGACCTGGATGGTCGAGTCCATCGAGGGCAGGAGCTTCGACATGAGCATCATGCCCTTGACGTGTTTGGAGATGTCGAACTTGTTGGTCTCGAGGTGCTGGAAGTGGGCCTCGAGCTTGTCGAGCGCAGGGACGGGGTTCGAGTCGCTAGGAACAGTGAGGGCGATGGCGGCGCGGAAGTCCTGGTAGACGATCGGGATGCCGGGCTTCCTGTAGTTGTCCTGGAAGTGCTTCCACATGGCCACAGCGGTGTTCTTGGTGTCAACGGCACTGAGAATGCTCATTGTGATGCGAAGACGGAGGATACCGATGGCCTGGACATTCTTGGTGTCCCAGTCCTTGCGGTCGTCCGCGGCAGCGGCAGGCTGGAACGTTATGATAACGTGCCACATTGCCTGGGCCATAAGGTACGACTTCATCCCCTGGGCCCACTCGAGGTAGTTGGGGCCCAAAAGGACATTGGGGACGGCCTGGTAGAGAGCACTCGACATGGTGTACAAGAGGGTGTATGTGTCTGGAAGAGAGACTTGGTCAGTCAATCTTGTTCAAGACAGACGATGACGGCAAGCAAAAAATGTGCCAACATAGGTTCCCCCTCTGTGGAGCGGCAGGCAGCGGGTGATCGCGCCACATCCAACTCCACTGCTTGTGGATGGCAGGCAGCGTATAATCGCACCACATCCGATCCACAGGTTGTCGACCATAACGGCGACGGTGGGTATCCAGATAAGCCGGGAGCCAGTAGGTCGCAGCACGCGATGAGCGGCGCAGTCCCTACGGCATCGACCAGGGCTCATAACCTGTTGAACCTGGGTGGGGCAAAGGGCCCACGCCCGGGTGCAACTCTAGCGGACGCTCCGCATACTTACCTGGATGTGGGTGTTAGAGGCTTGCGGTACACGATAGCGTACGTGATGGGAGGAGATAAAAGAGTTATCCATTCAGCTCATAGGGAGCCGTCTTATATACTACTGTAGAGTACAGGATTATATAAGAGTCCGTGTGATCACTGTTGTGATTACAGTACCAGTTACTTATGGTAGCCGGTGACCGTACGGTATAGTTGCCCGATTGGGCTACAGGGCGGCTAAAGGCCAGGTGTTCGGACCGACCATCCGGAAAACCTTACTCTACAATGGCGAGTAAGGTTTTCCGGAACCACGGACCGAAGCCCGTGTCCGGTGGCTGGGCGCCAGTTCAACATGACACAGGATAGGATATGGATGGGTAAATCCATTTTCTATCCATTTTCGGAGCCAAACACGCGCAATGGATGCAGGCGCTAGAAAAAGGCGCCAGGAGTCCGATGCTGCATGGTCTCATTTGTGCAAGTCTATGGCGAACACTCTGAAGGCCTTACTTCAGGTAATAGATAGAATACAAGAAAGACAAGGTGCAAAAAGCTCAAGACATTTATTTAACAATCAACTGGCCACGCTATATGCCAAACTCAATGTAGGTCTGCTCACTCCACTCAGGCTCCATACCCGCCGGGACCTGTGGTAGCTGACACCGACTTGCATTGGATATGACTATGATACAACAGGACAGTAAGACCATTAACGTGAGTCCATCTTGAGCTTCTTCAAAATGTCTTCCCATGGCTCCATGTCGGCGATTTGGTCCTTGAGGAAAGGTCGCAATGACTGTAGTATGTCTCAGTGGTGTCAGTATCTCAATGAAGATATTACAGCAAATTGCACACCAGTGTGTGGTCAAGCTGATCAGCCGGAATCCCCACTTTTCGAGTGGCATCATATGCCTCCTGGCACTGTGTGCTCTTGTATTGGAAGATATGGTGACACTGTCTGGCATAAGCACGCTCGCCATCCCCAAATCCGGGAGCTTTGGAGGCTTCCAGCCACCGGTTGCCCATCTTGGAGAAGCCCTTGATGGTGGCACGAAAGTCAGTGCAAAGACAATTGATCGCTTCATCACAGCGAAGTTTCTCTTGCCATGCACGGAACCATTGGGCACGGTCAACTATCAATGCCCGGAGTGTTAGTGTAAGGCACAAGACAAAGGATTGAATACATACACCAAGTTAAGTACTTTTTGGAGTCAAGGACAGCACCTGTTTCATCAAAACCACTGTTCTCCATCTCTGTCCGCAATTTCTGTTGTGTAGACTGAATGTTCCCATCCTCAAGTTGTGTACGAGTACGCTTGTTGGGCCGAGCACTCTTGGGCCCCTGTTGACCAGCCAACACTATAGGGCTAAAGCCGGGTGATGAACCGTTCGTGGAGTTCGAGGGTGGCCCAAGCCAGGACAATGTCAATCAGTGGAGGAATTATGTAGACCTGAAGTTGCGTGCGTTTGGACCTCAGCTCTTGCCTTTTCACGGGCACACACAAACCTGACCTGTCGGGTACCTCACAGCACCGAATCCCATGCGTCAAGACGACAGGTTGCACTACACGGCTGATGGCCTACCGAAGTTGCCGCTGTACAATCGAACTTGGTCTACTAAGTTTGCTGCCGAGGTTCTACAGGTGTGGTTGGAGCACATCTGGGGTACATCAATAATCAACCATCTGATTGAAATATTGCTGATGATGTACAATGCACCAGCGTATCTCCGTAATTACGGAGTGACGGATCTTCCACAAGCTCTTGACTGGGAGCTCATCATGCAAGACCCCGCCGCCTTCATCCCTCCAATGTGGCTCAACCGCGGAATTCGTGATCCCAATGACATCGAGTTTTTCAACATGCCTGTGATATACCATCGCCTCTTTGAAGCCCAAGACACCAATGATGCGTTTATGTGGAAGGCCTTCCAACCCCCAATGCCTAAAACTGGAGCTCCTGTTATTCCGGCTACACCTAGGAGGAACATGAGGGTCGTATTTTCGTCCCCAACCAAAGCAACCCCGCATGCGCCTGCGACTTGCCTTCCCCCTATTCCCTCTCCCATTTTCGAACATGCGACCTCCAAGGAAGTGGATCCTGATGCTCTCAACCCCGAACTCGTTACCTCCACTGGGGCTGTTGAACCGGTGCCCAGCCACCGGACACAGGCTTCAGTCCGTGGTTCCGGAAAACCTTACTCGCCATTGTAGAGTAAGGTTTTCCAGATGGTCGGTCCGAACACCTGGCCTTTAGTCGCCCTGTAGCCCAATCGGGCAACTATACCATACGGTCACCGGCTACCATAAGTAACTGGTACTGTGATCACAACAGTGATCACACGGACTCTTATATAATCCTGTACTCTACAGTAGTATATAAGACGGACTCATCGCTCATCATATGCGAAGTGTGCGCGCTGCAAAGGCAAAGGAAGGCAAATTGAGCGGCAAGACTCGAACATGTGGATGCTCGACTCAGGAGCGTCCATGCACTTTACATTCACTATGAACGACTTTGCCGACTTCCGCTACTATAAGGTCCATAAACCGCTCTATACAGCGGATGGCGTCACTTATATGACTGGTGAAGGAACGGTCTTCCTCCTGTTGGATTTAGGGGAAACGATCAAGCTGACTAGTGTCGCTCTCGTCCCTAATCTAACCCACAAGCTTATCTCCATGGGAGCGTTACTCCGAGATGGAATGCAGGCGCGTGCATCAACCACCAGCATATCCTTCTTTCGGAGCAACAAGCTTGTAGTTGCGTTCGAACCACGCAATGTTGGTGATACAATCTATGTTAGCTATTCGCAGCCTATATTGGCGCGAAACACTGTCACAGCCTCTGAAGCTGTAGACTATGATACTCTTCATCGCCACTTAGGCCACCCTTCGCGCGATGTGTTGAGACACACTCGGAAACACACTGAAAAGTGCCCGCTCGTTGAGATCCCTCAGAAGGATTCAATCTGCCGAGAATGTGTAGAAGGCAAAATACCTTCGCAACCCCATCCGCTCGATATTCGACGTGCATCCAGACCTTTTGAGCTTGTCCATACGGACCTCAAAGAATTCCCTGTCCCCTCGTACCACAAATACAAGTATGAGATCCTGTACTATGATGATTTCACATTGTATGCATGGAGCATTGGTCTTCGTACCAAGGACACTGCACTTCAAACCACACGACAATGGCTTACATTTGTCGAAAACCAATATGGCGCGAAGGTGCAGAAGTGGAAATCTGACTCGGGAGGTGAACTGAAATCAGATGCCTTTATGAACATGCTCAAGGATCGAGGCATTGATATAATCCCTAGCGCACCGCACATTCATCAACAGAATGGCCGCGCAGAGCGAATCATTTGTATGCTCATGGACAAGGGGGAGGCTATGCGGCATGATGCCTGCATACCCCAATCCTGGTGGGAATTCTCATTCGAGCATGCAGCACATGTGTACAATAGAACACCGATACGTCGCCTAGAATGGCGTACACCCTTCGAAGTTCTAAATGGCTCCAAGCCTGACATTAGTCACCTCCGTGTCTTCGGATGTGGAGCCTATGTCTTTATACCACCCGAAGTTCGAAAGAACAAACTATCGCCCAAATCAGAGCTGATGGTCTACCTCGGTGTCGGGGCTGGAGGCCATAACCACAAGTTTATGCGCTCACCAAACAATGTTGTCTTTACAGCTGCTCAAGCACTGTTTGACGAACATATGTTTCCGAAGTGTTCACACGAACCAAAGCGGCAGAGGCAAAACATTGCCCCTGAAGAGTTAGAACGAAGCAAACCTGCGAACCAGGTCCCCGCTCCTTCTATTCTCCCTGACGATGACGAGGAACCACGTCATCCTCCCAAAATCCTTCCTAAAAAGAACAAGGGCAAGGCGCGAGACGTCGCACCTGCACCGCCGGCTGAAACCCCTGTACAGCGTGTATCACGCAGACAGTCGCCGCAGCGAGTGCCCAGCCCCGTGTTGCCGCAATCTCCTCCGGTTGAAAGGTCTCGGGTAAATTCCCCGCAATGACCTGTGAGAGAGCGGAAAATTCCAGTTCGCAATGGTAATGTCTACGGTGAATCACGGCACGCAGTAGACATTTTCAAAGATATTGAGAAACAGACGTCATGGAAAAAGATGGTTGAAACACGCAGTGAATCGAGTCGCTCTCGACCCGCCACTGTACCACCATCTAGGGATGAGAGGCTTCCCGGGCCTAGCTCTTCCAAATCACTTCCACGTTCACACGATAAGTCCGCTCAACATCTTCCATCGAAATGGAACACGCCACGGGAACCTACCCCGTTAGTGTCATCTAGTGGTAGTGACACTGAGGAAGAGCACGTCTCGGGCCCTGTACCACAACCCGAACCTGCAGAGACACACGCTCATCCTCACTCAGGCACTCCTAGTGAACATGGTTCAGAGGCATCCTCAGAGGAAGACTCTGAGGGCGATGACGAAACATCAGATGATGACGATGACGAGGAGTCATCAGACGAAGTCGAAAATGCCCTGCGTGATCCAAACAGAACTGATGTGGCAAAACTATGCCGGGAAGGGGGAGCAGACCTCATCCAATACTTAATTGTGAAAGCGATCCCACCAGATGAGGGGGAGAAAGTCCCGCCACAGAACGTGCACGAGTGGACTTTCCGCGATATCGCCAGACTACCTAACTCTGAGTGAAAGGAGTGGTTTTGTCACGGTTTTTTGCGCCACGTTTAGTTGCACCAACATTTGCCCTCCGTTTGTCCCGGGCTAGCACCAAGACCCTAGCATGGGGTTACCCCAATTTGGTTATGATCTTATCAGGACAAGGTTATCTTATCTTTCTCGTTATCTTATCTCTTCCTTTAGATCGGATTCTCACCTGCAACAGGTCCCAGGACCTGCCCTAAACTCAGGGTGGTCTGTGTGCTGTTGCCATGTAGTATATCAGGGCTGTGATGTGGGGCTATGAACCTTAGATTCTGTCTTCTGTTCATCCCTCCCTTCCACTGTAGGCAGCTTAACAGCCCCTGCCCCACTGCGTCTTCTAGTCTAGACAATCTATCCACTGTTTTCTGTTGTCACCACTTGTGTCCTCCATTAGTGAGCCCCTTGTTTGTTTGTTTGGTGGCACAGTCTATCGGCTGTGACATTAGACAGAATCTAACCCACAGGCCCCTGGCTCAGTGCCCTCACTAGCCAGCCGTCTCTCTTCCCCCCAGGAGTTTTATAAATGTTTATTATCCCCCATCCCCTCCGAGGAGTTTGGTCTCCAGGAGTTTACCCGTCGTCACTTCAAGAGACACGGTCATCTACCCGTCCAGGATCAGATATCCTGTGTACGTGAGGACTGTCTTGAGGATCGCCTTCGCTACCGTCATAGGGAGCACGCACCTCTAGTCCCTCATCGCAAGGCTCTGCCTCGACCTGTCCCCTATACTCGACCTCTGCCCCTCCCTGCCCGTATCCAGGCCCCACTCCCCAGTCGTCCCTCCACTCCTCCTCTCCCACCTGTCCCTCTCCAATACCGAATCTCAGCCGCGCCAATCCCAGGCTTCACCTGTGTCAACACCAGCGACAACCTCGCCATCGCAGAAGTCAAGGTCCACGCCGTGCTCAAACGCCTCCAGGCCGTCTTCGACCGCAAGGTGCTGCTCGACGATTGCCCATACGACCATCGTCTAGCCATCCAACGTGTCGGCGACCAGCTCGAGTGGATCAGTGACAACATTGGCCAACACGGAGCCAGCTGGACTCGGAGTCAACAACAGAGCATTGAGTGGTTCTGTAAGGAGTTTGGGAAGATTAAGTTTGCAGGATTAGGACAGAACTTCTTTAGAGTAGCGAACGCAATTGTCGAGTTAAACAAGTTTGGGTACAATGGCAACTGGTTCTCAGTATCGAGTACTTGACATGGACACATTTGGCCCAGGAAGACGATCACACACACCGTCCGAACATGACAATGCCTCGGACTTCAACGAGACACCTAGACACCCTACTCGGCCACCATCCCCCACCCCTACTCTAGAGCCCCTTTAGGTTCTAGAAGACTGGACTTTCAATGGGGTGCGATACAACTCATTGGACGATGCGGCAAAGGCAGCTGGAATATTCTACAGTATCGACGAGAAGTACATCGAGTACATCACGGCAATGATCAAGGACTTTACCCGGAAGGAAGTTTTTACGGCCTATAACCAGCTCGGCGACAAAATGTATGAACACCGAAACCAGGTTGTGGCCGACGTCTAAAAGCTTCAGGTTGAAAAGGTCGGCGGAAACAAACACCTCGAGGACATGGAGGATCTCCGAGGCCGGTGCAAAAGGCTAGAGGATGAGAACAACGGGTTGAAGGCAGACATGGACGTCCTCAACCAGAACCACGGCATACTCATCAATGTGATTAAGCAGCTTCAAGCCCAGGTCAACAGCCTTGCTACGCACCCAGCTTCCACACGTGCACACCCGGCCACAACCCATACCCCAACAGCCAGCCGTCCCAAGATCGCCGACCCACCCAAGTTTAAAGGCAAGACTCATGAGTTGACAATCGAACAATGGTTCCAGAAGCTCGGTATTTGGTTTAGGTATCAGAACATTACGGCAGATGAGGACAAGGTTACTACGGCACTACTATTCTTAGAAGGAGGTGCTCAGTCGTACATGGATGACTACGCTCAAAAGGCAGCCGATGGTGTTCCACTTGGAACATGGGCAAACTTTACAGCACGTCTTAGCAGCGGATATCAAGAACTTGCTCCAGAAAAGTCAGCCCAACAGTCACTCGAGGAACACTGTGCCAAGTCCCACTCGTCACTGGCCCTGTTTGCGGAAAACTTCCGCTGTTTTGCTATCAAGTCTGGTTACTCAGATGTCGAACTCATCCGACGCATCGAAGCTCAGTGCAAAGGAGGTGTACGCACCACAATGGTTACCCACCACTCAATGCAGCCGGCCACTGTGCCGACCAAGTGGGAGAACTTCTTAGACTGGGTGCTCGGAATAGAAATGAACTACCGAGGAGAGAAGCACCACACACCATCGTCAAGGCCTGCCCGGGACCCGAATGCCATGGACATCGACACAATGCGGAAGCCTGAAAAGCTCTCCAAGGAACAAGAAGAGTGGCTTGCCAAGAAGCTCTGTTTTCGTTGTGGCAAACACCCTTTCAAAACTGGAGTCAAGTGTCGCAACCCGGTGTACAAAGGCTACTATGAACTCCCCGACATGACCAAGGCCAAGGGCTCCGCATCTGGCACTCGACTACGTGCTATGGACGAAGAAGACAAGGGACAAGACCGAATGGAGTTTGTAATCAATGCGCTCAAGGAGTACGACCAAAAGGGCAAAGCTAAGGCCCAGGAACAAGAAACCACAGCACGGATCGTCGAGGCCGACGAGCAGGATTTTCTCCAACGGATGTAACGGAGTCTGGTTGTAACATCCGGTTCATATGTACTAGTAGCGTAAACCACTTAGAGGAGTCTTTTGTACCTAGATCGCGTTATATATACCTCACCTCATCTCACAGGCTGAAGCAATCGCTTGATCTAAAGCTCACTCTTAAGCAAGGAATATGTGAAATCCAGACAGAAGGCTTAGTAGACTGTGGAGCCTACTCAAGTTTTGCACATTATCGGTTTGTCCAGGAACATGGCTTAGAATTACGACGACTATCCAGAGAAATACAGGTGTTTAACGCAGATGCCACAGAGAACAAGAAGGGTCTTATCACTCACTATGTACGCTGTATGGTTACTATCGGAAACCACACTAGTTGGCAGTCCTTCCTAGTTACAGATATTGGGAACCAGGACATCATCATTGGAATGATGTTCCTAAGGGAGCACAACCCTGAAGTCGATTGGAAGAATGGACAAGTAGACTTTACCCGATGTCCAGGTGCTTGTCACCTGAAACAACTGCAAGTCCAAGAAGAGGAGGTACAGGCCATCGAGGAGCCCCGTCTAGAGGAGTTTGCACGAGACCATTACAGACAGCTTAACCCTGAGCCTTGGGGTGATACTGACCAGTTTGTGCATTGGATGGAGTTTTCGGATGATCCGGATGCCCGAGTTCTACGAGCTCGAGTTATGGAGAAGAAAGAGGAAACACAAGGACAACAAGACCGAGAATACTGGTCCAGTCATGTTCCAGCACACTATCACCAGTATGGTGACGTCTTCTCCAAAACAGCATCGGAACGTATGCCAACATGCAAGGCTTATGACCATCCGATCAAACTAGCAGAAGGTGCAACACTGCCAAAGCCGGCCAAGTTATACCCTCTGAACCCCCAAGAACGGAATTCGCTGGATGGCTGGATCGACGAACAAGAAGCCAAGGGGTACATCCGACGGTCAAAAAGCCCAGCAGCAGCCCCAGTGTTTTTTGTCAAGAAGAAGGATGGAAGTTTACGACTCATACAGGACTATCGTGCTCTCAATGCCGCCACCAAGAAGGACAAGTTCCCTATCCCTCGGATACCAGACCTAATTGACCGCCTTTCCCAATCGTCCATCTTCACTTCATTAGATCTACGATGGGGATATAACAATGTTCGTATTCGGGAAGGCGACGAGGAGAAGGCTGCATTTATCACCCACCATGGTCTCTATGAACCAACGGTAATGACATTTGGGCTTTGCAATGTACCCAGCACCTTCCAGGCTATGATGAACGAGGTTCTCAAGGAAGAGATCGCCACAGGACATGTCGTCATCTACATTGATGACATCCTCATCTTCACAGATGATCTTACCCTACACCGGCAACTTACAGAACGGGTTCTAGAGAAGTTGCGAGCCAACGACCTCTTTGTCAAGCCAGAAAAGTGCAAGTTTGAGCAGCCATCAGTCGAGTTTTTGGGTCTCATCATCTCGAAGGATTCAATTACTATGGATCCTGCCAAGGTCGAAGGTGTCAAAAACTGGCCAACACCGTCCAAGGTTAAGCATGTACAAGCTTTCCTAGGCCTGGCCAATTTCTACCAATGTTTTGTCAAGGACTTCTCCAAGATTTCTCGGCCATTAACGATACTTACCTGCAAGACCGCACCTTGGAAGTGGGAAGAGGAACAGAAGAATGCCTTTCAAGCCCTCAAAACGGCCTTCACAACAGCCCCAATCCTGAGAATCCCAAGTGACACGGCCCCCTTCCATTTAGAAACAGACTCATCTGATTTTGCAACGGGAGCCGTGCTGGAACAACTAGGAGAGGACAACCTCTGGCACCCTGTTGCATTCTATTCTAAGTCGCTAAATGAACATGAATGCAACTACGAGATTTATGACAAGGAACTGTTGGCAATCATACGGGCACTAGAGAAATATCGACACTACCTCGAAGGACACCCAATGCCAGTTGAAATATGGTCTGACCACCTCAACCTGACCTACTTCCGACAAGCCCAGAAGTTGACTCAACGACAAGCACGTTGGAGCCTCTTCCTCTCACGTTTCAATTTCAATCTGCGACATCGCCCCGGAAAGACAATGCTTTGTGCAGACCCTCTGTCCAGGAGGCCAGATCATGAAGAGGGGGTAAGCAGTGACAACGTTGGACAAACCCTGTTGAAACCGGAGTTTTTCGCTATCAAGGCAATACAACCAGGCCATGCTTCAGAAGTCGACGATGGACAACTACTCGAAAGGATCAAGAAGGCACTAGAAGATGACACAATGACCAAGGATTATAAGTCACTGCTCAACAGCGGCCCCCAGGAGTTTGGAAAAGCACTACAGGAATGGAACTTTGAGAATGGTTTACTCCTCCGCAGAGGAAAGGTTTACGTTCCAAAGGATAGACAACTGCGACTAGACCTACTCAAGCTCCACCATGACATGCTACTGGCTGGACACCCAGGACGATGGAAGACACAGGAGTTAATCACCCGCAACTACTGGTGGCCAGGGATCACTGTCGACGTCAAGAAGTATGTCAAAGGTTGTGATACTTGCCAACAAAACAAGGCCTCACGTGTTCCTCCATATGGCCTACTACAGCCAAACGACGTACCAGCCGGGCCATGGGAAGTCTGGAGTATAGACCTTATCACTCAGCTTCCCGAATCCTATGACAGACATGGCAACACGTACACAGCTATTGCTTTTGTGGTGGACCAATTGACCAAACGGTCCCACTTCTTTGCATGCGATGATCACTTCTCAGCCTCAGATGCAGCTGAGTTGATATACGAACAGATCCTGAAGCTACATGGACTTCCTCGACAGATTATCTCAGATAGGGGAACACAGTTTGCAAGTGCACTTTTCAAGGAGTTTTGCAAGAAGCTGGGTATACAGGCCTCAATGTCGACAGCATACCACCCTCAGGCTGATGGGCAGACCGAACGAGTCAACCAGTCACTGGAACAGTATCTACGGATATTCACTGAACACCGACCTGATGACTGGGCTACCCTACTAGCCACCGCGGAGTTTGCATACAACAATGCTGCACACGAATCTACGGGTCTCTCCCCTTTCTTTGTCGAGTACGGCTACCACCCCAGAATGGCCCCAGACGTGCACGAAGACCTAGGATTCCCAAGCCTCGAAGAAGTCTTCAAAAACCATACTGAAGCTCGAGAACAGGCACAGTCCTCACTAGCCCTTGCCGCTGAATGGATGAAATGGTACTACGATCAGCACAAGAGTGAAGTCCCATTCAAGGTCGGGGACAAGGTACTTCTCAAGGGAAAAGACCTCAAGATCAAGCAGTCCTCCGCGAAACTATCGGCCAAGAACTTTGGGCCTTACGACATCCTCGAACAGATAGGACCAGCGGATTTCTGACTCCAGTTGCCACACCAGAACAAGGTCCACCCCGTCTTCCATGCCTCAAAACTCATTCCTTACCACGAGGATGAGATCGGTGATCGAAACCCAGCCAAGCCAGACCCCATTGAAGTTGAAGGACATGATGAGTATGAAGTAGAAAAGATACTCGACTCGAGAACCCACCGAGGATATGTCCAGTACCTGGTCAAATGGGAAGGGTACGATGTCAGCGACGCAACCTGGGAGCCAGTACGAAACGTCAAACACTGCAAAGAGCTGCTAGACGAGTTCCATGTTGACCACCCAGACGCGCCTCAGCCCATCTCGCTCACCAATCCACGACCGGTACACCAGCAGTTTAATCGACAAATATGGTTTGAATGCTTCGCTGGAGCTCAGGTCTTGAAGAGGGGGTAGTGTCACGGTTTTTCGCGCCACGTTTAGTTGCACCAACATTTGCCCTCCGTTTGTCCCGGGCTAGCACCAAGACCCTAGTATGGGGTTACCCCAATTCGGTTATGATCTTATCAGGGCAAGGTTATCTTATCTTTCTTGTTATCTTATCTCTTCCTTTAGATCGGATCCTCACCTGCAACAGGTCCCAGGACCTGCCCTAAACTCGGGGTGGTCTGTGCGCCGTTGCCATGTAGTATATAAGGGCTGTGATGTGGGGCTATGAACCTTAGATTCTGTCTTCTGTTCATCCCTCCCTTCCACTGTAGGCAGCTTAACAGCCCCTGCCCCACTGCGTCTTCTAGTCTAGACAATCTATCCACTGTTTTCTGTTGTCACCACTTGTGTCCTCCATCAGTGAGCCCCTTGTTTGCTCGTTTGGTGGCACAGTCTATCGGCTGTGACAGTGAAGGAAGTTTCCATCCTGTACGCTGGCTCCAATATCGACGACCCGTGCGCTAGGAAATTTTGAAGTGTAGTACACGAGAAGAGCGTCGGATTCACTATCGGAAAGTGCGCGTGTGACATGGGTGCCCAGGGAAAATGAAGTGCTAACTATGATCCCGTAGTATGTGCCAGGTAAGTGATTAGTGTATGACATGCCGGAACGACTCGGACGTACGGTCATTTGAGGTGTCGTCCACCTCTTGTGCTACCGATGCGACCGTCCTGCGGAAGTCGTTTTCGGTGGCAAGGATCATTTCAATAATCTTGAAAGTAGCCTTGTCTTCTTTCGAGGGCGTGCCCTCCTTCATGTGAGCTTGAATAGCATTCAACTAGTGTGTGGAGATGATTAGCGTGCTTATATGCAGGTAGCATCCATTAGGTCACCCGAGGCGTACCAAGTAGCGGAGAGACGAGTCATGCATGAATGCACGCATAAATGAGACCTCCACCTCACCGCCGGGCCGCTGGCTGGTGGCGTAGTTCTTCAAAAGCTTGTTGAGCCGCTCAAAGATGAATGTCCAGATGCCGTAGACCGGGCCGTAGTCATTGATCTGATCGAAAATATGTGTGACGTAGTGGTGGTTGGGCTTGACGTCCGTCTTATGCAGCTGGCAGTGAGTTCGGTCATCAGCTGACGGTTGTGGTTGACCACAAGCTCCAAATGGAAATATGTACCTCTTGATACGTGAGAAGGTAGTCCTGCAAAAGCTGCCTCACTCGAGGGAGTTTGGCCTCGAAAACAGAGCGTCCGAGAAGGATTTTGAGTGCCGCTGCAAGCTTGAGAAAGTTATCGCTGTCCTTGGCCTCCATGCGTGGACTCGGACGAGGCCGAGGTTCCTCATCGTTTGCCTTACCCTTGCCTTTCAACAGACGTGTCCGACGTGCCGCCTCCGCCTTCTCCCATGACGCCAATTTCTTCTCGTGCTCCACGACCGAAGCAGGATACCATTCATCCCACACTAGCGGAATCTGTTGATGGGGATGTTGGATATGGTTCCGTGAGTACAGGCACGGCCAACACGTGCACACAACGTACAATGATTGGACAGAAAACCATTGCAAGACCCTTCCAGTCGTCAGCACCAAGTGTACCTGTGGCCGGATACCCAACCTGCTTCGGAGGGTGGGCCACCCATGGCGGCATCTCGAAACTCCGCAGGTAGTCGTGAATGCGATCGAGCTCACGCTCAACCTGAAGCGTATCGGTACGCTTCCGTAGGGCATTCGTTTCGATCCAGCTATTGAACCATTGTGAATGAACAACGCCTTTGAGTCCGTGAAACTGGCGATGAGAAATGCCATTCAAACTCAGGGACTTCAATCAGGGTGGATAATCTTTTCCAGTAGTTACTTGCGAAAACGGCTCATCTCAGCCAGTAGTTACTTGAAATTAAGCCTCCCGCCATGTCTTAAGCCGTCCGGCTTAGCCAGGCTTAAGCCTGCGTTCCGGTGTTAGTATTACATAAGCTACTCATTATATAGCTGTATTAACTGCAATGTATTACATTGCCGTGTACTAGTATTAATATATGTCGATTACAAATCACGCTGGCGCCCGATTTGAGCTCATCCTCTCGAGGGGATAATCCTCCGTCTTAAGTCGGTAAGCCGGCTTAGCGAGGCTAAGCCTAAGGTGGTTGGTAAGCCGGCTTAGGTCCTTAAGCTTCGAGATGATCCGGCTTAAGTCCTAAGCCCCGGGAGGAGTAAGGGAAAAAATGAGCTGTGCGCGGATTGAACCCGGGGCCTCGTAGTAACAATAGGCACATAAGCAAAATAGTTACTGCCTTATAGCGTGGCTTATTACCTCCCAATAGACGCCCTGAGAACAAGGCTAAGCAGCGATCATGGTTCTAGCCACATTCGTGTTGCGATGCCATTGTAAAGTGGACTCAAATCACAATATATCTAAAGATCAAAGTGTCCGCCCGTTGGTAATGTATCCTGGGGAGGGAGGGAGCGTAGGCTGGCGCACTGTGTCGTACCCCGGGAGGAAGTCGCCAAGCCCATAAGTCGTACAAGCAGCGCCTGTACTTAAGACTAAGTCGGATTTCAGCAAGCTTAAGAGGATAATCCTATTGACAATCATGTACGCATATCTATAGCTAATCTATCCGAATAACGACTCAATACGGTCATGATGAATATAGATTGCACACAACTCAAGTATTTGTGATGCAGCGGATAATTGCAGGTGTCAGCTTTTAGTGATTATTTGGGGTGCGGGGTTCAATCCGCGCGCAGCTCATTTTTTCCCTTACTCCTCCCGGGGCTTAGGACTTAAGCCGGATCATCTCGAAGCTTAAGGACCTAAGCCGGCTTACCAACCGCCTTAGGCTTAGCCTCGCTAAGCCGGCTTACCGACTTAAGACGGAGGATTATCCCCTCGAGAGGATGAGCTCAAATCGGGCGCCAGCGTGATTTGTAATCGACACATACTAATACTAGTACACGGCAATGTAATACATTGCAGTTAATACAGCTATATAATGAGTAGCTTATGTAATACTAACACCGGAACGCAGGCTTAAGCTTGGCTTAAGCCGGCTTAAGCCTGGCTAAGCCGGACGGCTTAAGACATGGCGGGAGGCTTAATTTCAAGTAACTACTGGCTGAGATGAGCCGTTTTCGCAAGTAACTACTGGGAAAAGATCATCTATTCTGGTTGAAACTGGTGTCAAACTGTTCTAAGGCAAATCAGGGCTTACCAAGAAGTATATTGTGCATGGGATCGATGATAGTCATTCGGACAGGATCGAAGCATTGGAGACGTGACAGCTCAAAATATCGTACAGAATGTTCGTCGAAAAACTCCTTCTTGTCGCGCGGAGTCTCTAGCCTAGCGTATGCTCGAGCAAGGCGACGATGCTCATCACCTGTGCGTGCTGGAAACCCTGTTAAATTGTAATGCCCCGAATGCCAGTTTGAATGTCAGCACTCCACCACGTGAACTGGCATTGAACGCACCATTGATGGTCATTGCAGCAGGGGTACTCAGCTGCGAACACCACATCTTGCATTTGGGGCAGCAACCCATCTCCTTGCTATGGTCCGCGAAGCCCGCCACCTTACACATCGCTGGATGATCGCAACAGACCGCCACTAACGCCACTCGAACTCGACGACCTGCATACATCACGAAGAGGAGTGCAGTAAGTGAGTGCTTGTGAGGCCATGTTGTAAACAGCATCACGCACCTTGAGGAGAGTGTTTTGTTTTCACCAGGATACCATGCTCGTACAGTTCAATCAACTCGTCCACCAGCGCTTTCATAAACTGCTGGAGCTCCATTGATGAAAACTCCTTGGGACCCGGGGTGATGCCATATATAAGTAGATTGCGTGGTCTGTATCTAAAATGCGTCGGAAGGTTAGCAATAGATACAGACATAACACCGGAGCTGTGAGAACCCGCTGAGTATCCGAACCTGTATAACACATCAACTTCAAGCCTCGCAAATCCGAGCCATGAGATGGAGGGCTTACCCGTCGAAACCAAGTGTGATGCCCAGCCTGAGCTCATCGTCATCCGGACGCGGAAGACTGTTATCGAAAAATGTCCCACCATCAGGTGCCAGAAGCGACTTCCACACCTCGCCGTCCTGGATACACGTCTTGCGACCAGGGGTAGGTATCCGGGTACGCCAAGAGTCGCAGAGCCTCTCGTTCGGCCCGTGAGATAGGAACCGAATGATCCCATCTTTGAGGGAGCGCTGCGGGGCTTGGAGCTTCATGTCGGCGGCGGCAGGTGGCTGCTTTGAACGTGGACGGCCGGAAGTCAGCTCGGGCATGCCAGGAATCACTCCCACCAACTCCGATTGCTGTAGAGTTGCGTGCGACGGAACCTGTTTGAAGAGTGAGATGCCGCAGTTGTCGCAAACACAAGACCAGGGCGAATCGGAGGGGTAGATGGTGCGGCAAGCGAGACACAAAGGATGGACATCGAACCCGTCATCTAACCCTAGCTGACGGTACGTGGTGTGGATGGTAATGGGGACCTTGGTATCTTCCGGGAGTACACCGAGCTCAATGAAAATCAAGCGAAGGACTCGGAGGAGGAGGTTGCAAGCAACGTGCGGGACAGCATGCTTGAGAGCTATCCAGGAAATGGAGAGCATTATTGCACGCCAAAACCATTCCGTAGAGGCTTGCGTGAACGCATCGAGCGGGTCTATAACTTCATGCGCAAAGGGCACACCATCTAGAACACATGAGTCTGATTGGATTTGACAGTTTAAATCGGGGGGCAGTGTCGTTCTAGGCGTACCTGCAGTGTCCCTTTGCGGGGGGTCCTCCACACCATCTATTCCAGGCTGCTCGCCGTCCGCGACTTGGAGCTGTCCGGCCCACTCGTTGTCCAGGGAATTACGCTGGTCTGCATCTCCATCATCATCTGTACACCTGCGCGTTAGCATCGCTTTGACATAGCTTGGCGAAAGAGGAGCGCACCATCTACCTCCATTGGACTATGTGCCCGACTATCCGGCCATCCAGGAGCTTGATGACCCGACTCACATCCGACTGGCCACATTGGCTCCGCGTTACGGTAATCATTGGGGCCGTCATTGAAATTGGCTTAACGAAGCGACAGCTTGATCGGTGAGGCTATGATAAAGGAATGAAGACGGAGAACGTACGCAATATATCGACTCCGGTGGTGAGATCGGTGGTGGGAAGAGTGGGGGGAGGATGGGTGGAGCTCACTGGATGATATACAACGTCAGTATCCACATGGGGATCAGCTTCCCAGGTGCGCTCCTGTCACTTACATGCTTCTCTGAGTCGTGCGCGCGCCTGTGCCCGGACCAGATCGCGCTCCTTCTCCCGTTTTCGTTGTGTCCGTGCATCTGCTCTTGCATGTCGTTCTTGAAGGTACTTCGGGATTTGTTTTCCGAGTGGGCGCACTGCCGTGCGAGTGTATTCCATTAAAGTTCTTGAAACTGCTACTCACCCGGGGTGTGTAAATCCACACAAGTGCTGCTCACCCGGAGGCGGCCGGGCTGACCTACATTACCATATGTAGCGTCCGGCCCGTGCACATATGTAGCCTCATCTGACGGTCGGCCGGTGACCAGCCATGGTACAGTAGAGCTGTCCGGCCGGGACCCATCACTTTTTATGTCTATTTGCGATTCAGGCAGTGTGCATTTGTGCTGGTCTTATTGGTACATATATTAAAATCCATTTTGAGAGTTTGTAAATGATATATCAACCGAATCATTTTGGGCAACTCAATGGCCGGCCGGTAGGTCGTCATCTCCTGTATAGCTGCCCGGCCGGTCCACCGTCCGTAGGCTGTTGTGCTGTACGGCCGGGTCCTCGGCACAAATACTGGGGCTGTTTAGGAGCCTGTACCACTCTGGAGGATTTATGCCAGGCTCTGAAAGATGTTCCGAGTCTAAACCATGGCTTCCGGATACAATCTGCACAGTTATGGTGGTATATGTGGGCTGCAAGCATTTGAGACCCTCCGGCCGGGCAAGTCTTGTACCTGTATGTGCTGTTGAGCCGGTGGGTGCTCTGAGGCCTTTTTGTCCTGCAGCATTGTGTACACAGATCCGGTAGCTGCCTGGTCAGTCATCCAGTCATGGTTTGTCCCTTCTCTGATGTATAGACAGGTACAATAGCAACACCAGTCCCATTGTCACAAGGAGTGGGTGGTCTGTAAAGTTCAACGAGTGGATGGTCCGTAAAGTCCACATGGATCAATGCCAGTGGCGAACTTGAAGAATATACCAAGCCCTTCTAGGTGAGGCACTTACATAACAGCAAGACTCCCTCCTTCATGTCGTGCACAGCCATTTGAAGCACATCTTTGAAATAAGTTGATAGGAGTTGGGTCGCATAGTGGCCGGCCGGGCAGCACATCCAGTAGGGATGTGTCGCCCGGCCGGCCAACACAATTCCGGATAGTACTGCCTGGCCGGTTCTGCCTTGGCATATGGAAGGGATCGCACCCATGAGACATCCGGACAGTTTCCGGATCTCTCGTACGTACAGAATGTCTCTTCCGGGTCAGCTCACAATACTCGGGATGAGTGGCAGAGTAATGAAAAAAAGAGGGTCGCAGACCGGCCGGGCAGCACATCCAGTAGGGATGTGTCACCCGGCCGGCCAACACCATCTCAGATAGTACTGCCCGGCCGGTTCTGCCCTGGCGTATGGGAAGGCATCGCACCCATGAGACATCCGGACAGTTTCCGGATCTCTCGTACATACAGAATGTCTCTTCCGGGTCAGCTCACAATACTCGGGATGAGTGGCAGAGTAATGAAAAAAAGAGGGTCGCAGACCGGCCGGGCAGCACATCCAGTAGGGATGTGTCGCCCGGCCGGCCAACACCATCTCAGATAGTACTGCCCGGCCGGTTCTGCCCTGGCGTATGGGAAGGCATCGCACCCATGAGACATCCGGACAGTTTCCGGATCTCTCGTACGTACAGAATGTCTCTTCCGGGTCAGCTCACAATACTCGGAACGAGTGGCAAAGCAATGAAAAGAAGAGCATCGCAGACCGGCCGGGCAGCACATCCAGTAGGGATGTGTCGCCCGGCCGGCCAACACAATTCCGGATAGTACTGCCCGGCCGGCGTGCACTCGGAAGTTGTATTTTACATAGTTGATCAGTATTTATCAGGAGGGCACAGTGCTCTATTGTCAAGGTATGACGGTATAACAGCTGTATGGGACGCGAACGTGTATCGTGTTACATGGAAAACATCATTTTACGTGTACTACAGTCAAATGCATGAGGCACTGTCGTCTATTCAATGGGCTCTGTGTTGCCCATTCGTCCGGTGACGGCCCGGAGCTTCACTTCCTTCTCTTCCAAATGCTGCATGTTGGTGTCTGCGCTGCGGTCGACTCTCCGGTTCCATTCCTCTAAGTCTTCCTGAAACAACGGCATGGGCGGAGCCTGTGAAAGGTGATTAGATACTGCTACGCATAATGTACGGACACTTACAACAGATGGCGGAGGATCTTTCCACCATCTCGGACACTGTTCTCCAATAGGTCCCTGGGACGTCCACTCCCACCACTCAGCAAAGCCCCACGGGTGTGGGTTGCTCAGCACTCCATTCGTGATATGGCTGGTTGCAGTGTGGAATGCAACAGAGTCGAGCTTGTCCAGCCTGAACACAAGGTTTCGGCCGCTCCATTCTATAGCTGAGAGCAAGACGGATAGTGCGGGGTATACTTCCGTTTGATCCACTGTGTCCCGGGGGTTGGAGGACTGGAGAGTGATTGCTCCGGAAAGTCCTAGGGCGTGTATAGCCACCCACTATAATGTTGTGAGCTACAGCTCCCTGGTGTTTGTCCACTCTCGGACCACGTCCTCCATCTCTCTGACTGTGTAACGAAGAACCGGATCGTACAGTCCATTTCTAAGGGCACCAGGATGCTTTCCTCCTCCCATCGACACTTCCGGGCATACGCCCGAAGCCAAAGCATCCGACGGACTGGTGATCCGAGTTATGAGTGCGTCTCCCGGAAAGCATGAAGTATACTCACATTCCTGAAGCCATGTGGTCCGCTGCACATTCTCCGCATCTTCAACATGCCATATCCACGATGTATGGACGTTCCGGAGGCCGTGTGTAAAGTGTTCAAGTACCGCCGTAGTGACTCCGAGGTCCTCCCTTCGTATTTCCTTGTATCGGGTGAGAAGGTCCTCACGGCGTGCCATACTCTCGGTGTCGGTTGGGTCATCATTGAAAAGGCGTTCTATAGCCCGGCGAGCCTGTCCATATGCCCGGACATGTTTCATCAGGCCGTCGTCAGTTACGCGCACCTCATCGAAGCTCCGAAGCTTCTTCCGGTACGATTCGGCCGTACGCACTCGTGTCCGGTAGAGGAGTGACTTGTACGCGATGGCCGTCCGGACCCCCTGCAGACAGTCATTCATCTGACCTTCCCGGAGCTGCTGTTCTTTCACCGCAAGGTCTGTAAGATTGTGCCGAGCAAGGTACGCATACCCGAGCGTGGACGGAAGGGCAAGCGGCTGCTCGTCCGGTTCCGGAGGGAGTCCGGGGCCTGGCACCCCTGCGCTACTGCCCCAACCTCCTCCGAGCCCCTGGACCTCGTCCCATACTTGTCCGAAGTCTGTCGGATCAGCATCCACAGGTACTCCAGTTGTGCTTATAGATGTCCGGAGGTGTCTGTCTGCCGCTTTGTGGAACGCCTTCATGGTGGTGGCCAGCCGTTGACGGCGTTGCGCTAGTGCCAGTTGCTCGTTGCTGGTTGCAGAGTCCTTCAGCGAGCGTGCCGTATAAGCGATTGAAAGTCTAAGTAGCATTAGTACATGCCTTCCGGGCATTGGTACTACGCACTTTTGTTCCTCCAATCGTAGACCGTTTGAGATCCAGCTTGCGGCGCCTTTCATTGCTTCGCTTGCCCCGCCTTCCTCCTGGGTCAACGCCAGCTCCTTTTCCTTCCGAGTAGGTACTGCATTGCATACAGTCAGCCATGTACACTTTGAATACAGTGAGGCACGTACACGGCTGTCTATTCACGTCATAGATATCCATTGCCGTCACGTCATCGATACAATCTTCATCTGCTGTGAGTGCATCCGCCAACCATTCCTGGCATTGCCGCTCTCCGGAGGCCTCGGCAAGGCTATTGAACGCCTCCAGAGCCGGTTGCCATTCGTTGCACACCCGTCGCCACTTCCGGTTGAGTATTGAAGCTGTTTGTACTGTCAGGTTGTAGTTTCACAGGCGTCGGAAAGGACGTACTGATGCGAGTCAGCTTCATCCAATTTGAATCGTTCATTGTATCGTCGATCACCTCGCGTCAGTGAGCGGATGACATGCCCCATGTGGACTCTGAAATCGCGTTCGTCTTGTTCCACAATGTCTCGATAATTTCGCCATCCTGCATTCCAGCTCCCCGGATAAAGTTGGATGAGAATCGGGGAAAGCAAGGGGGAATGTGCCCATGAACATGGAATTGGCCGATCCCGCGCATGAACGTCAGCCCGTCCGGCATTGTGAGCGAAGGGCTATCCCGGAAGCGGCGGTAGAGGTTGGTGAAGTACTGGCACATAACGTCGTACATAACCAGAATGCAAGTGAGTCCGTTCAGATACGCCAAGATCCAGTGGAGCATGTAGTCCATATTCCGTTGCCTGGCAGCCGTTAGTCCCCATGAAACGAGACCCCCACGCTTGGATGGACACACCGTTCGCCTCCTTGAAAGTCTACACACGCATGAGGGGCAAAGAATCCGTGGCGGGAGCATGCTGCGGCTCCGATGCCTGTTGCCTCTAGCTTTCCCTTGCTGACGGAAGAGTTAAGCACTGCCCGGTGATCATTACAGGTGATGGTCTGCGTAGAATGTTAATTTCCGTGGCTCCGGACGTCAATAATATAGCCACGGACCTCTTTAAACTCCTTCGCGGTCCCCAGGTGGCGCTTGTACGGCTCGTCCGTTACCATAAATGCGTGCCCATCGGCGAGCGGAACATCATCCTCGGGGTTTCTCATGTGGCGATGCTGGGCGGAGAAGTTTCCATCGAGTACAACGGACCGCATGTATTTCCATCTTACAAGCGGCTTAGAAATGTCTAACAGGTGAAGGAAGAGGGCGTACTGCTCCGGGTCGTTTTCCCATCCCTCCGGAAGGTTTTCACCAGGCTGCGGACATGCCGGACAGCGGATAGCCATGGCTCCGGGAGCGATAGTATCTGTTCGGTGTCCGAAACCGGATGACAGTCGGAGGCGTATATTGCGCCATTGTCATGATGCCCGAAGAAGCTCTTTGTACCGATCCTGTCGACCGACTTAGTGATGTTTCAATTCTGGAGGCATATTACCCTACCGGAACCATATGCGGGAATGTATCATTGGTTGTCCGACGCAGCTTGTTGTAGTAGTTCCGAGCGGCGGTCTTACATTCCTTGTTTGCGAGAAGAAAGTCGTCCAGCACCCGTTCGGTAAAGATCGTCCGGGGACGGTGTATGGATGCCGGATAGTATCCTAGGTCGATGAGCTGCAGATCATCCCGGGGGGCATCCGGACAACAGCAGAACGTCACAGACATTTCGTGCACGCCGTCCAAATCCACTACCACCATCATCCGATCACCCTGGACCATGCGATAGTCAGCCAAAGGCATAGCAGTGTATATAGGGTCTCCAAAGCATGGCAGCTCGGTGACCGAAGTGACGAGCGTCTCGTCGTCGGGTCGGAAGTCCATTTCGGCATCTTCATCGTCAATGTCGGGGCCCTCCTCTCCAGCCATATATGGGGGCTCAGTCTCCGAGTTATCCGGAGGTGGAGCTGCATACTCCGGCTGTGGCATGGACCCCGCGGGATACGTTCCGAGACTGGGACACGGCTGGCCACGGTGTCCGGCATGAATCTGGACCCCGAGGTCCCGGAGCCACCCCGGATGGTAGTACTCACCCGTCCAGAACTCGACGCGGTGCAGCGGGTGAGATATATGGCGGGCCCGGCAGCATGCAGCGCAGAGCGAGGGGATCCCATGACAGGTCAAGCACCGCCATGTAGCCGGGTGTCCGCACTCCCCTAGGCCATCATCCGGAAGTCCCTCCCGGGCAAGTCCACGGTGGAGATACTCCTCCCGAACCTCTAGAAAATCTCTCTGGAAGTCGTTCTGAGACTGAATATGTATTCCCATTGTTCCGTCAGTACGGAGGCATTGTATACACATTTATGACTTGCCTTTCCGGTACGCGGCACATCATCAAATGTGAACTCGAAGCCAAGAGGTGCTCCCTGGTCTATGCCCGGCAGGTTGATGTGACCTGGACCCGGTGTAGTTCGGGCACTCGCTGCTGGTGATGGCTCGGCGGAAGAGGGCGGAAGACTCCCTACGTTTGGCAAATCCAGACGAACTTTCTTTGTCGTCGTCTCCAGACCGCGCCCAGTCTTCCGGGTCTTCAAAGTATACTCTTTGAATGGCTCCACCTTCTCGAAACGGCGGCGGCGCGACATTGTTGGAGACAGCAGGAACTCGCAAGGGTGTCAAGGTGGAAATGGTTTGTAAGAAACGTTCTATGTACATTCTACAAGGGGCAGACTTCGTTAATGTGAGCAAAGCCTGGGACCGACATGCCAAAGTGAGTATGGACATTTTCAACCATGT
Source organism: Ganoderma lucidum (assembly GCA_019426095.1). Taxonomy (NCBI): domain Eukaryota; kingdom Fungi; phylum Basidiomycota; class Agaricomycetes; order Polyporales; family Polyporaceae; genus Ganoderma; species Ganoderma lucidum. Next base: position 201,362 of record JABWUW010000022.1, read on the forward strand.
ACAATGCGTAGCAAAGTCGATCGCCCTCCACCCTCGCGACACCGTGCCGGATGACTCGTGAACATAGCACGGCAATCGTTCCGCTATCGTACGGCACGGAGACACCGAGGTTGTGGAGCTCGAGAAGCGCCTTTTGTCCGTAGGTGCCCAGGGTAAGTAGGAGATCGACCCATCCCGCACGGGTGTTTTTGTCCCGATGGAGCAGTGACAATCGATTGATAATAAATTGAACGGAGTTGAAACTTGTGGGCCAAAGTCGCATGACCTCACTCGCTCTGGTCCCCTCCGCGAGTATGTTCCGGATCAACTCCTGGGAGACCCTGTAGAGTTCCAGGTGAGTTACCGCTAGAATTCCGTCGAGGAGGCCGCCCGTCTCCTCCATCTCTGCCATCCACTGGTACGCTTCCGCACTCGTCGACTCCTTACTCGGGAGGGGCTTGTAATTCGGTCCCTTGAATGTGTTTAGTACTACATAGAAGCACTTCAATCACAATTATAGACGTACTGTGTGCCCCAGCTGGAAGCCTGCCGGATAGAGTGTGACTACTCCGGCACCCCACGTCGGACTCGGGTTAAAGTATAAAGCGGAAGTCCGCCAGTTCCCTTCAGGCTTTCCCGGAGGCGTCAATTTGAGCTTTGCACGGCCTTTCAGTGCCTCAGATGCCTTGAGGAGGATTTCCTATGACGTCTGGGGCCTCGTTGCAAATCGATAAATGATTATGATTGGTGTGCTTACCTGGCGTGCCGGAGGCAGAATTCCGGGAAGGGACCAAACCAAAATATTTCCGTCTCTGTCCAGGAACACCGTGGGGTGCCGTACAACGCAGAGTGGGCCTGTCCGACTGATGACCTCTTCTGCGGAGGTGATGGGCGGGAACTCTCGAAGAAGGCGATCTTGACTTCCTTCTTGAGAGTAGTCATCTTTGGCAGCATGTTTGCATACTCGCTTGCATTCCAGGTGGCCGACACTGCGACACATCAGAACCTCGTGTTAGGGTCCAAAAATTTCATTTACATTGGTTTTGGCTTGCATGTGCCAGCATTCGGGCAATAGAGTCGCAATCCTTCATTAGCTGGAATGAAATCGGAGGAGGGGTGGGACGCGACAATGGTGCTTGTCCTTCATCCAAATCGGGAAGTGACTGCAATCAATGAAAATGATACAGCGCTACAATGTAAGCCGTAGTGCGCCCCCGGTCCTCGATTTTGGACAACGGGTCAACTTGACCTGCACTGGTCTCGGGTGACATAGGCTCAGTGATATGTTATACAGTCAAGGGCAATGGGGTGTGTGGATGGAGGAGAACAAGAACCAAAAAGTGGTCATTGGCCAATTATGACCGTGTGGCAATTGACTTGATGTGATGCACTGCCCTTCGCTTAGCCGGCAAGGACGGGCCGGGGATTTAGTGGTTACATGTGCTGTCCGGCCGGTGCGGGTGCCGGCCAGGCATCCACACTTCACGGTCATTCTAGAGTGAGACCTCATCCTTCCGCCCATAATTTTTATCTCTCCATCCGCTCTGAACCGATTATCCTCCCTGCGTCAACCTCTATCATTGAGCATTACTACTACCCACCATGGCCCCCCACCGCAGCGACCTAACGTCCTACGAGGAAGACCTGCTCAAGAAAAAACAGGGCGAGTACCGGAACAAGGCTGCCGCAGATAAGGCCGCCTTTCGTGAGGCCCTTGCCAAGCACTTCTTGGTCAAGCGTGAGGTTGAGGCCACCGACCTCCTCATCGACTTCTTCTCTCAGGTATGTCGCATTCCTTGCGCATTAGATAAATACTTACTGCATTATTGGTAGAAAATCTATACCTGGTTTAGCAACCACGGACCGAAGAAGAACAAGGAGGAGCAGGGGTTCAAGATTGGTCGCGCCTTTACCGGAGAGCGTTGCTGGGGCCTGAAGAACCGTTCAACGATCAAGGATGCCCTTCCGGACATCGATCCGAAGTCGCAAGGGTATGTCGCTCAATGGAACAGCACTCGGAAGGCGCAATGGGAGGCGTTGGAGGAGGACGAGCAGGATCCCTGGAACGAGATGGCTCTGAAGTGGAACGAGGAGGGCCCGGACGACGATGTGAAGCCCGAGTGCGTAGAGCCCACTATCTGGCAGTCACTATAACTGACATAAAGCAGGCTTGCACGGAAACAGGCTCTCCACTGGATGAAAGGGGTGTCCCGAACCTTTTGGAAGCAATTCGGCATGCCGCTATTCATATACGGCGTGTTTTAAGACGAAGAAAAAGAGCTCAATGCGTGCAGGTACGCTTCAGTAACATAATATGCACAGCGCATCGGCTGAGTGTCGTGGTAGCTACGACACCTCCGAGCTGTTCGTCGACGAGGACAAGTCGTACCCGCAGTTCCGGGCAATGAAACAGTGGGATGTGAACGTCCGGAAGAAGTTCTGGAACTTCTGGTCCGCCATTCTCAAGCCGGAAGATGCAGACGAGAACCTACGGGACGACGTTCGTGCTACGCAGTCGGCCGGTGTCGTCCCGTTCGAATTCGACACCTACGATGATGGTACACCCATACTCATCGATGAAGAGAACGGCGACAAGATGCAAACGTCGTGGAAGCAGCAGGTCTTTCGACAGTACCTCCGCATCCATTACCGTACGTTCACCCGTAGTGTGTTTCCCCCATAGTCTTGCTGACCTTGCAAACAGAGTTTGCTTGCGGACAGAAGAAGCCACATGCCCCATTTACCGCTATACGAAAGAGCCCCAACAGCTTCTTCGCCCCAGGCATGCTTCCGGATGCGTTCCAATGGAGCGACCCCAGCAAAATCGTCGACCGGCATGTGGCTGAGTTCTTCGACCATATCATCGCTATGGAGAACCCGGACAATCAGGCTCCCGAGGGCGAGCCACGTCGCTTCCGGTAAGTCACTATCAGACGATGGTCGACGGTGTCCCTCAGTATCTCCCCGCAATCTATCCGGAGGCGATCGCACCAAATAAGCCAGCCCGTCGCACTAAGAAGACTGTTCACCCCCCCACCTTCGTCACGTCTCCGGATGACGATCACATCGCGTCCGGGACTCCTGCGCAACCGGCCCGAAGCGTGTCGCTGCCTTCCAAGACCCGTCGGACAATGTTCCAGCCAACCCGGAAGCGGGTGAGGGAACTCAACATCGCTGCCCGTGCCACCGCAAGATGCAACGCAAGTGCGAAGAAGAAACAGACAAAGGCTGGCGGTGCTAGAAAAAAGAAGACCATCGATGCGGAAGAATGGGAAGTGGACGAAGAGACGGATGACGATGACGGGCACTCCGAGATCAGTGACTACGAGCTCCATGACCGACACTTGTCCGACGACGAGGGGGATACCGCCGATCTCCCGGACGAGGAGGATGATAGCGACCGGCCTCTAGCCACTGGCGTCCGAGGGTCGCGGAGGGTTGCCGGAGGTCCTGGGAAGGGTAAAGGGCGCGCAACAGCAGTCGATGAGCTACAGAGCCCCATTTCCGGGGCGACTAGCCCTAACGGCCCACTTCCTCCGTGCAGCGTCGGAGCCAGTGGGCCCGCTCGCTTCGAGTATCTTCGGGGCCTTTGCTCGGACGCCGAATACCAGGCCATGCTCAATCGTCACCGCTCTAAGGTACGATCTATGTATCGCTCACCATTACGACGAATCTAACTATGCATGAGCAGCTTGAAAAGACCGTCCCGGTGGATGCGCCACAGGGCTTCGCATGGCTGTCATGGGCCTATAGGTCGTGCTACCTACCGGACGACTTCCATGGCAACCGTCGGGATGTCGAGCGTCTGTTCGACTGGTTCCGGAAGGGTCTGACGCCCTCCGCCACAGTGGGAGAAGTCCAGATGTACGCCCTGGCCATGGGGCTCACACTTCGCGACATGCACGTCTCCCAGTTCCTAAACGACGACGAAGACGTTCCGGACCTCCCCTTCCACCTTCCGATAACCCTGCTGACCTTCGACAAGATTCCCGAGCTCGAGGAGTTCTGCAAGGCGAACGCGGTCCACCGACCCCGCCCGGCAGGGAAGGCCACCCAGCCGGACGTTGGCCATCGCTTTGCTACCCCTCCGGACGAGCACGCTAGTGCTCCAGCGATGCCCCCGACGATGGAACCCACTGCAAGAGATACCCGCCCCGGGCGGAACGTCTCACATGCCCGCCCCTCCCACGATGCTACCCAAGCGGACGCTAACGAGGATGAAGATGCAGATGAGCAGCCGGACGTGCCGGAACCGTCCATTCAGCCTCGGACGACCCGGTCAAGGGGCGCCGCATCCGCACCAGCCGTTCCGGACACAGGCATGGCGACATCCGGGCAGGGCAGTACATCTGCGGCTGCAGGGGCTCGTGCTGAGCAGACTGCCACCCGGAAGCGTGCCCGGAGTGGCGGGAACCAGGCCAGCGATGACCTGACGATCAAGACACGCCGGCAGCGAGCTCTGATGGAGCGCGACACCCAGGCCGCCCCTGCTACTCGTTCGCAGGCATCCGGGAGCCGCACTCGGAAGAGCAAGAAGGGTCGGTAGGCACGTGTTAGCCTGTGGAAATGTTTTTGTATCATACATGTGACAATGGCAATCGTTCTCATATTTTCTGCTATGCAAGAGAAGTACACATTGTTCGGCTACGTAATACATGCAATATTGTACAGACAAATGTCCAAGATATCATTGCGACGGCTCACCCATCTCCTGGTCTTCTGGCTCCGGATGTTGCGTGCGGGTGCGGGCAAGGTTGGTGGCAAAGTCCCGGAGGTCGTCCGGCTTAAGCCCAAACATACCGAAGTAGTCCTCGATGGCCTTCGGAACCCGTGCCGCCACCGCCTCCTCGACCCGGGCCTCGAATGTCGTCTCCAGGACGTCCAATCGCTCGGAGAGCATTTTGACGTCCTCCAGTGGGGGTATGGGGCTCCAATTGAATGGGCTCCAGCGGGCCGGCACTGGAGACACACGCGGACCGACTTGGGCAACTTGCGACGGCGGAGACATGCCCAGTGGGAACGGGTGAGGCGGGGTGAGCCCAGTGACGAACCGGGCGCTATCGGCGGGCTCTGACATCGCTCGCCCGGGGACAACGTCGACGACGGCCGGTTGGCGCGAAGGTGGAGGTGGAGATGGAGCCGGAGGCGGTTGCATGGGAGAGACCGGAGGATCGTCAGAGGGTGGAATAGGAACAATGGTGGGAAGGGCGGGCTCCGGATCGTCAGGATCGCCCAAACGGGGCGAAGCTACTTCCTCTGCCAGCTGCCCTAGCCACCCTCCCGGAGGCCCACCGGGCTGTGCGTAGACGACGCCCATCTGGTCCTCCACTGCCTGGACACGCTGCGCAAGAACGTGGACCTGGAGCGCGACCTTTCCGGTGTCTTCAGAGGCCAGTGTCTGTTCCTTGGAAAGGACGGCCGCCTGGGACATGACCCTTTTCACGTCATCCAAGATTTGTATGTTGGTGTCGTGGAGGGGCTTGATGGAGCTTTGAACACCCTTGGAGATGTCCGTGATGGTCGACCTATACGTGTGATCCAACGACGAGAGCTGGGTGTGGATACGGAGAAGGTCGCGCTCCAGGATCTTCTTTGACAGCTCCAGCTCCGGGCACATATGCTCAACTGCCTCTGTTGGCGCGTCGTCGAGCCGTTGGTCCACAAGCTCCACCCTCTTCTCAAACCGGGCCATGTCGTGGCGAAGGGGTCGGACATCTTCGCGCAATGCTCCGTACCGAGCCCACATCTCATGGTACAAGGCCTCGAGGCGGCTGTACACTTCGAGCATCTCGACGAGGGCGGAATAGCTCGCGGGGATAGTGGGTACGTTCCGGAACGCCTCCGCCAACGTCCGGGTATGGTTCTGTGCGTCGATCATGATGCTAGTGACGTCAGCGAGGTCGAGGTCGGTGGCCTGGACCTGGTTGTACAACCGCTGGATGGCGTCTTGGAATGAGACGATGGACTGTGAGCCTTGGATGGAATTGCGCCTGCGAATGCGAATGCGCTCTTCAATGCGGGCAAGCTCGTAAGCCCGGGTGGCAGCCGTAACGACAATCGGTTCCAGGTTGACATTCCGCTCTCGGGCCTCGTCGACAAGACGATGGGTGTTTGGGCCAAGGGTAAAGGTCCGCGGTGTACCCGGATCGTGAGGGGCGGCGGCCGTCGGGCTCGAGGGGTCGGCCGAGAGGCCCATTGGGGGGTTGAGGGGGATGCCGCGGAGCTCGAGCACGTCCGCCAAGGTCTCCATGGGGTGGTCAAGATACGGCCCGGGGGCTTGATCATCGGCCTGCGAAGTTATCCATGGCAATGTTGACCAATTGACTGAAATAAATAATCCAGACATAAGCAAATGTGCGCAGTACCATAACATGGGACATTACCTTTCAGAGACTGCGGGATAAGGTGGCCGGTGGAATCAACCGGGTCAGCCTCAATGGCACGAGAGGTGCTGCCCCGTGCATGCTCCGAATATGCCATGAACTCATGCTCCGAGAGTTCAGTGGCACGATAGCGTAAGTCACCCCACGGGGTTTTCGGAGTAGTCGTCGTCGTCCTTGGTACCCGTGTATCCCGGCGTTTTGGCACGGACCGGTTTTCATGCTCAGCGGGGGCAAGATAATACTGCTCGTAGTCATCGGTGTGCGAGAATTGGGGAACCGGGATAGTCGTCGAGCCATCCGGAAGCCTGCGTGGGACCGAGTTATAGTCGGGGTCGTCTTCATCCTCCGGACCGAGGCCCGGAGGATGAGCAGGACCTCGGAGGTGGCTGCGCGCATACTTCGGGGGCTGATCCGGAGCCGGAGGGAGAACCAGGTCTTCGTACTCGAGCTCCGATTCTGCCTGTGCATCGGGGTCGTCCAGAACGTTCGACGACCCTCCCGGTGTCGATGCGGGAGGGGATGTGGGTTGTGGGGATGTCCGGAACAAGGAGGGAGCTGGGGAGGCAGATGTCGAGTGCGCTCGGGATAGCGACCGCGTTCGAGGTCTCCTGGAACCGCCGGTCGGAGTCTTCGCCACTGTACGGGCCTTCGGAGTGACCTGGGATGGCAGGGGATTGCCGCGTGTGCCGAGCGGCCTCTCCATGGGCCAGGTTCGTGGCGGAATAAGCTCCGGGAGAAGCGGGATTGGAGGCCTGCCACGGTTAGAGGGATACCGTGGCGCCGGAGAATGTTGATCGACGTTCGGAGGGCCCTTGTGACGATCGGCCTTTGAGATGGCGCTGTACTGATCGACGAACCACTTAGGGGGTTCGTACAGCTTCGGAGCCCTCTGAGGCAGCACGTTGTTATTCCGACGGCCCGGCGAATGGCTTCGGCGGAAGTAGACGTAGCCCAGGTAGGCAGCGCTGACCGGAGCGCCAACAACCGTGAGCGTACACTTCACCTTCTTCTGCGAGCAACGCAAGCACGAGGAATTGACCAAGCCACAGAACAGACACTGTGCCTTGGCATCCACACAGGCATGGCACGGGCGCGGCTATAATAAGGACAAGTTAGAAATTGATGCATAGGAGGGAATGCAGTCGATGCGTACATGCGGCGCCCAGGTAAAGGGCACGGTCTCCTCCGGCAAGTTGTAATCCAAACGGAGCCTCTTGGTCTCGTGCTCGTCGTTGATCTCCGATCCTTCGGGAGCTCCTTTGCGCTTCGACTTTCTTGCTGTGGTCTTCACACCTCCAGAGGCACTCGCACCTTGCGTTGTGGCCATCTTCGCCCATGATGAGGCCTTCTTCTCGCGCTGGCTGTGTCGGGTCGATGGTGTTGCAGCGGGAGGTTCCATCTCTTCCTCCTCCATGTCCTCGTCGACGTCTGTGACCTCCGGAGCTGCGCGGCCCTTGCCCTTGTCGTTGGCCCTTCCTCGAGGCACTTCTTCCGGCTCCATGTCGACATCAATCGCCTCCGGTATATGGGCCGGAGCCTCACGACTGCTTGCCGGAATCCGCAGAACGGCCTCGTCGAGGTGCGGACTGCATCCGGCTTTTCTGGGCTTGTTCCACGGGTGTGTCAGTTAGTACACAGCTGCGGAAGTTAATCACAAGCAGCCTACCTGGACGCGCACCCTGACGACGGGCTCCGGATTCCCGAGGACGGCCCCGTGGCTGGGCGGACGGTCCCTGGGCTTCCTGGTCGTCTTCTGCAGATACATTTGTGAGTATGCGGCTGTCGAGTAATTTAAACCAGCTTACCTTCATCGGATGTGCGTACAGAAGGCCTCCTCGTTCTTCCCGATCTGTCCCGACCGTCCTCAGAACGTGTAACTGGGGGTTGGCACCTGGGATCTTCAACCTCCGTCCCTATGGAGTCGCATGAAGGATCAAGAGAACAGTTGATTAGTATGGGTGCGGTACATTAAAGAAATACGAACGCACTATCCATGTACTGCTCCCACCAATGCGCTTGGATCCGGTCGAGCGGAAGCAGGCCCTCAGGATCTGGAGACATGTGCAGCGCGCCCTTCTCGAATTGCTTCGGCGGGTTGAGGGCCATGTGTCCTTCTTGAACCGGCATGACAGTATCTGTGTCGAATGGGCGCTGCAAGACGGTAGATCAGTTATCGTCGTCCAGTAGCTCGCAGACTTCTCCTACCGGTTGTTCATGCTCCGGTGTGGACAGAATTGCCACATTGTGCGCCCAAATCGCCCCCATCGCAAGAGGGGGCAGCTTCCGGAACCTCGCCCGGGAAAGGACCTTGATTAAGTCCATCGTCGTCTGTCGGAACCGACTGTCCCAGCCCGCTCGCTTTGGCGAGTCCTTGCCGGGTTTGTGCATCCATGCGTAGTGGAGCTCCGTCGCGAACATCGCGGCTTCTTCTACCTGCTCCTGCGTAGGAGGAGGCCTCTTCATCTTCTGCTGTTGCTCGGCGGTTGATTTGTGGCTAGACATAGCGGTGGTTTACGCGTAGTGGTTCGGGTTTGAAAGTGAATTGCACCCGTGGCGCATCGGCTGCAGATCCCTTATCGGATGGAGGAAAATTTTGAGGCGCCCAGCCGGAGTTAGCCGCCTGGCGTTGAAGATGCTTCTCCCGTAGTTCGACAGCGCGATGGGCCTTGTCTATGCAACACCAACCCATGTAAGCCCTGCGGGCCATGTTGGGTTAACGGTCCGGGTCTGAATAGTGTATTCCCCCTCATATATACACAGATTTCCTGCCATGGCTGACAAAAAACGAGCACGCGCTGAGTCACAATGTAAGCATACCTTTCTCTACTGTAATTCCCTATTAACCTTCAGCAACAGCATCAGAACCCCCCCGGGCTGTCAAACATGTCCGAATCCAGCTTCCGACACCTAGCCGTGTCCAGGAAGCTCTATTACTTGAAAATCCGGGATCATCGCCGGAGCATTCACGACGGTGAGCAACTCCACGGCGTATACTGGTTGGGGCCATCGATAAGATGATAACATTCGATATTGCTTTTGTACAGGGACACAGAGTCCGAGCATTCCGTGGGTTCATCCCGGGGAGCTGGGAGCCCCGACACAGATCATGCCGCTGCCCCCACCCCTTTGCTCGAAACGGCCCCGGTACGGCATCTCTACCATCCGAAATCGATGCAGCAGATTGCCATCCTTGCCCCAGACATCTCCGAAGAGGAGCCATCTACTCCGGACAGGGTTCCCACCCCCCAACTGTTCAGTTACGGCTCTGAGTCTCCCGATCCGCCCGCCCAGGATGACCATCCGGAACCACTGCAGAAAGCACCGTCATCGTCCCGCCTGCCTCCGATGAGGTCCCTATAGCTCCGGCCGCCATTCCGGCGGCCGGAATCTTCACATATGACTCCGACTCTGACCCGCCGAATCCACCCTTCCAAGAGTCGGGATCGATGGAATTGTACGTTGCAGACTCCCCGGACACACCCCCACAGGGCTCCAACATTGACACCACTCATCCTTCATCCCTGGAGTTTGGACCGATGGCCTTGTATGTGGCGGACTCGCCGGACACACCGCCACAGGTCTCCGACACCCTTCCGCGCATGGAGTCCCCTTGTCGAGACTCGCCCATTCCCACTACCTCCGACCTGGCCGTTTTATTCTACTCAGACTCGTCTTCACCTTCGCCGATGCGAGACATCCACCAACCCCTCACTCTTTTTTCGTACTACTCGGACGATGATGGGGACAGCATCCGGAACTCCCCCATCCGGAACCCGCCCATCCGGAACTCTCCCATCCGGAACTCTCCCATCCGGAACTCTCCCATCCGGAACCCGCCCATCCGGAACGTTCAGTACATCCCTCCGCCCCCGCCGGGGCCATCACCGGGGTTACTAGACACACAACGCTACCTCCCGGAGTCTCCTCGGCCCATCCATCCGGTCGATCGTTACACGTGGAGGGTGGATCAGCGAGATACTTCAATCTCTCCGGATCCCATTTCGGACCCTTCCCACATTTCGGAACGCACTCCGGTGGCATCCTACCACCTTCGCAACCACAGAGACACCCCTACAACCTCCATTCAACAGCTCCAGGTAGCTTCTCCTCCGCCCGGCATCGATTCAACTCGGGAAGAGGACGTGCACATGGCCGAAGGGTCTGGTATGTCCCAAGATCCCCTCACCTATCGACGACTTCATTTTCAGGAGATTGACTCTATGTCATCTCCAGAACTCCCTGAGAATCCGTACACATCTCCAACAGGTTCCGTCGGGGCGGACACATCGCGGAACCTGTCAGACGAGCGAGCACAGCTAGCTCGAGATGTCGAGATTTTGGAGGAGCAACAAGGTAACCTCCGCGGTCTTAGGCGGACCCCACTAGCATACTTACCACCATCCTGGGATGGGTACCATGCATTTCTCCTGTCGAGGGTCGACTCAACAAGGGTGATATGGGATACGTTGGACAACGGACGTGAGAACAGCTCAGAGTGATATGTGCATGTGCAAGGGTTATTTTAGTACTGTATATCGCTCTAATTCCATGCTGGTTTCCATATGTTAGCCTGTCCCGTTAACATATGCCTGTGGCCTAGACGAACTTACCAAAGTGGAAGCTTTCTCCTCACTGGTCCACAATTGTATCCGCCGGCTGGTTAATACTATGAATTCACCTCCGGTCAGCCCAGGACATGACGGGCCGGGTAACATAAGATCGTGCATATGCCATCCGGCCGATTGCTATTCCTCACCAGGTCTACCATCCGGCCGGTCATACCATAGCTCAGAATATACATATATGAGTCAGATTGGCGGAACACATATCATATGCTCTCTCTAGTAACACATTTACCCATTACAACTAATAACCCATACCCGACGGGCCGAGGGATATAAGTACCAGCATATAACGTCCGGCCGAGGGACATAAGTAACAGCATATATCGTCCGGCCGGACAATGTGTGCCCATGGCTCTATCGCCTGGCCGGGAGCCCCAAACATATGTTGCCCCCATATATTTGGCATGTTCCAGAGGGGACACCATAGCTGCTCTAGTTGGGTTATAATATGCTCCCCTTCCATGTAACGAGTTCAAAGTAATGGGCACGGGAGCTCGGTGGTCGAGTAGCATATATTACACTGTTAATATAAGTATGGTGTCTCTATTCAGGCATTTTGTCCCTTCCCCAAGGTCAGAAGCTCCATAGCAACCAGAGGAAAAAGGTCCGGGACAATTAGCATACGAATTGAGGAAGTTCCACAACCCCATCCTGCTCCCAACACGAGGGAGCACTGCATTCACATGCAGAGGCGCCGGGGCACCATCTAACAGGCATATCTTTACTTCCTGTTAATACGCCACAGATATACAATGCTCCGGTACATGTCCGGACCGTTAAATAGTTATTGTGATCAAAGAACTGCATGTAGAGCGAGCCAAGGTATCTAACAGCCCATACCTACCATTCGAAAAATAGGCGCCGATACACCCCGGGTACCCCCCCCCCAAACCCGGCCGGAGTGCTTTTCCCCACCCCATCTCCGGCCGGACACTACACTCCCTTATGTTTAGGCATACCGGCCGGGACCGGCTCTACAGCAATACTGTGGAATTACACACCCCGGGTGACTGCTATTACAAGGAACCTATAGTGGAGCCATGTGACGAACGAACGGTGCGCTATGTGTCAGTAGCTTCACTCAACTAGGATAATCTAAACACTCAGTTAGAATATATCCTGGATAATCCTTACCTTAGTCTATCCTTTCTGCCGGGCAAGGCCATGTCAAGGGGGAAGACAGTGTGGGGAAGCTTAAGATAGAATAGTATGGGGATAATCCCCTTATATCCTATCCGACATGTTGAACCTGGGTGGGGCAAAGGGCCCACGCCCGGGTGCAACTCTAGCGGACGCTCCGCATACTTACCTGGATGTGGGTGTTAGAGGCTTGCGGTACACGATAGCGTACGTGATGGGAGGAGTTAAAAGAGTTCTCCATTCAGCTCATAGAGAGCCGTCTTATATACTACTGTAGAGTACAGGATTATATAAGAGTCCGTGTGATCACTGTTGTGATCACAGTACCAGTTACTTATGGTAGCCGGTGACCGTACGGTATAGTTGCCCGATTGGGCTACAGGGCGGCTAAAGGCCAGGTGTTCGGACCGACCATCCGGAAAACCTTACTCTACAATGGCGAGTAAGGTTTTCCGGAACCACGGACCGAAGCCCGTGTCCGGTGGCTGGGCGCCAGTTCAACACTCCCCCTCACTAAGTATCCATATAGGTACGTAAGCGTAGTAGGCGCTCTAAGCAGCCCGGGGAAAGCGGAGACCAAGTTGCAAGCAAAATTTAATGAACTTCACTTCACCTAAGTTCTTGGTGAAGATGTCGGCAGGGTTGTCATTTCCTTCAATGAAGAAAATATCGACAATACCCTTCTCATATACTTCTCGGATGTAGTGATAGCGGATATCAATGTGCTTAGACCTCGATTCTGTAACAGGGTTGGATGCAATAAAGATCGACCCTTGGTTATCTCCGGAGAGTGGTATATGATCCATATGGTAGCCAAGTTCAGCAAGCAGGTTGCGAACCCATACTACTTGGCGGCTGCAATCGCTCATCGCCATATACTCAGCCTCAGTTGAGGAGTGAGCAATAGTCTTCTGTGCATGTGAAGTCCACGAGAAGATCCCGTTCGCTAACTTCAAAAAGAAGCCTGTTTGCGATTGTCGGGTATTGGGGTCTGATGCCCAATCAGAGTCAGTACCGGCAACAAGGCCAGCCTAAGAGTCACCCTTGTAGACCAGTGAATAATTCTTGGTCCCAATGAGGTATCGGCAAATATAGAGTGCACGATTAAGGTGATCTTCAGACGGGTTGGACGCAAACTGTGCTAGTTTGGTCACGGCGAATGCCAAGTCCGGTCTGGTCCCTAACATAAGATAGAGTAAGGATCCAATAACTGTCTGGAACCTGGAGCGTAGCTCTGGTGTCGCCTGCCCTTTGTTGGGCATAGGTTGGTAACCGGCGGGAAGTGGGGTTGTAGCTGGTCGTGCGTTCATCATGGCGCAGCGTTCCAGTACTTTCTCCAAGTAGACGCATTGATCCAAGTGGATACTGCTGCCTTGGTGCACGATACGCATACGCAAGAATTCACTTGCGTCGCCAAGATCGCGGCATTCCCATTTCTTCATGAAGCGAGCTTTTAGTTGAGCTACAAGCTTCCGGTCTCGCCCACAAAAGAGCGCATCGTCAACATAGACGATTACAACTACCAGTTGACCATCGGATGATCGTTTGTAGATGTATATGCCTGCATTGTTGCTGAGCCGTTTAAAGCCCATCAACTGCATGGACTCAGACAGTGTGCGCCACCATGCAAGTCCTGCCTATTTAAGCCCATATAGAGCACACTTCAATCTGAAGACTTTGTGCTCGGTACCAGGGGCGCGAAACCCTTTTGGCTGCTCCATGTATATTTCTTCCTCCAGTTTGCCATAAAGATAGGCACTGCGTACATCGAGGCCTGAAATGTGCCAGTCCTCGAGTGCCACAAGTGCTATGATGAGATGGACTGTCTCAAAGCGTACAACTGGGGAGAATATCTTGTCGAAGTCTTCGCCTTCAACTTGGGAGAAGCCTTTCGCAACAAGTTTGGCTTTCTTACGACCGTCAGTTTTGACGTCGAATACCCAGCGATTTTTCACGACCTTCCGGCCTTTCGGTCGGTCGACCAAGTCATAGACACTGTGGCTGTGAAGAGCCTCTAGTTCTTCGTGGCAAGCGGTAAACCTGTCACAGCCGATAGACTGTGCCACCAAACAAACAAACAAAGGGCTCACTGATGGAGGGCACAAGTGGTGACAACAGAAAACAGTGGATAGATTGTCTAGACTAGAAGACACAGTGGGGCAGGGGCTGTTAAGCTGCCTACAGTGGAAGGGAGGAATGAACAGAAGACAGAATCTAAGGTTCATAGCCCCACATCACAGCCCTTATATACTACATGGCAACGGCGCACAAACCACCCTGAGTTTAGGGCAGGTCCTGGAACCTGTTGCAGGTGAGAATCCGATCTAAAAGAAGAGATAAGATAACGAGAAAGATAAGATAACCTTGCCCTGATAAGATCATAACCAAATTGGGGTAACCCCATGCTAGGGTCTTGGTGCTAGCCCGGGACAAACGGAGGGCAAATGTTGGTGCAACTAAACGTGGCGCGAAAAACCGTGACACTACCCCCTCTTCAAGACCTGAGCTCCAGCGAAGCGTTCGAACCATATTTGTCGATTAAACTGCTGGTGTACCGGTCGTGGATTGGTGAGTGAGATGGGCTGAGGCGCGTCTGGGTGGTCAACATGGAACTTGTCTAGCAGCTCTTTGCAGTGTTTGACGTTTCGTACTGGCTCCCAGGTTGCGTCGCTGACATTGTATCCTTCCCATTTGACCAGGTACTGGACATATCCTCGGTGGGTTCTCGAGTCGAGTATCTTTTCTACTCCATACTCGTCATGTCCTTCAACTTCGATGGGGTCTGGCTTGGCTGGGTTTCGATCACCGATCTCATCCTCATGGTAAGGAATGAGTTTTGAGGCATGGAAGACGGGGTGGACCTTGTTCTGGTGTGGCAACTGAAGTCGGAAATCCGCTGGTCCTATTTGTTCGAGGATGTCGTAAGGCCCAAAGTTCTTGGCCGATAGTTTCGCGGAGGACTGCTTGATCTTGAGGTCTTTTCCCTTGAGAAGTACCTTGTCCCCGACCTTGAATGGGACTTCACTCTTGTACTGATCGTAGTACCATTTCATCCGTTCAGCGGCAAGGGCTAGCGAGGACTGTGCCTGTTCTCGAGCTTCAGTACGGTTTTTGAAGACTTCTTCGAGGCTTGGGAATCCTAGGTCTTCGTGCACGTCTGGGGCCATTCTGGGGTGGTAGCCGTACTCAACAAAGAAAGGGGAGAGACCCGTAGATTCGTGTGCAGCATTGTTGTATGCAAACTCCGCGGTGGCTAGTAGGGTAGCCCAGTCATCAGGTCGGTGTTCAGTGAATATCCGTAGATACTGTTCCAGTGACTGGTTGACTCGTTCGGTCTGCCCATCAGCCTGAGGGTGGTATGCTGTCGACATTGAGGCCTGTATACCCAGCTTCTTGCAAAACTCCTTGAAAAGTGCACTTGCAAACTGTGTTCCCCTATCTGAGATAATCTGTCGAGGAAGTCCATGTAGCTTCAGGATCTGTTCGTATATCAACTCAGCTGCGTCTGAGGCTGAGAAGTGATCATCGCATGCAAAGAAGTGGGACCGTTTGGTCAATTGGTCCACCACAAAAGCAATAGCTGTGTACGTGTTGCCATGTCTGTCATAGGATTCGGGAAGCTGAGTGATAAGGTCTATACTCCAGACTTCCCATGGCCCGGCTGGTACGTCGTTTGGCTGTAGTAGGCCATATGGAGGAACACATGAGGCCTTGTTTCGTTGGCAAGTATCACAACCTTTGACATACTTCTTGACGTCGACAGTGATCCCTGGCCACCAGTAGTTGCGGGTGATTAACTCCTGTGTCTTCCATCGTCCTGGGTGTCCAGCCAGTAGCATGTCATGGTGGAGCTTGAGTAGGTCTAGTCGCAGTTGTCTATCCTTTGGAACGTAAACCTTTCCTCTGCGGAGGAGTAAACCATTCTCAAAGTTCCATTCCTGTAGTGCTTTTCCAAACTCCTGGGGGCCGCTGTTGAGCAGTGACTTATAATCCTTGGTCATTGTGTCATCTTCTAGTGCCTTCTTGATCCTTTCGAGTAGTTGTCCATCGTCGACTTCTGAAGCATGGTCTGGTTGTATTGCCTTGATAGCGAAAAACTCCGGTTTCAACAGGGTTTGTCCAACGTTGTCACTGCTTACCCCCTCTTCATGATCTGGCCTCCTAGACAGAGGGTCTGCACAAAGCATTGTCTTTCCGGGGCGATGTCGCAGATTGAAATTGAAACATGAGAGGAAGAGGCTCCAACATGCTTGTCGTCGAGTCAACTTCTGGGCTTGTCGGAAGTAGGTCAGGTTGAGGTGGTCAGACCATATTTCAACTGGCATTGGGTGTCCTTCGAGGTAGTGTCGATATTCCTCTAGTGCCCGTATGATTGCCAACAGTTCCTTGTCATAAATCTCATAGTTGCATTCATGTTCATTTAGCGACTTAGAATAGAATGCAACAGGGTGCCAGAGGTTGTCCTCTCCTAGTTGTTCCAGCACGGCTCCCGTTGCAAAATCAGATGAGTCTGTTTCTAGACGGAAGGGGGCTGTGTCGCTTGGGATTCTCAGGATTGGGGCTGTTGTGAAGGCCGTTTTGAGGGCTTGAAAGGCATTCTCCTGTTCCTCTTCCCACTTCCAAGGTGCGTCCTTGCAGGTAAGTATCGTTAATGGCCGAGAAATCTTGGAGAAGTCCTTGACAAAACGTCGGTAGAAATTGGCCAGGCCTAGGAAAGCTTGTACATGCTTAACCTTGGACGGTATTGGCCAGTTTTTGACACCTTCGACCTTGGCAGGATCCATAGTAATTGAATCCTTCGAGATGATGAGACCCAAAAACTCGACTGATGGCTGCTCAAACTTGCACTTTTCTGGCTTGACAAAGAGGTCGTTGGCTCGCAACTTCTCTAGAACCCGTTCTGTAAGTTGCCAGTGTAGGGTAAGATCATCTGTGAAGATGAGGATGTCATCAATGTAGACGACGACATGTCCTGTGGCGATCTCTTCCTTGAGGACCTCGTTCATCATGGCCTGGAAGGTGCTGGGTGCATTGCAAAGCCCAAATGTCATTACTGTTGGTTCGTAGAGACCGTGGTGGGTGATAAATGCAGCCTTCTCCTCGTCGCCTTCCCGAATACGAACATTGTTATATCCCCATCGTAGATCTAATGAAGTGAAGATGGACGATTGGGAAAGGCGGTCAATTAGGTCTGGTATCCGAGGGATAGGGAACTTGTCCTTCTTGGTGGCGGCATTGAGAGCACGATAGTCCTGTATGAGTCGTAAACTTCCATCCTTCTTCTTGACAAAAAACACTGGGGCTGCTGCTGGGCTTTTTGACCGTCGGATGTACCCCTTGGCTTCTTGTTCGTCGATCCAGCCATCCAGCGAATTCCGTTCTTGGGGGTTCAGAGGGTATAACTTGGCTGGCTTTGGTAGTGTTGCACCTTCTGCTAGTTCGATCGGATGGTCGTAAGCCTTGCGTGTTGGCATACGTTCCAACGCTGTTTTGGAGAAGACGTCACCATACTGGTGGTAGTGTGCTGGGACATGATTGGACCAGTATTCTCGGTCTTGTTGTCCTTGTGTTTCCTCTTTCTTCTCCATAACTCGAGCTTGTAGAACTCGGGCATCCGGATCATCCGAAAACTCCATCCAATA
Source organism: Ganoderma lucidum (assembly GCA_019426095.1). Taxonomy (NCBI): domain Eukaryota; kingdom Fungi; phylum Basidiomycota; class Agaricomycetes; order Polyporales; family Polyporaceae; genus Ganoderma; species Ganoderma lucidum. Next base: position 219,131 of record JABWUW010000022.1, read on the forward strand.
CACAAACTGGTCAGTATCACCCCAAGGCTCAGGGTTAAGCTGTCCGTAATGGTCTCGTGCAAACTCCTCTAGACGGGGCTCCTCGATGGCCTGTACCTCCTCTTCTTGGACTTGCAGTTGTTCCGGGTGACAAGTGCCTGGACATCGGGTAAAGTCTACTTGTCCATTCTTCCAATCGACTTCAGGGTTGTGCTCCCTTAGGAACATCATTCCAATGATGATGTCCTGGTTCCCAATATCTGTAACTAGGAAGGACTGCCAACTAGTGTGGTTTCCGATAGTAACCATACAGCGTACATAGTGAGTGATAAGACCCTTCTTGTTCTCTGTGGCATCTGCGTTAAACACCTGTATTTCCCTGGATAGTCGTCGTAATTCTAAGCCATGTTCCTGGACAAACCGATAATGTGCAAAACTTGAGTAGGCTCCACAGTCTACTAAGCCTTCTGTCTGGATTTCACGTATTCCTTGCTTAAGAGTGAGCTTTAGATCAAGCGATTGCTTCAGCCTGCGAGATGAGGTGAGGTATATATAACGTGATCTAGGTACAAAAGACTCCTCTAAGTGGTTTACGCTACTAGTACATATGAACCGGATGTTACGACCAGACTCCGTTACATCCGTTGAAGAAAATCCTGCTCGTCGGCCTCGACGATCCGTGCTGTGGTTTCTTGTTCCTGGGCCTTAGCTTTGCCCTTTTGGTCGTACTCCTTGAGCACATTGATTACAAACTCCATTCGGTCTTGTCCCTTGTCTTCTTCGTCCATAGCATGTAGTCGAGTGCCAGATGCGGAGCCCTTGGCCTTGGTCATGTCGGGGAGTTCATAGTAGCCTTTGTACACCGGGTTGCGACACTTGACTCCAGTTTTGAAAGGGTGTTTGCCACAACGAAAACAGAGCTTCTTGGCAAGCCACTCTTCTTGTTCCTTGGAGAGCTTTTCAGGCTTCCGCATTGTGTCGATGTCCATGGCATTCGGGTCCCGGGCAGGCCTTGACGATGGTGTGTGGTGCTTCTCTCCTCGGTAGTTCATTTCTATTCCGAGCACCCAGTCTAAGAAGTTCTCCCACTTGGTCGGCACAGTGGCCGGCTGCATTGAGTGGTGGGTGACCATCGTGGTGCGTACACCTCCTTTGCACTGAGCTTCGATGCGTCAGATGAGTTCGACATCTGAGTAACCAGACTTGATAGCAAAACGGCGGAAGTTTTCCGCAAACAGGGCCAGTGACGAGTGGGACTTGGCACAGTGTTCCTCGAGTGACTGTTGGGCTGACTTTTCTGGAGCAAGTTCTTGATATCCGCTGCTAAGACGTGCTGTAAAGTTTGCCCATGTTCCAAGTGGAACACCATCGGCTGCCTTTTGAGCGTAGTCATCCATGTACGACTGAGCACCTCCTTCTAAGAATAGTAGTGCCGTAGTAACCTTGTCCTCATCTGCCGTAATGTTCTGATACCTAAACCAAATACCGAGCTTCTGGAACCATTGTTCGATTGTCAACTCATGAGTCTTGCCTTTAAACTTGGGTGGGTCGGCGATCTTGGGACGGCTGGCTGTTGGGGTATGGGTTGTGGCCGGGTGTGTACGTGTGGAAGCGGGTTGCGTAGCAAGGCTGTTGACCTGGGCTTGAAGCTGCTTAATCACATTGATGAGTATGCCGTGGTTCTGGTTGAGGACGTCCATGTCTGCCTTCAACCCATTGTTCTCATCCTCTAGCCTTTTGCACCAGCCTCGGAGATCCTCCATGTCCTCGAGGTGTTTGTTTCCGCCGACCTTTTCGACCTGAAGCTTTTGGACGTCGGCCGCAACCTGGTTTCGGTGTTCATACATTTTGTCGCCGAGCTGGTTATAGGCCGTAAAAACTTCCTTCCGGGTAAAGTCCTTGATCATTGCTGTGATGTACTCAATGTACTTCTCATCGATACTGTAGAATATTCCAGCTGCCTTTGCCGCATCGTCCAATGAGTTGTATCGCACCCCATTGAAAGTCCAGTCTTCTAGAACCTAAAGGGGCTCTAGAGTAGGAGTGGGGGATGGCGGCCGAGTAGGGCGTCTAGGTGTCTCGTCGAAGTCCGAGGCATCGTCATGTTCAGACGGTGTGTGTGATCGTCCTTCCGGGCCAAATGTGTCCATGTCAAGTACTCGATACCGAGAACCAGTTGCCATTGTACAAATTCTAAACTTGTGGCAGAACTACCCAATCTAAGTACCCAAACTTGTTTAACTCGACAATTGCGTTCGCTACTCTAAAGAAGTTCTGTCCTAATCCTGCAAACTTAATCTTCCCAAACTCCTTACAGAACCACTCAATGCTCTGTTGTTGACTCCGAGTCCAGCTGGCTCCGTGTTGGCCAATGTTGTCACTGATCCACTCGAGCTGGTCGCCGACACGTTGGATGGCTAGACGATGGTCGTATGGGCAATCGTCGAGCAGCACCTTGCGGTCGAAGATGGCCTGGAGGCGTTTGAGCACGGCGTGGACCTTGACTTCTGCGATGGCGAGGTTGTCGCTGGTGTTGACACAGGTGAAGCCTGGGATTGGCGCGGCTGAGATTCAGTATTGGAGAGGGACAGGTGGGAGAGGAGGAGTGGAGGGACGACTGGGGAGTGGGGCCTGGATACGGGCAGGGAGGGGCAGAGGTCGAGTATAGGGGACAGGTCGAGGCAGAGCCTTGCGATGAGGGACTAGAGGTGCGTGCTCCCTATGACGGTAGCGAAGGTGATCCTCAAGACAGTCCTCACGTACACAGGATATCTGATCCTGGACGGGTAGATGACCGTGTCTCTTGAAGTGACGACGGGTAAACTCCTGGAGACCAAACTCCTCGGAGGGGATGGGGGATGATAAATGTTTATAAAACTCCTGGGGGGAAGAGAGACGGCTGGCTAGTGAGGGCACTGAGCCAGGGGCCTGTGGGTTAGATTCTGTCTAATGTCACAGCCGATAGACTGTGCCACCAAACAAACAAACAAGGGGCTCACTGATGGAGGACACAAGTGGTGACAACAGAAAACAGTGGATAGATTGTCTAGACTAGAAGACGCAGTGGGGCAGGGGCTGTTAAGCTGCCTACAGTGGAAGGGAGGGATGAACAGAAGACAGAATCTAAGGTTCATAGCCCCACATCACAGCCCTTATATACTACATGGCAACGGCGCACAGACCACCCCGAGTTTAGGGCAGGTCCTGGGACCTGTTGCAGGTGAGGATCCGATCTAAAGGAAGAGATAAGATAACAAGAAAGATAAGATAACCTTGCCCTGATAAGATCATAACCGAATTGGGGTAACCCCATGCTAGGGTCTTGGTGCTAGCCCGGGACAAACGGAGGGCAAACGTTGGTGCAACTGAACGTGGCGCGAAAAACTGTGACATTCACGTGTCTGCGCGCTTCTACAAGCATCTCATCTATGAGGGACGACGCATTGCTCCTTGTCCATCACTTCAGAAAGCACCTCAGTCCATTGTCCAGACTGACCTGTTTGGACAGTGTTACGTCGGTCAGGTGTTTGCGATACTTACTCACGGTCAGCAAGACGTCCCGACTCGAGAACCTCTCCTGCATGTACATTGGTTCAAGCGCCTGAAAGATGCGAACACAATGCATTGGGACCCATAGTAAGTTCTATGTGCTACTTGACCGCATTTTAGTTATTGACAATGTTGTCGTATCGGGTAGCCAGGAACTTGAGGTTTACTTCTGGGAAGCGAACGTGTTCCTCGACCCTACGCAAGAAGGGCCACCAGCTCTGATATCTCTCGACCAGATCACCTCTATGGCCTGTTGTATCTCCCTCTGGATCCATCAGCCCAACATCTCCAACGACGATGACCAACAGCACATTCAAATGCCTCAAAGCGACGGCGCAACAGCAACATGGGCCACCATTGGTCTTTCACGGGTAAGTAATTGATCTACAAAAGCGAACTACAATACTGACAACTAAAAGGATGGGGCTAGCATATAGATTAGCTTTCTCGGACTCGTTCGTGACTCCGTCACACATGACTTCCGCTTTGTGCGGGCGGTTGGGGGATGCTCGCATCAATAACGAAGTCAACATTTCCCGGATGCGCCTCGCAGTACTTCTGGTACCAGGTCGGGTTGAGCATGTCGACATGCACGGGTACGTCTGGAGGAGCATGGTTCTTGTCGTCAGAGAGTATGCGGCGCACCAAGACCGGGTGAGTCTTTCGCTTCCCTGTGCAAGCCTTCTCGAACCGAAGCTGATCTAAACGATCTATGATGCGATTCCCCTGGGCTCGTTTCAGCTGTGTTGTAGACTCGGAGGCACACCAAAGCTTTTCACCGCTCACCTCATCTGACCTATGCGCCGGCCTCATACGCTCCCACACTGTGACATGTCGCAGTCGAATCTCATCACTAGTTAACCCGGCTTTGGCCCCGACAAGTGCGCGGTGAGCTGTCTTCTTGTTTTCATCATCTGTGTCGATGTCTGACACTTCATCTGACATCTGGCTGACGTTGAGAAGATAGGCACTCGGATCCTCGTGGTACATCGCCTTGTACTCCTCGATGATGCTCTCACGACCGTCCAAAAGCTGTAGAGTGTATCGTTATCACTGATCAGTAGGACGTCTCGGAGAAGAGGGTCTGACTTACAGCCTCCTTACGGCGAAGGCGACGGTTCTTTGCCTGGTGAATTTTGAGCTTCTTCAATTTTGTTGGACTTGTCTGTTGCTGATAGGTCTGCCGCCAATAGCGAAACCTGTCCTTGGCGAAAGACTCAAGATCCACCATGGTGAACACGACGTGATCATGTGGCAACTTCCATGACAGTGAGTCTGCCTGACCGTGCTCTCTCAGCACCATTATCATACTAGATACTGAGCTACACTGACGTACCTTCTGCTCATTCCAGACCAGCAGTGCCGCACGCTTAAGGACTTCAGAGTTTGCAGCGTCCGCTACACCCCCCGAGAAGTCGAGGAACATACGTTGTCGAGGGGCGGTATGTGCACGTTGGACAGCCTCACCGCCCTCCTCTTCGGATGGCGAGTCCATATGGCCATCGTCTCTGTCCTCAAAGGGGTCGGAGTCGACCGGGCGCTGCGGAAAGATGCCCTTTTGGGCATCAACACCCGTAAGTTTCGCCATCATCTTGTCGATGTAATCCTAGTACTGACATGAGAATGCCGAACGAGGCGCAGATACCCACACGTACTTACCTGAAGCGTCTCCCGAACATCTTGCTGGTCCCCTGTTAAGTCGTCCACAGCGATGCTTAACACTCGTCTGTTCTCCGGGGCCTTCCGCCGTCTGGTGCGCCTCCGCTTCGCTCGGCCTCGAACTGGGCCCTCCGGCTCATGCGGAGCATCCGGCACCTGTCGTTTCAGTGTGCGCAGTTCTTCTTCCACGGTGGCAAGCCGCTGACTGAGGTCCTCAGGTGATGACATGTCGAGTCCTCGAAGCACAGGGTCGATAACAGGACCTGTCGTTTGACCCGTGACAGTGGATGGGAAGGACGCGAAATGCGGTGTCGAAGGCGCACGTTGGGGAGTCTGCCGGGGAGGAGCCTGCGTTGCCTGACGGTATGCTGTGCCAGCGCGAGCGGGGGTTACTGGCTGTGGATGGGACGTGGTAGATGGAAAAGTGTGCGCAGAGGTCCCAAGGGGTGGGTGCATAGCCATAGTGCTGGTAGTCGGCCCAGATCTTCCATCGGTACGATTGACAGTGAAACGTGAAAGCTCGAGGAAAAGTCTCTCCCGTGCCTCCGGGGAGAGGGCGTCGAGGTTGATCATAGAGGATTGTGACGACATGGGGATGCTCCAAAGGGTCTGTGTTGTCTCCGAAGCTATCTTATTGCTCGTCTTCAACCCAGCTCGCTTCATCCGCGTTGTGCTAGTACCTTTATTACACTAGATACGGTCGGGATGTCTGACTACCATAGCAGATAGTCTCGTTTATGCTCTAATGCTCGAGTCCTCCTTTATTTACCGGGTATGTGGCCACCTATAGAACACTACAAGCTAACCGCCAACTAAGAGTTGGTCAGAGGATGATCGGACAGGACATAGTAGTAGTAGTACGCGACGTCACCCGGCAGCGGCGGGTCATGGTGGTGGTGCAGCGTACTATGCACACAATACATGGTTTTCCTGACCCGTTCAATGTGTGTATAGCTGATAGCACATGCACTCTCTGCTTATACATGCATAGGTTCTAGAAGCACTAATCCCGCATCTGTGTAGCGTTGAGTAGGACGTGTACCGGAAGCTGTACAGGGCCGCAACTAGGGCGTCTGATCGAGGCTATGTCTACCGATGATTACGCGCACTCTTAGCACGTAAACAGACTGCGTCTAGGTCTTCTGTCCAGCTGATCGTAGGTCTATTTATGCCCACTCTCTGAACCTATCGAAACTGCCGGCAGGCGTGCCCTTTTTGCAGTGACTAGTGACTGTACAAATGGAAGCGGGCGGTGCAATCACTGCAAAAAGGGCACGCCTGCCGGCAGTTTCGATAGGTTCAGAGAGTGGGCATAAATAGACCTACGATCAGCTGGACAGAAGACCTAGACGCAGTCTGTTTACGTGCTAAGAGTGCGCGTAATCATCGGTAGACATAGCCTCGATCAGACGCCCTAGTTGCGGCCCTGTACAGCTTCCGGTACACGTCCTACTCAACGCTACACAGATGTGGGATTAGTGCTTCTAGAACCTATGCATGTATAAGCAGAGAGTGCATGTGCTATCAGCTATACACACATTGAACGGGTCAGGAAAACCATGTATTGTGTGCATAGTACGCTGCACCACCACCATGACCCGCCGCTGCCGGGTGACGTCGCGTACTACTACTACTATGTCCTGTCCGATCATCCTCTGACCAACTCTTAGTTGGCGGTTAGCTTGTAGTGTTCTATAGGTGGCCACATACCCGGTAAATAAAGGAGGACTCGAGCATTAGAGCATAAACGAGACTATCTGCTATGGTAGTCAGACATCCCGACCGTATCTAGTGTAATAAAGGTACTAGCACAACGCGGATGAAGCGAGCTGGGTTGAAGACGAGCAATAAGATAGCTTCGGAGACAACACAGACCCTTTGGAGCATCCCCATGTCGTCACAATCCTCTATGATCAACCTCGACGCCCTCTCCCCGGAGGCACGGGAGAGACTTTTCCTCGAGCTTTCACGTTTCACTGTCAATCGTACCGATGGAAGATCTGGGCCGACTACCAGCACTATGGCTATGCACCCACCCCTTGGGACCTCTGCGCACACTTTTCCATCTACCACGTCCCATCCACAGCCAGTAACCCCCGCTCGCGCTGGCACAGCATACCGTCAGGCAACGCAGGCTCCTCCCCGGCAGACTCCCCAACGTGCGCCTTCGACACCGCATTTCGCGTCCTTCCCATCCACTGTCACGGGTCAAACGACAGGTCCTGTTATCGACCCTGTGCTTCGAGGACTCGACATGTCATCACCTGAGGACCTCAGTCAGCGGCTTGCCACCGTGGAAGAAGAACTGCGCACACTGAAACGACAGGTGCCGGATGCTCCGCATGAGCCGGAGGGCCCAGTTCGAGGCCGAGCGAAGCGGAGGCGCACCAGACGGCGGAAGGCCCCGGAGAACAGACGAGTGTTAAGCATCGCTGTGGACGACTTAACAGGGGACCAGCAAGATGTTCGGGAGACGCTTCAGGTAAGTACGTGTGGGTATCTGCGCCTCGTTCGGCATTCTCATGTCAGTACTAGGATTACATCGACAAGATGATGGCGAAACTTACGGGTGTTGATGCCCAAAAGGGCATCTTTCCGCAGCGCCCGGTCGACTCCGACCCCTTTGAGGACAGAGACGATGGCCATATGGACTCGCCATCCGAAGAGGAGGGCGGTGAGGCTGTCCAACGTGCACATACCGCCCCTCGACAACGTATGTTCCTCGACTTCTCGGGGGGTGTAGCGGACGCTGCAAACTCTGAAGTCCTTAAGCGTGCGGCACTGCTGGTCTGGAATGAGCAGAAGGTACGTCAGTGTAGCTCAGTATCTAGTATGATAATGGTGCTGAGAGAGCACGGTCAGGCAGACTCACTGTCATGGAAGTTGCCACATGATCACGTCGTGTTCACCATGGTGGATCTTGAGTCTTTCGCCAAGGACAGGTTTCGCTATTGGCGGCAGACCTATCAGCAACAGACAAGTCCAACAAAATTGAAGAAGCTCAAAATTCACCAGGCAAAGAACCGTCACCTTCGCCGTAAGGAGGCTGTAAGTCAGACCCTCTTCTCCGAGACGTCCTACTGATCAGTGATAACGATACACTCTACAGCTTTTGGACGGTCGTGAGAGCATCATCGAGGAGTACAAGGCGATGTACCACGAGGATCCGAGTGCCTATCTTCTCAACGTCAGCCAGATGTCAGATGAAGTGTCAGACATCGACACAGATGATGAAAACAAGAAGACAGCTCACCGCGCACTTGTCGGGGCCAAAGCCGGGTTAACTAGTGATGAGATTCGACTGCGACATGTCACAGTGTGGGAGCGTATGAGGCCGGCGCATAGGTCAGATGAGGTGAGCGGTGAAAAGCTTTGGTGTGCCTCCGAGTCTACAACACAGCTGAAACGAGCCCAGGGGAATCGCATCATAGATCGTTTAGATCAGCTTCGGTTCGAGAAGGCTTGCACAGGGAAGCGAAAGACTCACCCGGTCTTGGTGCGCCGCATACTCTCTGACGACAAGAACCATGCTCCTCCAGACGTACCCGTGCATGTCGACATGCTCAACCCGACCTGGTACCAGAAGTACTGCGAGGCGCATCCGGGAAATGTTGACTTCGTTATTGATGCGAGCATCCCCCAACCGCCCGCACAAAGCGGAAGTCATGTGTGACGGAGTCACGAACGAGTCCGAGAAAGCTAATCTATATGCTAGCCCCATCCTTTTAGTTGTCAGTATTGTAGTTCGCTTTTGTAGATCAATTACTTACCCGTGAAAGACCAATGGTGGCCCATGTTGCTGTTGCGCCGTCGCTTTGAGGCATTTGAATGTGCTGTTGGTCATCGTCGTTGGAGATGTTGGGCTGATGGATCCAGAGGGAGATACAACAGGCCATAGAGGTGATCTGGTCGAGAGATATCAGAGCTGGTGGCCCTTCTTGCGTAGGGTCGAGGAACACGTTCGCTTCCCAGAAGTAAACCTCAAGTTCCTGGCTACCCGATACGACAACATTGTCAATAACTAAAATGCGGTCAAGTAGCACATAGAACTTACTATGGGTCCCAATGCATTGTGTTCGCATCTTTTAGGCGCTTGAACCAACGTACATGCAGGAGAGGTTCTCGAGTCGGGACGTCTTGCTGACCGTGAGTAAGTATCGCAAACACCTGACCGACGTAACACTGTCCAAACAGGTCAGTCTGGACAATGGACTGAGGTGCTTTCTGAAGTGATGGACAAGGAGCAATGCATCATCCCTCATAGATAAGATGCTTGTAGAAGCACGCAGACACGTGAAGGAAGTTTCCATCCTGTACGCTGGCTCCAATATCGACGACCCGTGCGCTAGGAAATTTTGAAGTGTAGTACACGAGGAGAGCGTCGGATTCACTATCGGAAAGTGCGCGTGTGACATGGGTGCCCAGGGAAAATGAAGTGCTAACTATGATCCCGTAGTATGTGCCAGGTAAGTGATTAGTGTATGACACGCCAGAACGACTCGGACGTACGGTCATTTGAGGTGTCGTCCACCTCTTGTGCTACCGATGCGACCGTCCCGCGGAAGTCGTTTTCGGTGGCAAGGATCATTTCAATAATCTTGAAAGTAGCCTTGTCTTCTTTCGAGGGCGTGCCCTCCTTCATGTGAGCTTGAATAGCATTCAACTAGTGTGTGGAGATGATTAGCGTGCTTATATGCAGGTAGCATCCATTAGGTCACCCGAGGCGTACCAAGTAGCGGAGAGATGAGTCATGCATGAATGCACGCATAAATGAGACCTCCACCTCACCGCCGGGCCGCTGGCTGGTGGCGTAGTTCTTCAAAAGCTTGTTGAGCCGCTCAAAGATGAATGTCCAGATGCCGTAGACCGGGCCGTAGTCGTTGATCTGATCGAAAATATGTGTGACGTAGTGGTGGTTGGGCTTGACGTCCGTCTTATGCAGCTGGCAGTGAGTTCGGTCATCAGCTGACGGTTGTGGTTGACCACAAGCTCCAAATGGAAATACGTACCTCTTGATACGTGAGAAGGTAGTCCTGCAAAAGCTGCCTCACTCGAGGGAGTTCGGCCTCGAAAACAGAGCGTCCGAGAAGGATTTTGAGTGCCGCTGCAAGCTTGAGAAAGTTATCGCTGTCCTTGGCCTCCATGCGTGGACTCGGACGAGGCCGAGGTTCCTCATCGTTTGCCTTACCCTTGCCTTTCAACAGACGTGTCCGACGTGCCGCCTCCGCCTTCTCCCATGACGCCAATTTCTTCTCGTGCTCCACGACCGAAGCAGGATACCATTCATCCCACACTAGCGGAATCTGTTGATGGGGATGTTGGATATGGTTCCGTGAGTACAGGCACGGCCAACACGTGCACACAACGTACAATGATTGGACAGAAAACCATTGCAAGACCCTTCCAGTCGTCAGCACCAAGTGTACCTGTGGCCGGATACCCAACCTGCTTCGGAGGGTGGGCCACCCATGGCGGCATCTCGAAACTCCGCAGGTAGTCGTGAATGCGATCGAGCTCACGCTCAACCTGAAGCGTATCGGTACGCTTCCGTAGGGCATTCGTTTCGATCCAGCTATTGAACCATTGTGAATGAACAACGCCTTTGAGTCCGTGAAACTGGCGATGAGAAATGCCATTCAAACTCAGGGACTTCAATCAGGGTGGATAATCTTTTCCAGTAGTTACTTGCGAAAACGGCTCATCTCAGCCAGTAGTTACTTGAAATTAAGCCTCCCGCCATGTCTTAAGCCGTCCGGCTTAGCCAGGCTTAAGCCTGCGTTCCGGTGTTAGTATTACATAAGCTACTCATTATATAGCTGTATTAACTGCAATGTATTACATTGCCGTGTACTAGTATTAATATATGTCAATTACAAATCACGCTGGCGCCCGATTTGAGCTCATCCTCTCGAGGGGATAATCCTCCGTCTTAAGTCGGTAAGCCGGCTTAGCGAGGCTAAGCCTAAGGTGGTTGGTAAGCCGGCTTAGGTCCTTAAGCTTCGAGATGATCCGGCTTAAGTCCTAAGCCCCGGGAGGAGTAAGGGAAAAAATGAGCTGTGCGCGGATTGAACCCGGGGCCTCGTAGTAACAATAGGCACATAAGCAAAATAGTTACTGCCTTATAGCGTGGCTTATTACCTCCCAATAGACGCCCTGAGAACAAGGCTAAGCAGCGATCATGGTTCTAGCCACATTCGTGTTGCGATGCCATTGTAAAGTGGACTCAAATCACAATATATCTAAAGATCAAAGTGTCCGCCCGTTGGTAATGTATCCTGGGGAGGGAGGGAGCGTAGGCTGGCGCACTGTGTCGTACCCCGGGAGGAAGTCGCCAAGCCCATAAGTCGTACAAGCAGCGCCTGTACTTAAGACTAAGTCGGATTTCAGCAAGCTTAAGAGGATAATCCTATTGACAATCATGTACGCATATCTATAGCTAATCTATCCGAATAACGACTCAATACGGTCATGATGAATATAGATTGCACACAACTCAAGTATTTGTGACGCAGCGGATAATTGCAGGTGTCAGCTTTTAGTGATTATTTGGGGTGCGGGGTTCAATCCGCGCGCAGCTCATTTTTTCCCTTACTCCTCCCGGGGCTTAGGACTTAAGCCGGATCGTCTCGAAGCTTAAGGACCTAAGCCGGCTTACCAACCGCCTTAGGCTTAGCCTCGCTAAGCCGGCTTACCGACTTAAGACGGAGGATTATCCCCTCGAGAGGATGAGCTCAAATCGGGCGCCAGCGTGATTTGTAATCGACACATACTAATACTAGTACACGGCAATGTAATACATTGCAGTTAATACAGCTATATAATGAGTAGCTTATGTAATACTAACACCGGAACGCAGGCTTAAGCTTGGCTTAAGCCGGCTTAAGCCTGGCTAAGCCGGACGGCTTAAGACATGGCGGGAGGCTTAATTTCAAGTAACTACTGGCTGAGATGAGCCGTTTTCGCAAGTAACTACTGGGAAAAGATCATCTATTCTGGTTGAAACTGGTGTCAAACTGTTCTAAGGCAAATCAGGGCTTACCAAGAAGTATATTGTGCATGGGATCGATGATAGTCATTCGGACAGGATCGAAGTATTGGAGACGTGACAGCTCAAAATATCGTACAGAATGTTCGTCGAAAAACTCCTTCTTGTCGCGCGGAGTCTCTAGCCTAGCGTATGCTCGAGCAAGGCGACGATGCTCATCACCTGTGCGTGCTGGAAACCCTGTTAAATTGTAATGCCCCGAATGCCAGTTTGAATGTCAGCACTCCACCACGTGAACTGGCATTGAACGCACCATTGATGGTCATTGCAGCAGGGGTACTCAGCTGCGAACACCACATCTTGCATTTGGGGCAGCAACCCATCTCCTTGCTATGGTCCGCGAAGCCCGCCACCTTACACATCGCTGGATGATCGCAACAGACCGCCACTAACGCCACTCGAACTCGACGACCTGCATACATCACGAAGAGGAGTGCAGTAAGTGAGTGCTTGTGAGGCCATGTTGTAAACAGCATCACGCACCTTGAGGAGAGTGTTTTGTTTTCACCAGGATACCATGCTCGTACAGTTCAATCAACTCGTCCACCAGCGCTTTCATAAACTGCTGGAGCTCCATTGATGAAAACTCCTTGGGACCCGGGGTGATGCCATATATAAGTAGATTGCGTGGTCTGTATCTAAGATGCGTCGGAAGGTTAGCAATAGATACAGACATAACACCGGAGCTGTGAGAACCCGCTGAGTATCCGAACCTGTATAACACATCAACTTCAAGCCTCGCAAATCCGAGCCATGAGATGGAGGGCTTACCCGTCGAAACCAAGTGTGATGCCCAGCCTGAGCTCATCGTCATCCGGACGCGGAAGACTGTTATCGAAAAATGTCCCACCATCAGGTGCCAGAAGCGACTTCCACACCTCGCCGTCCTGGATACACGTCTTGCGACCAGGGGTAGGCATCCGGGTACGCCAAGAGTCGCAGAGCCTCTCGTTCGGCCCGTGAGATAGGAACCGAATGATCCCATCTTTGAGGGAGCGCTGCGGGGCTTGGAGCTTCATGTCGGCGGCGGCAGGTGGCTGCTTTGAACGTGGACGGCCGGAAGTCAGCTCGGGCATGCCAGGAATCACTCCCACCAACTCCGATTGCTGTAGAGTTGCGTGCGACGGAACCTGTTTGAAGAGTGAGATGCCGCAGTTGTCGCAAACACAAGACCAGGGCGAATCGGAGGGGTAGATGGTGCGGCAAGCGAGACACAAAGGATGGACATCGAACCCGTCATCTAACCCTAGCTGACGGTACGTGGTGTGGATGGTAATGGGGACCTTGGTATCTTCCGGGAGTACACCGAGCTCAATGAAAATCAAGCGAAGGACTCGGAGGAGGAGGTTGCAAGCAACGTGCGGGACAGCATGCTTGAGAGCTATCCAGGAAATGGAGAGCATTATTGCACGCCAAAACCATTCCGTAGAGGCTTGCGTGAACGCATCGAGCGGGTCTATAACTTCATGCGCAAAGGGCACACCATCTAGAACACATGAGTCTGATTGGATTTGACAGTTTAAATCGGGGGGCAGTGTCGTTCTAGGCGTACCTGCAGTGTCCCTTTGCGGGGGGTCCTCCACACCATCTATTCCAGGCTGCTCGCCGTCCGCGACTTGGAGCTGTCCGGCCCACTCGTTGTCCAGGGAATTACGCTGGTCTGCATCTCCATCATCATCTGTACACCTGCGCGTTAGCATCGCTTTGACATAGCTTGGCGAAAGAGGAGCGCACCATCTACCTCCATTGGACTATGTGCCCGACTATCCGGCCATCCAGGAGCTTGATGACCCGACTCACATCCGACTGGCCACATTGGCTCCGCGTTACGGTAATCATTGGGGCCGTCATTGAAATTGGCTTAACGAAGCGACAGCTTGATCGGTGAGGCTATGATAAAGGAATGAAGACGGAGAACGTACGCAATATATCGACTCCGGTGGTGAGATCGGTGGTGGGAAGAGTGGGGGGAGGATGGGTGGAGCTCACTGGATGATATACAACGTCAGTATCCACATGGGGATCAGCTTCCCAGGTGCGCTCCTGTCACTTACATGCTTCTCTGAGTCGTGCGCGCGCCTGTGCCCGGACCAGATCGCGCTCCTTCTCCCGTTTTCGTTGTGTCCGTGCATCTGCTCTTGCATGTCGTTCTTGAAGGTACTTCGGGATTTGTTTTCCGAGTGGGCGCACTGCCGTGCACTGTGTACACAAGCATACTGTTACCTCCTCGTTCACTTTATGCTACGGAGGAAGGTGGATTAGTGGTATTTCTGAGGTGCAAGTGAGAAAAAGAAGCCTACATGATCGGATCTGTCTGCACGGGGGCGCCTCGCCATGGTATCGGTGGAGTACGAAGCCCTAGGGATGGGACTTCTTGAGTGGCAAGCCAACAGGCGGGAGCTGGACGGGATGGGCGACGGCGTTGGAACCCATGGGCTCGCTTCTTGAAAGGAGCATTTGGGCTTCCTGCCCATAAACACGACACAAGCACGCAGCCTGCACGCGGCTGTCATAAGGTAGATATAATCATATTAGTTCATCGATTGTGCAGCCTGAGGAAGACAATCTGGCAGGGAGTAGCGGCGGCTACGAAGAGGCGATGACTAGACGAACATCATACAGCTGCGTGTAGGTGATCTACCAGCGCCTACTTTGGCTGCGCGGCAGATCATGTATGCGAATCACCGATTACGTTGGGGTAGATAATCTACTCCACCTATACGCATTGCAGGAAGCCGTACCCTTTTTGCAGTGAATGTGCCAACACTGGCAGTGAATCGAAATGTGTCGGCTTCAACTCGTCTAACATGCGCCAGGCTCGGGCCTTCTAATCAGTGTAGTATGTAAGTTGGGGTTCGATAGCTCCTGCCGACTCGTCTTCCTGCTACCCGATTGTCCCATGCCGCCTAAGTTAGCAGCAGTGATAGTAGATCTCACGGAGTATCAGCGCCGCTGGGCTTCAACTCAGCGGGAAAGCGATGGCGACGCAACTTGCGGCAATACCAGCACATCAGGACAGCCACATCATCAGCGGCACCGGGTTCACGCAGGCACAACACCCCAATTCGGTTGTAATTCCCCAACAGCCGATGGGTAAAAACGCTGTAAGAGGACGGCCAACACCTTCTCTCTTGAGGCCATTCTGACGTTGCGGCGCCCGCTGTCGACCGGATCGATTCAATGACGAGTGTGGCGTGAATGTAAGGGTGAAGTGGGCTTGAGGGCAACCTGACACTGAGGGTCCCTTGAGCGGAGGGCTCATTCTCTTCTTGTTGGAGTCACGGATAACCCCAACCTGGCGCTGTAATCCTGCCCGACAGTCCCGGACCCAATGTCGACGCTGCCGAGTGACGTACGTATGGCGCCCCGCCACGTACGATGGCAGCGCGAGCAGCTAGGGCGGCTCTAGGGGACTGATGAGTGGGTGTGGAGATGGGGTAAGAGAGATGGAGTGGAACGATAAAAATCCGATCAGACAATCGCGGGGAGCATTATTGTGAGGTGATTCATGATTCTAGAGAGGGCGCTGCCGAGAAGTGAAACCCGGATTCATAGATCCTTCGACACTCAGCTCCGGACGGCAATCGCTCCAAGTCCGTCGTGCACCGTTAATTCATATGTTGGAGTACTGGCTTCTTCCGGTCTCTCTCTCTCTCGCGGATAACTTCGTTTTAGTCGGCCGGTAAAATCACCAACAACCAAATCCAAGCTGGAACCCGCGAGGCAACGCCCACTGTTGCTTCTCGGCTTACGGCTTCTCGGGTCACAACCCTCGCCGCGTCCATACTCGCGTGGTGAAAACGGAGAACACACTGCGCTGTAGTAAGGACTTCTCCGCGTGTTCACTGTTGACCTCCACGGCTGGCCATAAATGTTGTCTGCAACCGTCGTAGTTTTCGTTAACCCTGAAAGATAGACATCGCCATTCCCGATGTATGGAACGTACAAGGGCCCCAACAATTCGACTTCGCATATGACAACCGTATGAGCACTTCATGTGGACGAGGCGATTTGAAGCGACAAAGGACGAAGCCGTTGCAGACCAGCAGCGTGGGACCTAGGTGGCGGACCCGCTGAGCGCCGGCAGGTTTCGGAACTACACTTTGCGCGTCTACCGCACCTGGGTCCGTCCTAGTCTTTCTCTTCTCTCCTCTCCAGCTCTAATTTAGCCCGATGGCTGGGACCTTGAAAGGAGCGAATTTAAACTTCATTTCATTGACATCCCTGAATGCGGAAGACTGCACGAGGAGAAGCGTGAGGAGGGTAGAAGAGGGCCGGAGCTCGGCTGGACTTGGAGTAGTAGCTAGGTGCGTTTCCTACGCTTCCCCCTAGACGGAGTTGTGCTGACGTGGCCATTCGTATATTTATACAGTCATTGCTGGGGGACGCATCTTAATCACAGAAGGTGACGCCTTGAGGAGCTCGGGGGCAGACCTCGGAAATACCTCCGTTATGGCGCCCGTACTACCTATCCCCTGTCTCGTCGTCTTTTACAATGCTCGGGCACCGCCAATAGCCAGTCTGTGGTAATATAATACTCTTTTCTGACATCCGCGCTCTCCGCGTTCAATATGATTCGGGGTCCTATCGCCACCTTCCTCGCGGCGTAGCGGCAACTTGAATGACCTATCCGTCCATCACGGTCAGCGCAGCTTGGCCTGGCGCGTCTCTACTACCCATTTCCCGTATCTCCAATTGTATGGTTTGTCGAGATTCGGGCAGTGCGCAGACTGGCCTCATGTTCCCCGTTCAAGCCAGAGACCGCTCTGCTTGGATGTCAAGATCTCAATAGGTAAGCGTCCCTTCGACGTCCGTCACGTCCACTGTGCTCATATCACCATCCACAAGTCGAAATATGCTCAATAATACACCGTACTTGCACCGCCGCGGCGCGCAAAAGCAGTCGGTTGCGACCATGGCCAATAGCGATGGATAACGTTCCCATTCAGCCTGTGCACAAGCAAATTACGTCCGCTTCGTCTGAAGCTGAAGTGCATGCGCGTACAGCCACTGTCTGAACCTCGGAAGTTCAACTTCCTCCCCAATGACTGATTCAAATCCTCTGATAACAGCTGCCACACAGGCGACGACCCACAAACCACAATCAAATGCGTTGCTTTGCAAGGGGCGGCTCTGTTACGGCGTTCTAATCAGTACAGGGGCAAAGGATAGCAGAGCGACTCAAACGAACCACCGCAGGAATCGCATCCCAGTCTTTAAGTGGAGATGGTATCGACAAGGTTTGGTGATACATCTTGGCAACGTCCCACATCTTGTACACAAATTGGATCAGTTGCTGCGAAGCATAGTTGTGAGATAAGAACTGCGGCACTACGAGATTCCCTCACTTGGCTTCTTAAGACCACATGGTCCTTGCAGTACAAGCTGTCGAAGATCCATACTGTGTTGTGAAGCAGGTTGATGACGCCTAAGGACCAATGGTTTCCTCGGTAATAGACGGGCACCATCCAGACGTGCTTCTCCCAGAAGCGCGTACGGCGAGAATGGTTCCAAATCACTGTGTCCGCGGTCCCGTTGTTGCGCACGAAAGCTTGCCAGGCATAAGTAGGAAAAACAGCATATGGAGATGGGTTGGTATGGTCAAATAGGTGTTGGACTAGCATTGTACAGCCGTCAACAGTGCCAGCCGGAAGACACACGTTTGCGGAACTAAGTGGCTCGATGTCCTGTAGTGCGAAGCAAAAGGTTGAGCCGATAAATCTACTATCTTCCCGCTTATTGAATATGAGAGGGGAGGGCTGGGCGGCCATAATGTCGGCGATGTCGTTGAGATTAATATCTTCCTACACCAATGATTCAGAGACGATAATGGATCATGGCGCGGATCGAGCGAACGCAACTCACAGGGAGAGTATTGTGGTGATATATGCGGCATCCCTCGCTCACTTCCTCCCCCTCATGCCCTCGAGTTTGGGCTGGGGGGGTCTTCTCAAGGGCCATTGGGGGAGACGACTCGGCGGCTGCGATAGGCGATCGTCCTCGTGCGTTGTAATCTAGGTGAAGCCCCATTGAAAAGTATCAGCGGCGCCGTGACTCGGAAATATAGACATCATTATGCCAATCCGTACTCGTATAGTCGCTTCCCTCAACGTTCCTGGGAGCCTGGTTCAGTAACGCCCTATGATGAATGTGATTGTCATCTACTTGCATCGGTTCGAGCTGGTTATCTTGGTAATGATCCTGATAGTATCGCGTAACCGCCGTGTTCATGTTCGACGTAAGCAGTCCGGGATCCTGTTGTATAGTGAGATTGGAACGGGCAATAAGGCAAAGCGGGACGCTCACAAGGTCGAAACCCTTGATGCGGAGGTACTGGGAAAGTAGCACCTCTACGCCAGCCAGCGGACCAGTCGACGTGTCTTTCAAGACACATAAAAAGTCTAGTACATCTGTAGAGAGGGCTACCAGAGGTTCCGCTGCCCGAATCAGATAGAATCCTCTGGCGAGCAGAGCGTCGTCGATGGGAATGCATTCACAGAAGGCCACCGAGGCCACACCCTGAACTTCAGCCTGTTGTAAAGTGAGATATTGTAAATTATTGAGTGCCGACTTACCGGAAAGACGTAAATGGAGTACATCTTTACGGGACTTGAGGCACGTCTCTTCGCGACAGTGGAGAATACCAATCGTCGATTGCATGGCAAGCCTGAGGGAGACGGGGAAAGAATGTAGCACTTCCAATTTCCGAGTACCTTGACCACATATGATCGGGATCGAAGGGGACTCCGGACGAGACGGTGTGTGAACCACCGTAATCTAGAGATAGAAATCATGACCGACCATCAGCGCCGCAATCAGAAAGCGGGAATCATACAATGAGACACGGCGGAGGCGGCGAATGGCTTCCAGCCGCTACTGCTCCGTAGCGTGATGACACGTACCATGCTTCCCTGCCTTCTCGAGCAATGCCAACTGCCACTGCCACAACCCACTAAACTTATTAATCCTGTTCCACTCCGTATTCCTGGCACGTCGGTGCCATGATGGATGGAGAGCGGCAGCGCGCGTTCAAAAATGTGTCAAGGCTCCAAAGGCGGCGATTGTGTTCCGGCCAGACCGCGCGCCGTTGTCGCATAGTTGGGAATCACGTACCAACATTTGAAGTGGCCATCGAATTAGCCACCCAGAATGCGCGATCCAAGCGGGAGTTGAATCCGAGGAGATTCACGGTCGCGGACAGGCTTATGTAAGCAAACCGGGCGCCGTGACGCCGTGACGCGCGCGCGCGAGGTGCGCGCGAGGGAAGGTCGGGTCGCGCGGGGGAACGCAAAGCCTCCCGTTGCCCGCACATCCCCACTAAAAACTTAACAATGTACTTTTAAATGCAGACGAGGTTACAGAGCATATTCTGTGACCAAATACAGGTCAGTTGACCACGGTGTCCGGGAGGCTGAAGGCAGAGAGCGCGAGAAAGTACAGAAAACACGGAAATTAAGATGAGAAAATTCGGATTCCATTCTAAATTAAATGGGTGCTCGCGGAGAGCGCGTCGCAGCATGGAGGACCCATCGCGACACACAGTAGGGGAGGCGCACTGTCGCGCGCAGGTAGGAGGGCTGCGCGGGGGCGCCAATTCACAGTCTCGCTTGCAGACCGTGAATCTTCCGGTCAGGAAGGGTCTGCAGCGGTGCGCTTTTTGGCGGGGGGCGCTAGAAATGCGCTGCCAAGACGTACGGCGCCAGCCCGGGGGTAGGACCCCCGATAATCCCTACCCATCCCTGATCCCTTGTCCGGACAAAAATCGTGAAGTCGAGAGGGCATGCCTGACGCAAGCGCCCGCTAAACGCCCAATAATCCGGACAAGAACGGCAGGAAATTGGCTAAGCGCTCGTCAAACGCCGGTCACAGACGCCTAAGTTACTATAAAAGGAGCTACACCTTCCGAATATGGAAGGAGCTGTGTCCGGACAAAACCAGCGAAATCGCGCTTCGGCGGATCAGGCATTAATAGGGATTATCGGGGGTCCTCCGGGGGTCCAGCAGATTCACAGTCTCGCTAGCCGAGACTGTAAACCGGACCTGACCCGGCTTCCTCGGACGCGCGGGGCATGCCAGCCGCGTCGCTCAGACGCCCGCGCGCGACCTCGCGCGACCTCGATCCTCCGTCCCGTCACTCAGGGTCACGCCCGCTCCACCCTCCGCTGGGGGAACCGTAAATCGCCCCGCCGGCAGACCGTGAACCGGCGCCAAAGGACGGTGAATCTCCCGGAAGAAGCGGCGTCTTGACGAGTTGCGGGTCTTTGCTGACCCCTGTCACGCTATTCAGGCTCTCGTATTAAGGCGCACCTCTCCCACTCTCTCAAGCGCTCTTCCCCATCCGCTTTCGCCGCGATGACTTCTCCTCTGCCTATTTTATCGTCCCTGTCGGACTCTATTCTTGACAAGTCTATTCCGGCCCAAGAAGTAGAGGACGATTACGAAGGAGAAGACGAGGCTACCCTGCACGACGCGTCGACTGGGATTGCGATCGACTGCTCCGATACGGAAGCAGCATGGTCTCGAGATGGCCTTGCCGAGGCTTCCCGGGGGGTAAAAGACTCTACGTTCACTAAGTACCAAAGGTTCGCCGTTGTTCTCCAAGTACTAGTATGGGCCGTGGTAACCCACAGATTTGGCACTAGCCTATATAAGAACTTCGCCGACTGGCTTGTCAAAAAGGGGTTCGCACCCAACCATCGTGACGTCTTTGAAGATGAGGCGAATGACGACCTTGCAGCGTGGATATCGCTGTGGATCATGGATCAGTACGTTCATTCTCTACAAATATCGCTCTATCAACCTCCGACTGTTTATCAACCCAGTGCGGACGACTTCAACCTAGATGGATCTCTGAAGCCGTCGACTCAGACTCGGGTCTCTTACAGCCATGCCACCGCAATGCGCTCGTCGCTTACGTACAGGTTCGCCATGGTGCCAAGTCGTGGCAAAGTTCATTGGCATCGAAGTGACGCGGGTGTGTGGAAGGGAAACCCCTCTCTATCGTTCCAAGTTTCGCATTACATGCTGTCGCTCAGACGGAGAAAGGTACGTCTCGTTGGAATCATTTGTCACGTCCCATAGAATTGCTCTGACTAGTGTCAGGCGCAATCTGGCGAATCGTCCATGAGCTCGCGGGCTATTACTTTCCGCGTATTGCGTCAACTTCACGCGGAGAACCACTCTCCTAAAAAGTGGGAGATGCAGCCTTATGCTCCCGTTCCGCGCGGTCGCAGTTTTGAGCTTGGACCACACGCTAGGCGGCTCCTGCAGGCAGTCTACACCCTTGCGTTTTGGTGTCTTCTCCGCTCAGACGAAGTCCTCACGATTCAGATGAAGGACATCAAACTTTTAGACGAGAAGAAAGGTGTCATCGAGTTGACTCTCACGCACAGAAAAACCCATCAATTTGAGCGTGAGCAAATTACTGCCTTCCAATTGTTCCGTATTGATCATTTAGGCAGATACACGTCCATTCACCCTTTACTTACTCCCGCCGCAGGAAGCATATATGTGTCCTGTACGCGCCCTAGCGGAGTGGATGAAGGTTTACCAGCGAGCCAACCCCCATGCTTACCTCTTCCCCGACATGGCATTGGCAAGCGACCGTCCGGGAACTGGGGAAAGATATTTGGTCCGTATTCCTTGGCCTGGTTAAGAATAGTTCTGACTTGCGTAATACTCCTACAGGACACACGAAAGTTCCTTCGGATGCTCCGTCACAATCTCGAAGAAATTGAACATGATCCGACCCCGTATGGGACCCATTCGTTCCGCCGTGGCGGCTGCCAATTCCTCGCGACCGAGAAGCGATGGCCGCTCATTCGTATCTGCTCCTGGGGGGGCTGGTCTATGAATTTCTCCCATATGACCATCGTCAAGTATCTTATCTCATGGAACGATGAGCCGCTTGAGCCGCGTGAGCACTACCTCGATCCTGATCGTGCACCTACCATCCGTTGCTATGCATGTGGGCGTAGTTGCTATTGCGCTTAATCGAGGATTCTTTTACTTTTTCTACCAGCAGTTCCCCATGTCTTGGAGTACCCGTAACCCCCTACGTCGTTCATCGTTGTACTTGTATTCCAACGCGATCTTGTCCTATCTCAGTGCCGCCTCCGTTTCTACCTTGAAAGCCCCCGAGTACACCACCTTAGACCTCGCCTCTATACCCGCTGTCTCTCATCCTCTAGTTCATTACCGCCTGCATTTATGACACGTCCTCCGGTTCCTATATGCGATGCTGACGATGCGGCCAACGGCCAGTGTTCGTGCTCAGTTTGAAAGATGAATGAAGAACTTGCGCCTCCTGGGGTAGGCGGGCATCTCGCGCAGTATCCGTGTAGAAAATTGCACAGTATGCACGATCTAACAATAAAATCGAGTGCAGAACCGCTGTCAGCACGTAGACGCACCTGTGGCGCCTCCGGCGCGCACCACACCGGGAGGTGCTGTTTCGCCTCCTCGAATGGCCTGCCCTGTCTGCAGCGGGAGCGTCATCAGGGGGTTCAGATTCCCAGTGAAGATATGTAGAGACTGTCACTAGCCGTGCAAGAGCCTCTAGCTGTGTGGATGCCACGTCGGGTGCCAGATGACGGCGCGGGCTTCAATGATTCACAATCCCCCCGCAAAGAACTGTACGTAGCGCTTGTACCATATTCAGCACAGGCATCCAGTTATAAGGTAGATATTCGGAAACTCCGTTGATACATACATATGGGGAGCAGCTGCCCTCGCGAGGGCACACTCGATGATAGGTAGTCGAGTGGACGATGTTGAACCTCGGGCCGAGATCTCGTCGGGCTGGGTGGCAAAGAGTTGACATGTCATCAATACACGACATATGACAATGACTACTGGGGCTGTATGTCGTGTGCAAGCCGTACTCTCGGGCATCCACGAGTGAAGTCCGAAGCGTTTGATCTCGACCCTAAAATCCGCGGCGAGAGAAGAAAAGGCCACAGAACAGTGATGATGTAAGAAGGGGAAAAAGCGAATATGGATGGGATAACTGACACGGGAAGTCAAAAAAGAAGGGACGAGGCGGGAAACACCGGGAGCGTTAGACCCTAGACAACTTGTCTCCGACACTCGGAAAATGCAGGCTTGCTGTTGTCGGGTCAAATGGCCAGACCCTACAACCAATTGGATGGAAAGGCGCGTTAGCTAGATACGAACGGCAGGTCTATGGAGGACTCACTATGACAGTCGCGCCCGCACGACGGCCGCGTGATCCGTCAACCTGGATCGTGACTTTGGCACCTGGGTTGAACAGTCCATTATCCCGAAGTTCAGCGAAAGGTGATGAGGGAGTGGATGGAAACTGACATGATGAGTTTTATCAGCATGGCGAGCGGTGGGGCATATGGTGCCGGTAAGTTGCGATGGAGTGTTGTGCAGGGCGGGGTCGGCATGAGGTTCGGCAGGTTGAAAGAGAAGATGCATGCGTGGGACTCTTTTAAGTAAAGGAGAGCGATGGATACAGGGACGGAGTGCGCCTGCGCCATGAAAACGAAGCGAACTCAGAATACAGGGGTCCCCAGAGACACAGCCAGTAAGGTGAAGATAGAAAACATGCTTCGTGAATGCTGGTTCGCCGCATCTCGGCCTAAATTGATGCTCGTGTCAAGTACAATATTATGAGGGGGCCTGGGAATTAGTGCGTCGCAAGGGACATCGTGCGCGCACGAGGCAAGAAGAGAGATGTAGGAGTTATTCCGCCCAGCAGAGGCAGCTAGAAAAGTCAATGCGCGCGCTGCTGCCAGCTCGGATATCGCGAGCGTAGGCCGGACGCATCATCTGGGGACCCCAACGTCCTAAGGAGCGCGCTTGAAACTTGACAACTCGTGCTCCGAGAGCACGCATCTGCCAGATACAGAGTCAGCGGCTGCATGGAGTCGGTCGAGGCGGATGCGGCTCACCAACCATCTCTTCTCGGCTTCTGGTGCCTAGACCAGACACCGCCGCCGGATGTCGCGAATGGCGGTCGGCGGCTGAGCGCCCCGATGCGAGGCCATGGAACGTACTCGTAGAAAAGATGGTGCAAGGTGCTGGGGGAAAAGAGCGATCCCGAAGCGCAGACGAATGTCGCCAGCCGACAGCGAAGAATATCGGGAAATGAAACGAAACTGAAGCGAGAAAACGCGGGCGTCGAGTCAAATGATTGCTAATGAAAAGAGCTGATTAGGCGTGGGAACTGGACGCATTTTATACGGAGCACGTACCACATATTGGAAGACACGATCGTAGTCAAAGAAGCCGAGCACTGACGTAAATCGCAGCGAGCACTCCCCACTCGAGACAATAGCGAAAGGAAAAGGGTCGGAAGCTTAAAGAGGGCCGGGCCGACGTACGCTTATGCCTTGCATGAGGCGCGACCCATGGGGACGGCCTGGTGGAAGCAGAAGGACTCGGGGTGCGGGACGGGAGATGGCACGCACATAGGAAGAATTCCTCTTGAAGGCCGAGTCGATCTGCGAGCCCGCCAGATCCAGGAAATGGAAATGGAGTTGCGTTGACCATCCGCTTCAACCATCTCACACCCCTGGGTCCTGAGACACCACACTGGGGAAGTGAAATGAGAAGGCGAGACGCACCGTTGCTGAAAAACATACCCTGGTTCCCGACGAGGATCACACCCCTACGCGAGCTTCTCGTCCTTGCTCGCGACGGCTGCGCGCCAGTTCTCGCGCCAATACCGCTCGACCGAGTCCAGCGCGGGCTTCGGTGCGTGCGTGAGGAAGTGCTCCGTTAGACGGATGTCGGCACTGTTGTGCTTCTCAACCACCCATACCGGTCGCCGAAAGTGTAAGCACGTGAGTGACCAAGTTTCTTTGCCAGGCTGGAATAAGGTAGGACGTGGTTCACGTACCGTGGATGACGGTAATGAGGGGTGCCGAGGAACCTGACGGGGTAGGACATGCTCGGTTTCCTGCCTAGCGGAGGATGCCGATAACTTGTGGCGGTTGCACGCTGTGGTTTCTGCGCATGTATGCCACGCCCAATGCAGACGACGAACGAACTTAAGTGGAGAGTTGGAGACTAATTAGTCATAGAATGCGGGGAGGTGGCCGAGGGCGATCTGGATGCCGGCAATTCCTTGCCGGGTGGTGGCAAAGTTCGAGCGGTTTCGGCGGAGGCTGTGATGGCGTAGAAGCTAAGTTTCACATGGCGGAGTCGATGGGGGGACGGCGCAACATGACGCACGCCGGATGACCTCAACTCTGAGTCGGCAGTGGCTCCGCCCAACGCCGCGCGCGTGAGGTGCGCCAGTAAAGGTCGAGCATAGCGGTGCATTACCGCAAGCCCCGGTACCCGAGAGGAGGAATGCGGTCGGAGACCCAAGAGGATTGACGGCACACCTACGTGCCCTGCAATCGGCACCCTTCGTTATGGGTAGTACGAGTGGTCGGCCGCATATCCTAAGCACGCAAGGAGCATATCGTATCTTCAGTCCATCGCATAGGCATACGCAATGTGCCTCGAGGACCGCAACCGTCTAGACAATATGGGGGGTCGCGTTCGGCGTGTAACACGCAGAGACCCTAAGGCCACTCGGAAAACGTCGTGGGGATTCTCGGGACCTGGTGGCGAGAGTATGACGGCGGCGTGGGCAACGTGTATGGTCTAGAGGAGCAGGAGGGACTCGGAATGCAGGATGATGGGCGAACTGAGGACGAAGGCAATCTATGCGCTAGCGATCCCTGGGCAGGTGACAAAGTAGTTCGAAGAAGATGACCGGAGGCCGCGATAGTAGTCAGCGCGAGTCTCTTGGCATAGTGCACGCAGAGATGACCTTTTGGGCGGAAATGTTGCAACCGTGTCGGCCTCTGAGAGACAGGACTTGCGGTCAACCGAGTGAGCGTGCCGGAGCAAATGACGAGGATGCACGCGTTCGAGGCAACCAGGGTCGAGATGGACGCGGTATGGAGCGTGATTCGCGATAACGACGTTGACTTCGCCTAGGAGCGGGGCGGGGTCGCCGATGCACGTCTCGGTGTGGCGCGGCATCTTGCATAGTAGCGGATTAGTCGCAAGTTGATATACTGCAGTAACGACATACCATGACTGGGCCCGAGGCGCACTTGAGCGTAAGGTTATGTATCGTGTCCCGCGGATACGGTGATTCTCCCATCCCAGCGAACGCCGACCAGGCAGGAGCATGCATCGCGGCTCGGAGTGACGAGGTTGATGTTGGTTGCATGTCCCTGGGCGCGCCACTAGATGATCGCTGAACTCACCCGCTTGCATGTCTGCGGATATGGGCGATGGTAAAGAGAGGAGGGGACGCAACGTGTGCAGGATGGCGAAGAGAGTAATACAAGGGCGGTGAGGGCGTGCTTGTGAATGCTCGAATGACACATGTTGGATCAAGGATGGAGGCTGTGGGGGGTCTTGAATGTACATAGCGAGACACTTGAGAGTCTCATCGCAGGTATGAGAGCAACTTTGACATAATTCATTCCTGATCGAAGAACCCGGGAACCAGGAAGAGCCGTATTCGAGCTAACCTAACTGGAGAACAAGGACTAGACATCCAGGAGCACGAAATGGAGAGTTGAGGGCCATGGCGATGAGCATTCGAAGAAGCGGGTGACTACAGAGAGCCTATAGAGACCGAGGGTTCATCGGGGACGGACACAACGAGTAGTGACGGAACACACTCACAGCGTCTCGATGTCCTATGCGTATATCTACGCTCCCCGTTGTTGCATTGAACATCCTACGAAGGAACGGAGCGTCTTGAGTGAGGATCGAGGCTGAGGCCTGAGGCTGAGGCAGCGCGTGAAGGCGGACGAACAGTCGATGATGTTGTATCTGGCTTTCTTCGACACCTGGACGAGGATTACAAATTTTATAATCCTTGGAATTGCCAGAGAGCATTGTATAAAAGGTAAACGAAGGAGAGTGTTGAGGTCTAGAGTCCCGGACGGTGAACACAGCGGCCGTCCTCGAGCCAGCGCATCTCTTTGGCCTTGTTTGCCTGCCACATCTGGCGCTTGCGGCGGCTCGGGCGGCTTGCTGTAATTAGCCTTTCTCGTCTTGTCTCGTCTCCTCGCGCGATACAGTAGTATACCTAAGTCGCTTTGCTTCGCACTCCCCGCCCACCCAGTCCATCTTTTTATCGCCTAACTTCTGTTAGCCACGCCGTGCACAAGAATATCGCCAGCTGTAAGTTGCAACCTTTCGTCCACTCGCTGACGCCCTCTACACTTAGCATCGCACCCGGCCTCCCACCGTTCCCACCAGCTACCCACATCCACTAAGCACGGGCTGCAAGAGAGCGGGCCACAGTAGGAGGCGGTGGTCTACGCGTAGTGGCTAGAAGACGACGGTGACGCATCGAGACCACTTTCGCTGTCGCTCGTGCAGGATCAAGTAACGCACCCAAGACACTAGCAGTTTCCCCAACCGCGACCCTTTGCCGTGGAATGGAAAGGCATTTCTGCCATCTGCATACATGCACACCGTGTTCAGGCTAGCTGCAGCAGTCGACGATGACCGCCTCTGCGCCGGGCGACCGGACACTGCCTCATCATCTCGACATGAAGAAAATACAGTACTTGGCAGACTCGTGCAAGTGTCGGCGAGGGGTCGCGCTCAAGTGCGGCTTCCGCTAAGTGTATGCGAGATGCAGAAGGCAACAGCAACGACATTCCCAACGAGGACGCGCTTGTATGGTATAGTCGAGGACGAAGGGCAGCAGCTGATGTGATGGGAGGAACGGGTGTGGATGTGGAGGACGTGGGGGGGGGGGGGGGGATCGCGCGATCCAGCACGCCGTTCGCTGTTACTCGAGTCACCCCAACAGGTGTGTCTGGATAGCCATTCTTTGACGGTTGGTGATAACGGTTTCTCCCACAGTTACGCGGTTGAGATTGTCACCGGGTCGCTCAAACCCTCCATCTCGGCTTGCAGCTTTGAATGTGGGATATGCTTAGAAGCAACTGGCCAGCGTTGGCGTGGTGCACGGTTACAAACAGACCGTTCTCGGATCGTCTCGGCCTGCAAAAGTGAGTACGTTGTCCCATTCATGTTCTCTGGATCCCTCGCCACTCTCGCTCCCTGACGCACAATATGGCCCGTAGTATTGTGCTCACGAATCTTAGTCGTGAATACACTCAATAATGTAATGTCTCCTTTAGTCTGTAGCGACTTGCGGAGTTCACTACAGGCATTCGCGCTTTGTGTTGCAAGCTCTCGTAGGCTCCAGACCCTTCATAAATAGAGGTGCGATTCCGAGTCCCAACATCATACCTGCAACTAATAACCAGGAAGCAAATAGATTCTTGTCCTTTCCGAAAACTTCCAGCGTACACGACCGCTATAGCTAGGGACACTCTCAGACTTCAACTTGAAGAAATGGATGCGGAGGCACGAAGCTCGCGCTCGCGGCCGCGGCGCCACCTTCGTCCCGAACAATTGTCAGCTTTGTCCAACACTTCTTCGCCCCGCTCGCGACCTGTCGCGCCGTGCGACGGATATTCATGCCGACCGCTTTCAAAATCCTGGTGACCGGTTACCGTCGCGTTGACGAACTCCGATCATGCATTCCCTTTGCGAACTTGTACACCGACACACCGATTCTTCTCGCCACCCGGAATCTCCCTGAAGGACTGGGGACGGGCCGCCCGAAGGCCTGCCACACCCCTCCGTTCTGGTTCAGCATGGTTCATTGGGGTCGCGATGGAGGAGTCAACGAGGCACACCGTGTTCTGCCGCTCAACCCCTGGGGTCGCTTGCGCCTGCGCCGCGGCGTGCACATCCTCCAAAGCTTCGCGAGCGGGCGGACACCCTCGAGCTGTCGAAGCTTCGCGCTCCGCGGGGGTCAGGGACGAGAGTCGCGCCGAAATCGTCAAGTCCCAGAGCCTGAGCGGCGGGCCGACCGCCCATCACCCATCACCGCACTGTCGGAGTACGTCGCAGTCTCCTGTTCGACAGTCGAGGTCGCTTGCACTTGGCTTTCACTGTTGGCGTCCTCCTGCGTAGCATTAGTGAGCGGCTGCCCCTGGTGTCTCGATGCTTCGTGTTTCATGGGGGTCAGGGATGAGAGTCGCGTCGCCGAGTCCCCAGAGCTCGCGCAGCGGGTCGACCCCGCACGCCCATCGCCCGCCATCGCACCATCGGATCACGTCGCGTTCTCCTGCCCGGCATCCGCGGTTGCTTGCGCCTGCCCTGTGTCGCTGGCATCCTCCTGCGCAGCACGGGTGAGTGGCCGCCCTTGGCTCGTTGATGCTCCGCGTTCGGTTGGGGTTGGGAGCAATATTGCGCGTGTCGGGAGGTCCTCGACCGCGGCCTCACAGGCTTCGGAGCTCGCGCGCGCGTCCAAGTTCATGCCGACCGCCGTCGGGCTATTCCCCTCTACGCCCTCGTCTCCGTCCTCGTCCCGTTGTATGGACGCGCCGATGATGGGCTGTCGTAGCCCCAATCAGCTGGAATCCGTCGTGTTCCCCTCGACACGGTTTTTGTTCTCCTGTCCAGCAGTCGTGGGGGCCTGCGACGGCACGGCGCTGTCCACGTCCTCCGCGACCGGACTGTCTCTGACCGCGCTCTCCTCGTCTTCTTCATCCCGCTTGATGGACGCGCCGGCGGTGGATTGTTGCTGCCCTAGTTTGCCAGAGCTCGCCGCGTCCCCTTCGATGCGCCGCTCCTCCGGCTCGTCGACCTCCTCGCGTTCCGGTGTGGAATGGAGTTCCTCAGGGTCCGTTTCCTCGTCCGCGGATATTCCTGCGCAACCGTTGCCGCGGGCGGATGGGTGCAGGATGGGGTCGGCGACGGGAAGGGGGGATGAGGTGATGAGTGGGGAGTCGTCCTGCGTATCGATTGGTGGGATGATGTCGTGCATATGTCGGATAATGACCCACCGTCATCACTCGCAGATGAGAGCGTCTTCCCATACGGAGAATGTGGGTCGCCGAATGTCCGTGATCGGAGAGAGTCGTCAAACACGACCCGTCGCTGGTCCTCAACAGTCGGACTGTGTTATCCCATGAGGCGGACGCGATGTACTTCCCGCAGGGAGAGAATCTGGCTCCTACGATATCACGGCTGTGTCGTTTCAGCTGTGATAGCTCGGTTCCGGTGAACGCATCGCAGATGTAGCACGTATTGCCGACCGCTCCGGGCACGAGTCCCCCATCCGGTGAGAATGAGATATTGCGCATCTCCTCGTGGTCATCCAAGACGAGTCAAGCGTTTATTGTCTCGACGTCGATTACGTAGTTAGTAATGGCTGCCGCTAAAGCAAGGCGAGTGCCTGTAGGGTCGAAAGCAGCGCTCCTAGTAATGATTAATGAAGGGGTGTATGGACGGTGGGCTGAGAGGGTCATCGGTTGGCAGGTAGACGTGTCCATAAGGGCTTGTGCAGCGCGCCCAAGGCAACATCAAGGATAGAGCACTCATCTCCGTCGGTCATGCAACAAAGGTAGGATCCATTAGGCTTGCCACCCACTTATATCCGGTGAGAAAGCGTGCGCGATTTAAGCTGCAGATGAATCTGGATTTGGAGAATGCGAGCAGTGCGTGCTCCAACTTCTCAGTTTTCTTCTCAGCGTGAAATAGTCCCTTCTTCAGGAATGAAACACCATGCGCTAGCCATTCCAGCGTAACGTCGGTTAATGATGGGCATTTCCGAAACCCCTCCAAAGCCTCGACACCACCGTCAGGCTCAAAGTCGTTGGTCGACCCTTGCAACGTGAAGGTCAGGGATCGTAGCCAAGACTAATTACAACGGTATTGTCGAGAAACTCTACAAAAGGGGACAAGCAATAAGAGGAAGCGAACAATCCGCAAACTAACGGCGAGATTTGGTAGAGCATACCGTTGAACGCCTCACGGACACACTTAAGGTGAGGTTCTTAAACATCGTCAGAAGAGCGGCAGACAGGAGAGAATCACCATTGTGTGCTCGGACAACAGAAGTTAGCAGAACGGCAGATGAATGGTAGCGCGGGCCACAAAAGAGAATATGATAACTTAGGTATAGACAATCCGGTACAAAGACTACCTCTGGGCAGCTTGAACAGGATCGACAATATGCAACTAGGCAAGGCTAGAGCGAATCAATTGCAAGACAACGGAATCAGGGGGCGAATTCATACGCCTCACACTCTAAACTGCACGCCGTGCTCCTCAATGGGTCGCAGATCGGGCGAAGAGGTCCTCGCTGCAATGGAAACGGGACACCATAGGCGGTGTACCACCACTTGGGGAGTGACTCCAACGCGAACAGTCATCGGAAGAAGAGATGAAGGAAGATCGCGTTTTCAGGACGCTGAAACATATGAGAAAACAGGGATGGGACGTACTCGCGAGTCACTGAGTGTGTTGCTACCCGTACAGAACGGAGTGACGCTACCGGCCACCGCTGAGAGAGGTGCGGCTATCGATTTCGAATATTCCGCCCGCCGTTCGAGGGCGGTAGCCCATCAAGGAAGCTCCAGGGATCGAGAAAGCGAGATCGCCGGGACTTGCGCCACGGAGTCGTCCGTGGTCTTCCCGGACACAGAAAACTGAGGAGATAACGAGCATGGACCGCCGGGAGATTTCCTCAAGAGCAAATACCTGGACGCACATAGCTTTTCAAAGCTACAAGACGGTACCGGTCATTCCTTCAAATCGAGGTGTGGGATTCAGTTGGGCGGGGGCGTACACGTACGTATGGCCAATCGTAGTACTTACGCCCAAACAAACGAATCTGAATATTGATGCGACTGGCGGGGGAAACGAGCTCCGCTCGGCGCAGTGGGCTGCGGTGTGCAAAGTCGGAATGCGTGTGTTGTTGTTGAGACCTATTTGTCTGCTGTGGCAGGAGCTTTGCAAGGGGTGGACGAGCTCGGCGACCTTAACTTTCTGTGACTCATCTGCTTTGTCGACGCGGCGGAGCGTGCCATTACCGCGTCGTGCGTTGATGCATAGCCCCTGCCCCTTCCACTTCCGTCTGGTTGTCTTTCTTCCATGGCGTTCTGACTACACGAGGCACCTCTTTGAACGATCGCGTCCTTTTCGTGCGCCGCGGGCTCCGGAGAATGGCCTTCCTTCGTAACCGAGGCGTGCACGGCCAAGCCTTTTCCTCCTCGTCGGTATCCGTCCTGTCGTGTTGCGCTTGACGCGTCCCAATGACCTTCAAAGGTATCAGATGCCGATCTCGCCCTAGCCCTCGTCTTCATCCATCGCGACAGGCGTTCCGCGGGGAGCCCGTGCTCCCTCTTTCCTCCCCGATGTCGTCCTCGCATCCGTCTTCTCGCTTCTTCCTCGCCCCGTGTCTCCGGCTTCGCGCATCCCGACGTTACCGGCTGCGCGCCGAGTCTCTCCATACCTGGCAAGTCGCAGAACGACAGATCTTCGACGTCAGGCCCGCTGATGCGAAGGGATACGGAGTTCTTCGCGAATTCCACCTCGCGCTTGGGGAAATCCTCTTCGTCCGCCTCGAGGAAGATGTTGTGGTCGGTGCTGGGGTTGAGAATGGCGCGGTGAGCGCGTTCGATACGCTCCTGGACCTCGTCCTCGTCGTACATGACCTCGTCGTACATGACCTCGCCGAATTGCTCGTTCCTGGCACGCCCTAGCGGGCGCCCGTCCTTGTCGTATATAAATTGCATCCAGACGGTGCATCTCCAGGCCCCTTGCGTACGCCTGAGCCGACATTCCAACGCGCAACTAGTGGCCGACCAAAATGTGTCACATCAATCCATGGACGCAGCGCACACTCGACGGAGCAAGTTCCGTTACCCCGAGGCAACGTTATACCAGTCGTGCCCTCGATCAACGACGACCTTCCCGGAGCTCTGAGACCCGACGAGAATGGTGGGGAGAGACACGTCTACGCTCGCCCTAGTACGATTCGAATCAGATGAGCATGAGAAGATCAAGACATGACGCACCCAGTCTCTGCAAGATTGCTGATTAGATCGAGTTGCCTTCGTTTGTCGGGCGGCGATCGTGAGTCAGTGACACCGAAGCTGCCAGGATGTTGATAGGAAGCCTGCATGTTGAGAGAGCGAGCGGGGAGACGATGCTGGAAACCTGAGGGTCGTCTCGGGGTGCTGTCGCCAT
Organism: Ganoderma lucidum; assembly: GCA_019426095.1. NCBI lineage: Eukaryota > Fungi > Basidiomycota > Agaricomycetes > Polyporales > Polyporaceae > Ganoderma > Ganoderma lucidum. Next base: position 252,414 of record JABWUW010000022.1, read on the forward strand.
ATATGCCCCGGCCGTCCCTCAAATATAATCTGTCAACACGAGTCTTGTGCTGCGATAAGTGCTCGCACTGTGCTACGCTCCAAGCAATGCGGCAGGAAAAACCCCGCAGATCATGAACGTAGGAGTGTTGCTATACGCGATTCAATAGGTGATCAAGCTGAACACGCGGATATGAGGTGCTTACTTCTTCGATCACCAGGCGTATGCCTGGCATTCGGACCCGTGCTTCTACTGTGGCGTCGCTTGCGACCTACAAGAGGATATCAGAATGCTGTGCGATGGAAAGGAGACTAAAGCGCTTACTGCTTTTTTCTTTTCCAATATTACCGCTACGGCAATCGATGACACGTCAAGCCACCGATACGTGCAAAAAATACGTTGGCTGGACGCTGTGGACAAATCGCGGAATACGGGGGGTGATCGCCGGTGACCTGCCAAGAGCAAGAGGAAGGTTCAGTAAACCAAACCTAGGGGACCTCTCGCCAAGGGTCAGGGATTGTGCGCAGGGAGAAGAGCCCTTACGTTGCCTCTCGACCACACAATTTCCGGTCTCATCGCCTTGGTCGATCACTTGGACCCACTTCTGGGAGTACCTTGGCGGGGTGCGCTGCGGGGTCAAAGGACGACCACGATATCCAGCCTCCTGGACAGCTAAAGAGCTGTTCTAAGTTTAGCTGGAAACCTGGGACGCAAGCGGTGTTGAGCAGTAGACATCGAGAAGACCACGCCGAGACGTACAAGGCTGACCACACACCGGTTGGTAAGATAAGAAGAAGGTCCAGATGGTCTGCGGCCGCGGCAGAAACCGTCTGAATCACCCTTTTCGGGCTGCCTCGCCAACTCCTGCCGCTCGTGCTTCTATGTCGACTCCTCCATGTGTCCAGGGAGGTTCCTCGATATGTGATAGTGTCTGTGCGACAGGCTACACCGCGTGTGGCAGCGGTCGCCGAGGCTAAGGTAATGATAATGAAGTATCCGTTAACGACTACAAGCTACCGCGCATATAGTGATCAGGATGCGGACTAAGGGATGCGAAGATTTCCTGAACTTGGGGGTTAACACGGATGTTCAGCGATGGGGCAACCGATCTGCCAGGACATTCACCGTGAGACGACAACTGGGCAACAACGCCAGCAGTGGTCGTCGGCTGTGCCTTCGGCCTCGATGAAGCGTCGTCGCGTCATCCCTTCTTGTGGATGATAGGCCCGTGCCTCCAAGTTCGTGGATCTCCCACGATGGGCGCGATGTCAACTTGGGACAACGCTCGCCATGATCTCGACCGCGGGGTCGTCCGGATCGGGGGAGGAGTTTCGCCAGGTCGCCCGTTGCGTCCCGTGAATTCCCATCTCCGTGAGCCCAGCAAGCACCCCGATCACTATTACCTGGAAGTTCTCGAGTGTGTTGTCGCGGAGACGGCTCGTCAGCGATGCGCGGGGGTTGTCGTCGTCGGCTTCGGCCTCGACAAGGCGCCATCCATTGTAGTGGCTCAGGAACTTGCCGTGGTAGTCCGAGTAGTACGCCTCATTGAGCGTGCGCGGTCGTGCCTCCAGGGCAATGAACCACCGAATCCGGGCCATGGTTTGCTCTGCTGCGACGGTAAGGAAGTTGGTGGTGATAGTCCTGCTCATCATTTGTCAGCAAGACGAGCACATCAAGGGAAGAGTCGAAGGTACGCACGTAATGCGGCTCTGCAGCAGTGGGTACTGTGCGAAGTGCTCCACTACAAGGCGCTTTACGTGCCTTGTCAGGATGTTGTACACCTCGCGGAGCAGTGTCTCCGCTGGACCCTGCCAACCCGAGATGATAGACATGATGAACTCCTGTGTGACGACGAACTGGACATGGACAGGAAGCTCCCGTGTCCTCGCCCTATTTACGAGAAGAGGATCGCATAGTCAGATAGTGGCGATGATGCTAAGCATGGTATTGACACGTACTCTCGGGCGCGATCCATGACGTCGTCAATGAAGATGGCACGGTCGTCGTTCTCAGGCGTGAACGTGTACCCTTCGTTCGACAGGAACGGCGACGGCACGAAGCTGTGAGTGCTCGTGTTGCGCCTCACCAGGCTCCGCTTGTAGGGACGGAAGTCGGGCTCGGTCGCGCGGATTGCCTTCCGGAAGGTATCGTACGCGGGCCGATTGTAGGAGACCGTTTGCCTTCGTGGTGCCCTCGAGGTACTTGCCGAGGCTCTTGGGGAACGTAGAGAGGAGGAAGGGGACCTCAGACAACACGTCCAAGGAAGGCGGCTTAGGGAGCTCGATAAGTCGTCCATCCGTAGCTGCTAGAAGCTTTTGCAGTTCGTCTTGGATGTTCGGGAGCCTACGACGAGGGTGCGTCAGTGCCTAGACGAGGAATAATGCATCCGCCGCGCCTAATACGAACCGTCGCGAGATGCAGTCGGAGAGAACGAGGCAGTCCACATGTGTGTTCCAAGCCGGTTCTGGTACTCGAGATCGAGAACATTCCACGGAGAACTCGTCATGAAGAACTCGCGCTCCTTCTCGCGTGCCTCTTCCCACGTAATGTCCACGGCGATAGCGCGCGAATCTGGCTGCTTCACGCTGAACCCATGTTCGAGCGCCTCATCCTGGTTGCGGATGTAGCGCAGCCAGCGTCCCTCTTCGCCAGCGGGGATGCGGTCAGGCTTCGTGAGCACACCTAGAAACGTGCTCATGAGCGCCCAAACGACGCAGTAAGGCACGCAGAAGTAGAGCTCATACCAATCGTCCGCGAACCTCCCGGGTCGTACTTCTTCGCGACCTGGTGCGCGCCTTGGTTCTGAAAGTCGGCTGCAGTGATAAAACTTAAGCTGTATACCTGAAATTGATAAAATACGACCACTTACTCTCGCACGCGACTGTCAAGAGGATAATGCAACTCGGCTTTGAGATGTGCATGGACACCAAGTCCTTGACCAGGTCGATGTCGCTCTCGTTGCCCCCGGTGCCGACACTAGCGATGAGCCCTGCGATCCAAGCATGAGCACAGACCCAAATTAAATAGGCAAAATTCGTACCCGGCAAGTCACAGAATGACAATGACAGGTCTTGCGCGTCCTCCCCGCTGATCTGGAGCGAAACGGAATTGGTGGCGAAGGTAAGCTCACGACCCAAGAGATCGGGGCCGTCGTCGTCCAAGAAGCGACGAGGGTCCGTGCTTGGATTCAGAATAGCCCGCTGGGCTCGCCGAATCCTGTCTTCGACTTCTGACTTGTCGTAGATGACGTCGCCAAACTGCTCGTTCTTTGGGTGACCGAGGGGTCTACCATCCTTGTCGGTGAGGATGTGGAGGGATACGACACACTGCCAGGGCTGCGTGGAGTACGACAGCCGACATTCCGTAGGGCAACTACCAATGTTGTGAGCGTTAGCTAGCACGGCGAAGGGCGTGGCATAGACGAACCGAGTGCAGGTGCCGTAGCCCGAGGAAGAGTGATCCCCGGTATCGACTCTATCAAGGAGGACCTTCCGGCGCTTTGCGATCCAGTGACGGCGATCACAGGGAGGTCGATGCCAACTTGAACCCTGGAAAGGACGGTAGGGAGCAAGGTATAAAGAGAGTGCCTGTCAGATGGAGGACGTTGACGACGTGTAGCATGCGTCTGCCATCCCTCATGCGACAACATCGCCGACTTTCCACTTCGAATTCGCGTTCAGTAGTCCTGCAGAGCGTGTAAAATCACTCCTAATGGTCCAAGAATTGTCCAGAGCTATTTCAAGGGACTCACCAGTTCCGAACAGTAGTCTATCCTCAGCCCGGACAGGGGGAGCGGAAGCCTTCCCCGGCGCTCCGGATACCAAATGTGGCGATCGGAATTCGGACCAGGTGAATCGGCGAGGCTGCGACGTCTGAGGGTGCAGGTCCGTATATCCCCCCGACTTAGCCTGCGATCAATATGGGATATATTCACCTGCCGACGAGGCGGACGCGGTGGCGCCGACTGCGTTCCGTAGAGCCACAATGGAAGGATTTGCGCTTCTGCGGATTGTCGGACTGGTCAAAAAGGACCTACAGTCGGTGACCATGCCAGGGCAGAAGTGAAGTCCACCAAAAAGTATATAAAGAGGGGGTCCTGTCGGCCAAATGCATCAATATCATCCACGCGCGTCCCAACCAGTTCGACTTACCGACTAGACGACAAAGACTATCGGCACCCATGTTCACCTCCAAGCTCGCCACTCTCTATGGGATCCTCCTCATCGCTCGCTGCATCATGGAGTCTGAAGTCCGTATGTCTCGGGTTGTCAGATTTCTCGTCGAAGTTTTATTTGCAGCGGACCATAACTCACTAGAACGGTGACGGGTCACGCAATCGAGCTTCGAGCTGAGTCCCGTCGTTCACCCACGTCTGCATTCTTCCCGTTCATTCGTACTTGCAGAGAACGTGAGAAGGAATGGCGGGAGATTGGGGACAAGGCGGAGGTTCGTTCACAGCGGAAATGTGGGAGGGGAGACTCAGGAGAGGGTTCCCCGCGAGACGCGGAGTGTTAAATATCGAAATGATATAGACAGGAGAACTTGGGATAAGGCTGACGAAAAGCGAAGATGACATGTTGCAATACATGCCAGTGACTATGATTGAACGCGAAGACAATGTGATGGAGAGATCGGAGTGCTACCACGGTGATCTATGAAGGAGCGTCCGAGTCCCATGGCGGTCAAGCAGGTGCGAAAGGGAAACTGGAGTGTCAAAGGGGAAAAACTATAACACTGACAGCGAAGACGCGAACGCCCTCAGATGCTCGCGGGAGAGTCACTGGCGCGCGCGGTGACTTCGACGATGACCTCGCCTCCCGCTGCGAGAGGGATCGGTACGCGGGGCCATGACACAGTTAGGATACCCTCCGCCAGCGAACCGTGCACCTGCGCAACCTGCCAAAATAGACGTCAGCATCGGCGACGGACTACTACGACCATAGTCGGTGATGGGAAGCCTCACATGAACACCTGCGGGCAAGTCGATTTCCCGCTTGATTTTTCCATACTTGAGCTCACGGACGGAGTACAACGACGACGGCGTAGAAGTCTCGGATTCACCAGGGCTAGCCAGCTTAGGGATTTGGATTCGAGAGCGAAGGTGACGCCCAATGCGCTCCCCTTCAACAATGAGGCGGTTGTCCTGGATGCGTACCGAAAAGTCTTCTCGTCTCATGCCTGGAACCTCGAGCATCGCGACGATGTGGGTATTGCCTGGATCATCACATAGATCCATCCTGTATGAGGGGTAAGCCTTGAGGATGGAGAATACTTGACAGTCACATACCTAGGCACAAGAAACCCCGTTTCCATTCGCTTCTTTGAGGCTTTCCACCTTGTCATGAGCTCGATATACGCCCTCGCGAGGATGCGGTCCAGAGTACGATAGCGTGGGTTCTCCTGTGGCATCTGCGGAACGTTGGGCGGGGGCGTTTGCATGGCTTGTGAACACAACGGAACGACGCTTCACCAAAGGTCGGGCCGGAGATGCGGAAGGATGGGGCATTACGGCGATCCCACCGGCGGTCGTATATACTTCGGTGTGTCGGGTACATGAGACATGACCCGGGCGCGGAATGGCCCGTGGCCACTATAATTCCGCGGATGTTGGTGCCGATTGAGAAGCACGGCGCGACACCAGGGGGCCAAGTCCATCAGCAAACGAACCGACCCTGAGCTTCCCTGACTTCCTAGGCAACCGTGACAGGTCGCCTGTGGCCATAGGATCCGTTGGAAGTGCCTTCCGCAGAGCCTACCGCTTCTGCAGGTTCCTATTCCATGGGATCTGAAAGTCGTTCAGAAGGGTTCAAAACAATATAAATCCGCCAATTGTGCTCACGTGGATAATCTCCGGTGATTGATTCCCACCATTCCAAACGAAGTTGACATTCCGGGCGGCAGTAGAGACAAATCAGTTACACAACAGGGAGCGCGACGACACCGGCCAAGGACACGTTAGCACAACTGCCTGTACTCGGGTAGAAAAGTTGAAGCACCTCATAAAGCTGCAGAGGTTGAAATACTCACCGGCAAGGGCCACTCTTGCCATCAACATGACTAGAACAGTTCGACCCATGCTGGTGGCGAAACCGAAGGCGCCGAGGATAAACGAACTTCACGAGAAATCCGGTGGGCAACTACTCAAGAAGCGTCAGAACAACGGAACATGACCGACATGAAGACGAAAGGAGTGCGTGAGGTGTAGCCCGCGCATCGGCGCACGCCAGAGCCTCTCGGAGGATTACTGCAGAGCAGCCAGAGCCCCCAACGCACGGCGCGAAGTGTGGCGCACACATCGCGGCAAACCCCACAAGGAAAACCACCAAGAAAAATCGACAAGCAGCTGGACGTACCGATACTGACGAGCCCCGGCAGCGCAGCTGGGTGCAGCACCTGGGAATGGATGGAGTCAGATCTCGTCAACCTGAATCGAACGAATAGACCAAAGCCTCGCCATCGCAGCGAAAACGGGTGCGCGAGGTGTAGCCCGCGCATCGGCGCACGCCAGAGCCCCCAACGCAGACCAGCAACTTCAAGTAAAATGAACACGTACCCGACACGTCAGCAGTTCTGAAGCCAGTTGTCCAGGACGTTCGTGGCCATATCCAACCATCCATGGCTTTCTACAGGAGAGGGATAGTGCTTGAGCGGTAGTGTGAGGTGGTAGCCAGCAGCGAAGTAGGGCTGAGGACACGAGGATTTCGGGTCCCCGGAGGGCTTACATAATCGCGGCTTCAGGTCCCACAGACGCCCCGATCGCCGTGACGGCGCGCCCCCGGAGAGCCCGCGATATAAGCGCCCGCGCGCGACGAGGGCGCGGCCAAAGGCAACGAGGAGGAGGGCACCCGGCTGTCTTGAAAATTTGGATATTAAGCCACGTAATACTTGCAATACAGGCATCGCAGATGCGATGAAAAATACAATGAAAGTAGATATATTGAGGGAGCAAGACAGGCGAGGCAAACGATAATTAAGCGCCCGATCGCGCGGAGAGCATGAAGAGGCAACAACTACAGCAGGGGCCGCCGTGCTGAAAAACGCAATAAAACTCGAAATATATATCATATGGTGCTACTGAAGGGTACGCGACAGTAATCTAACCGCAATTGAGAAAGCTGGGTAGCTGTGCAAAGGAGTGGGGAAAGGTCAAACCACAAAATAAATTGACGGGCGCAGTGGGAGGGGTCACGGAAGCCCGCGCGAGAAAAAGAAAGGCGAGGGGCGCGCGACTAGAGCGCGCCCGGTAGCAGCAGGCGGGTGGAGGGAGAGCGCGCGGGAGGACGCGCGAGAGCGGACGGGAGGGGTGCACCATAGCCGAGGGACCAGAAATCGGATCAAAGGGACTGGAAATCGGAGGCAACGCAGCTGTCTGCGGAGGGGGTCAATTCCCGCAGGGAACCCAGCAAAAAGTGGCCCCGCAGCCCTTCGCGCACCCCCGGTTTCCAGTCCTGATGTGATCGGAATTCTGATCCCTCGGCATGGAGGGAAGCGAACAAGAGGGCGCGCGGGCGCGCGCAAGCGGCGCGAAGGACCTCGAGGCTCGCGCGATGTCACTCGCCCGTCACACAGCCCACGGAGAGGGCGGCCGGGGTCCGGACCCGTCACGGTGGGGCGGCGTGATCCGTTACCTTCTATTTGCGGTAATGAGACCCGAAATTGGCGCTCTGGGACCCGAAATCCAGGGAAAGAAGTCGTGCTGGGGCTCGCCGTTGTGCGATGTGGGGGGAATGGGGAGAGACACGACGGGCAGGGCGTTATTAGTCGCCCAAGAAAATGTTCGAAAAATTGGACCCTGTTGTAAGACTTAGCTCTATAACTTGTCGGGAATAATTGACATTGGAAAGGATATCGTGACTACCAGCATTTTTCGGCCACTCTCTTGCGGTCAAATGAGATTAAATGGTACAAAGGAGAAAATTCAGGAGAAATATGGCACTCACCAAGATTTTTGGACTATTGGATGCCACAAACTGATCACGAGAGTTTTATTCCTTGAGGAACAAAGAATCTCTGTGAGCTTTTCAGAGGGAGGTCACCGGGCCGGGACATGTACCCATAGACGCCTCATGTTCCGGTGGGCGCTCCGACGCGTTATGTCTGAATTCGACAGGCCGAAAAGTCTTTGTGCTCAGTTTTTATGACCTACCCGCCCCTTTGCATGCTGAAAAATCTTGGTAGTATCGAATTTCGCCAATGTTTTCCACAGGGTGTGATTTAATCTGATGCATTTAGATAAGACTGGGGGGAAAACGCAGGCAGTCACAACACCTTTCCGAACCCGGATTATTCCCGACAAATCCTGGCGCTGAGTCTTACAACAGGGTCCGATTTTTCAGACATTTTCTCGGTCGACTAATAACGCCCTGCCCGTCGTGAGAGGCACAGCCTTCCCGGGAGCGCCCTCCGTGACCGGTCCTCTGGGCGCTCCCACTGGTCTCCCCCAACTAGATCATCATCCCGTTATTGGACGGTAAACGGTGGACATTGACCGTTGAACGTTGAACGTTGAACGTTGAACACTAGTACTGGCTCCTGGGCCAGGACCCAGGACCCAGGAGCATTGTCATTCCTACGGCGACCTATCCTGTCAGTTTCACCTGCACTCCCGTTGTGTCTCAGTTTCCTGGTCGTGCGCTGACATGTCGATTGACTGTAGTGGCTGTTCAACTCGGGACCTCTCGGGACACACGGCTAGCCATCGTCTGAACACAGAAACTCGGCAGCCACGTCGTCCCCTGCCCGTGCCATCGAGCTCGGCGCCCATCTGCAGATTGCCCAGAAGGACCCGCCCGACGGCGACAGCGTCAGAGAAAGCACAGAGGTCCGCCCCCATCACGAGGTGTGTCCTAGTTTCCAGCCACGATCTGGCTGCGGTAGAATCCCTATTGTTCCATTAACATTCTTATTGTGCGCGCCACGTACAGCCCCCCGCATCCCGCCCTGCGAAATCTCAATTCATTCGCAGCAAGAATCTTCCGACCGGAACGTTCCGTCAGGCCCCAGACCCCAACGCGACCGCGAAGCAGAACGGATCGCGACAGATAGCAGCTTTCTCTTTCTCGAGCCCAGACGATGGCGACGCCGACGACGATTGGGTCTCAAGTGAGAGCGGCGCCACAACTTCAACAAGGCTGGACAAGGAGTCTGACGCAGATGCCAATCGAACAACCGTCCCCCCTCTCAGTCTGCGCCTGTACTGTACAACTGGTACTGTTATTACAGCGAGTTCAAATGAAAATCACCGTCGATCACACCCCTTCATCGCCTCACCCTAGGTGACCCTACGCTACCATCTCAGCTCCCCGTGGCTCCGACCCAACGCGATATTGCACCCTCCCAGTCACAGAAGCAGCAAACTGATTTCCCATCGAGGCTACCTCAGACACGCTTGTCGCGGCTAAGCTCGAACTGTCCTTCACTATCAAAATTGGATATCCAGATTTCGCATCTGAGTCCGGCGGATAAGGCTCATTCGCGCCCACCCCGTTCTCCAGATACTATCGAATTCTCCCATCCACGATGGGCTATGGTCTGGCCTATCTCTACCCACTTCATCACCTCAGCCCATCCGTCGAGATCGCACCCTCTTATCCGCGGACATCCCTATGGTTAATGTTGGTGGCCCCTTTGGCCCTTTAACCCATTGTATCACCGGACGTTGCTTCTGGGCAGATGTCAACGACTTCTCCCACCAGCCCCGTACAGGCTCGCCTACGAACTTCCCGAAAATGGACCTCAATATACGTTCTCCGTTTTCTTCATCCACTGCTCTTTGGCGGCGCACGCCAACCCCGCCAGTCGTGTCGACTGCTATGCCCGTCTACTCCCAGAGTCTCTCGTGGCAGGCGGCGGCGGTTAGGTGTCGTTGGCTTGGATGTCGTCGGAGGGTAAATACTTGCTGGTCATTTTCACTCTAAGGGTAGAAAGCAAGGAACGTCAGTGATCAAGCGTGTCCTGACCGTGTTCCCGCGCGCGGTGAAAAGCTGTGCGTCCAGCGACCAGCAAGGACGGAGCAGTTGGTGGCTTCTTGCATGGAGCGGCAAGTATTCCTGGCTCGATTCGACCAGCCCGAGTACGGGTACGAGCGCAAAAGGCTGCCGTGACGTCATGAACGCATATAATACCGCGAACAGCCACGCCAGTACACGTTGCGATGGAAAGAAATGTACCTCGATACCGTCTATATTCAACTACTCGATCCTATTAGTCTATGTGGAACGCCAGTACATTGATCCAGCCACAACAAACGCTCATTCACAGCTCACGTCCCTATCCCGAAGTCAGCATTGACGGCGCAAGTCGAGGGGGACAACGGCACGTATCGTCTGAAGAACTTGACCTTGAGCCAGTCTGTAGCGACGAGCTTGCGATTCCGCATCGAGAAGAGAGTGCTCAAGTATGCGCTCCGCGAGAACACGTACGTCGCGACACCGCTCGTGGCCAACTGCGCCTCCGCGTCAGTCCAATATTCAACGCTTATTATACAACCCAGCCCCAATAACAAGAACTCGCGTTGCCGTTGAAGAGAGGGAAGTCCGCGATAGCCTTATCCGAGCCGATGTACGCGAGCGACCCCTGGTGCGAGTACTTTAACGGGCGGAGCTTGTTGAGCTTCGCGAGGCGCTTCTGCGAGTGCTCGAGCTCCTACTTGCCCCCCTCCGGGGCTGCGGCGAGTTGCTCGACGCGCTTCGCGATCTGCCCGAGCAGGCGGGTAAGGTACGCACCCTCCTGCGACGCGACCTGAGCGGTCAGCGCGGGTGGCAGAAGAAATCCAAATCCAGCACGGCGTCAAACCAGGCAGAACGTACCATCGACGGAGACCCCGCGCCTGTTGGTCTGCGCATGGGGGAACTTGCCAATGAGGTCGCGCGTGACCTTGCGGAGCGTGCTGCCAACGGCCCAGACGACGAGCCCGCAGGGGACCTCCTGGACGGTCTTGTCTGGCATCTGGAGGACGACGCTCTTCTCCTTGACCTCCTTCACCATCGTCTTGGTGAGGACCGATCTTCGCCTCCTTGAACGTCGACTCGGTGTAGTCGATCAGCTGCTTGCTGAACGACGGGAGCACCTCGACGAGCATGATGCGCACGTGCTCCACGAGCTCGGGGTACCACGAGCGCAGGTCCTCCTCGAGGAAGTCGTGCAGCTCGCCGCTGAGCTCGACGCCGGTCGGCCCGCACCCGACGACGACCATTGTGGTCCATGAAGTGGCGCTACATCTTCTCCGCGTCATCGAGCTCCTTCATGAAGCATACGTGCTCGCGGACGCCGGGGATGTTCAAGGTCTGGACTTCGGCGCCGACGTTGAAGACGAAGTATTGCCGTGTTCAAGTTGGAGACGAGGCCCTCAATCTCGGAGATATCCGCGAAGGTGACGGTTTTGTTGACCGGCTAAGACATGGTTGTCAGTCTTGGTGCCCAACTTTGTGTATCACCGATCACCGCACTAGCCTCGTAAGCAATATATTGGCAAACGCTGGCTGTATGCGAGCATGCATTGCCAGATGTGGCGGTGAAATATATCTTAAGACACGCAAGAGAGATCACTGGATATATGCGCGCAGTCGACCTAGGTCTTGCGCGAAATCGGACTAGCTGTTCCCATCGCTAGTAGGCATGACATGTAGTCTGACCCAACGCCTGCCTTGCTCGGCATATTCGTTGAGAGCGGCCAATGCGATTATGATGCACGCTCGTGGGATGGGATGGAATGGAAACTCTAGGGAGCCACGGGCATCAAGTGTAGCAAAATAACACACTCACATCCACAATCCGTCGCAGAGGCTTCAATAACGGTTACTTGCCAATATTTATAGCGAGTCACATATCACTGTCAAGCAAGTCAGTCAACATCGATCAAAGCAACCCAGTGGGGTGAAGAGGAAATAATGCTTTGGGCTGATAACAATCTACAAGGCGACGAGGTCATGATTGACCCCAAAACCGTTGAGTGAGTGAAAGGGCAAGGCACTCACCACATTGTAGTCATTCGTGTAAATCGAGTTGGGAAGGCTCGTTGCACCCCAGCCGCTACCGCAAATGACGAGAGTCTTCTGGAGGGGTCATGCGGGAGCTGAGTCCCGTCCTTCTGGACGAAGTAGTAGAACGCCACGCCATTGGCGACAGTGACCGGTGTGATGCCTCCTGTCGTCTGGAGAAACCGCCCCCAGAACGAGACCTTGGGTGTGGGCGGTGGTGGTGAGGGCTATAATTGCGCAGAAAGAAGGCGAGACGTGTGGATTGTGAGAACACAACGGTCACCGGTAACGAGAAGAATGCCATAAGTATGGAGTCGAGCAATATTAATCGAGGATCATGACGAAAAACATATATAGAACCACTCACTGCCCCGGCCTCTGCCCCTGTTGCCGTGGACTGCCTCAGCCTAGACGGTTGGAAACACGGGAGAGCAGACGGCCGAGCCTGGGGCGAAGCCAGCCTTCGGCCGAGAACACGCGCTGTCGTTGTATTATATATTGTATCAGCCCGCGGGAATTTCGAGGAACATTCGGCCTCGACGCACCTCGAGCAGCTTGCATTACCTATTGCGGGGTAAAGGCGGTGTCGACGAGGATGAAGAAAGTATGAAGAGTGGGGCCGAGTCAGAGCAGTAACTAGCGGCCAACGATTAACCCATGGTCGCTGTCATAATACCTCATGTCCTTGTTGCAACCTGGGCTATGATTACCAAGGTTTGCAAGATCGATCTACATGGGAAGACTAGCACTGCATCACAACATTTGAAGGAATCTCCGCAAGACATGAGACACGTCCTGGCCTATCCGAATCGTGCTTCCCTAAGGACTCGACGGGCCAGGGGCAATTCGTCAAGTGTTCGACAGTGCTTCTGCGTCAGCTTATCCCATTTGACACCGTGGACCTGAACGCTACAAAACCCGTTAGCATACGGGCACATGCGTATCAGCCGACGAACTTGCACGTGGTCAACGAGCCCTCCTGCGTAGGAAAACCTTCGAGCACCGTCGAACGGTGTCGGGATGTGGGTCCCCGGGAGGAGGCATAGTGGGCAGTAGAAACGGGGAGCTAACAGACATATCAGCGGTGAACGACAACAAAAAAGAGTGACCTTACTTGTAGCAACCGTTGCCTGCTCCGAACTGAAGGTGCGTAATAAATGTTATGGTACGTGCTCAAAACCGAAATGCTATATCATACCTGATGTTCAACGTGTGCGTCGATTCCCACGTCCAATACAGCATGTGCACGAACGGGATAACGTCTGGTGGCCAGCTTCGGGCCAATCGCTGAACCTTGAACTCCTCCCACAACTGCTTGCAGATGGGCACGCTTTCCGGGCTGATGAAGTCACAGGCGACTTTCATGCAATCAGCTTGGTTTGACACCTAAAGGGCATGTGAGCGAACGATTGAATGACTGTGAGTGGATCAGATGTCATACTTGGTGTGCGCACCCGGCTGGAATGAATACTGCCTGCCCAGTATACTGTCGTATGACGTACGGATGCACTTTGTACTGGCTGGAAAGCTCATCCAAAGCCGACTGGGTCAGAAAATGTTCCTGGTTGTGGATGGGATCTCCCCGACAATATTTGGAAGACCTCTTGTTGAGAAAAGCGCGAATATGACACGTATCCTCTGGCGCAAAGATGTGCCATAATGCATACCCAGCCGAGCCATCCCGAGCCTTCGCTGCGTAGACGAGTAGGTTCACAGCATCAGACATATCGAGATGCAATCTTGTCGATCCATTATGTTTCTCGTCAAAGATCGACGCCAGAGCACTGTACATCTTTGGGCCTGAATCAATCATTCAAGTACGCCCGCTGCGCTGGATGATAGGATGAAACTCACCGAGGTCGGGCGTAAACGGATTGAGGGGGAAATGGGCAGCAAGGTTCTTCGCTCCGGACGAAGTGATGTATTCTGGCAGTGGCATCGCCCGTTCAAAGTCGTCGTGTAACTGTGGAAACATCGCTTTGAAGTTCGCTGTAGGTGGCCAGTCCTACGCTCATTCAGTACGGCAATACACCATAAATGCGCACGACTAACCTTTAACTTCAGGATCGCTTCAGGGACTTCCGCACGGCCAAACAGCGAGAAAAACTCAGCAACTGTACAGGTCCGCTCCTTCCCCGTTTCACAATCCTGCACTTGGCAATCTGTGCTTCCATATCGTTCGATAAAGAATTCTGGCTCCCAACTGACTTGAAGGTCCTTATGCAGGTCCTTGACAACGAACGGCCGCCTGGAGCCCCAGAATGCCTTGAAGCGTTCTTCAGACAACTGTGTCCTTAACAACCTGCGAACCGAGCGCGAATCGTCCAGTTCGACAGTAGGAGGCATCCTGAAGAAATGTGTTAGCATACCATCAAGACGTACGGACCAGAGAGGACAAGCGTAGGAGCTGGTGCCAGCTGCATGCCCTTTAACCATGGAAGGGCGAACATCATCTCGCATAAGAAAACACGAGATTTATCACATGGATAGGAGCACAAACCGCGTTGTCGAAAAGGTCTAGAATGGAGAAAGGACAAAAAGACTCACCATTCGGGTACATCGACCAATTTCTCCCGAAGGGACATCAACTCCGGCAAGAGAAACCGTGTTACACGGATGAATCCAGATGTCTTATGGCAGAACTTCGCCTGGGAAGGGTGAATATCAGTACAGGCGAGAAACTTAGACGAAATGCTTACCGACTTCGGTCCATTGAAACACAATGCACAGAATTCTTTCCCGCACTGCGTACAGAACCAGCTTGCAGAAAATATTCCAGTGGAACAGCGGTCTGCTTGTCCGTAAAAGTTTGCTCTGATAAGAGTGTAGTCATCCACTGCGTACCGCACAAAGTCCTCGTGGACGGGTCCATAGGTCGATATATCGGTTTCGCCTCTGTGACGTCGTATGCGAGGATTTCATCCACGACAACGGGAAGCAAGAAAGTTCTCGCTACGGACTGAATGCTGATTCAGTGACATGTTGCACAATTTATAGATTAACTACCTTCTTTTGCTCGACGTCAGCGGGTCGAAGTTTTCTTGAGAACACCATTCGAAGTTGCTGGTGCTCGCCTGAGGGTGCTTCGTCGGCCCTGAAATCGTAAGACACCTTCTGCGACGTGGCATCATATACAAGGACTCGAAAGCCTAAAGCAACATCGTATGAAGTATCCAAACCCACTGCTTAAGAGACACTCACCTCGAAAGTTGCACGTGTCATCTGCAGAGTCGTCCAAAGAGGCAGTGGATTTTTGCGACGATCGACAGCTAGAGCATTGAACAAGCTTCGTTTTGCGCCTGCTGAGGACCGGAATACTGCCTGAAATCGAGGTGCAAAACTCTGAACAGGCGGTTCGCTGAGGGTAGCGTGTCATGATGAAGCGCACGGAACAAGCTGAAGGGAGCGAAGACGTCGTTGGCGAGTTCGAGGAAAGCCTGGGCGGACTCAAGGCGGACTTGTGGGAAGGAACGGGCGCGCGGGAGCAGCGAAGACGGGGGAAGAACGGGGTCGCGTTTGAACACTGGTGCAAACGCGTAAGGAACGACGCGTCGCAGGCTGTACTAAATACACGAGTGAACAATACTCCAAGACATAACGCGCAATATAAGACGGGTAAGACTAGGACAAGACGAGTGAGTGAGACGCGAGCACAACGCGAGCTCGCTTACATAACACAAATTCCAACACACCCCCTCGAGCGAAGCAAAGTGCGAGCGGAACAGCGGGGAAGGGGACGGAGACAACGAGAAAATACAGACACAAAACATACGGAAACAAGTGGCCATGGGTGCGCTCAATGCACCCCCTGAATCGTGCCAGATAACAACTGAGCAAGGCTCGCGATCGGGCGGGCAGTCGCGGACTCGCGGCGGGCTTCGTCGTCGACTTCGAAGAGATGGGTGACATCGCGTGGGAATCGAGCTCGTGTGGCGAGGAAATCGGCGGGGCAAGGACAGTGGACATCGTGGGGACGCGTAGGCAAGGATCGAGGGATGCGGGGTACGGGATGCGGTACGTGTCGCGTTCCGGTCGGGGGTCGTCGACGTTTAACGATGGTCGTGATCATCGGGTGGCTCCAGCCCCACCGGGCAGACGGTCGTCGTCGCAGTGACCTCGTACGCCACTGGTCAGGCTCGTCATCGTAGTAGCCTCGTACGCTACCGTGTTCGGGTTCGTCGCGCGGCGGCCTCGTACGCCACCGGCGGTTCGGGTTCGTCGTTTACGTGGGGTCGGATCGTCCGAGTCGTCGTAGTGGCCTCGTGCGCCACCGGGGTCGGGTTCGTCGCGCGGCGGCCTCGTACGCCACCTGGTCGTCGTAGTCGCGGGGCAGCCTCGAACGCTACCGGGTCGTCGTCGTCGTCGTGATGGCTTCGCCGCCACCGGGTCGGGCACGAATTAACCTTCGGGTAGAGGTGACGCGTTTGTGTGGGAAGGAACGGGCGCGCGGGAGCAGCGAAGACGGGGGAAGAACGGGGTCGCGTTTGAACACTGGTGCAAACGCGTAAGGAACGACGCGTCGCAGGCTGTACTAAATACACGAGTGAACAATACTCCAAGACATAACGCGCAATATAAGACGGGTAAGACTAGGACAAGACGAGTGAGTGAGACGCGAGCACAACGCGAGCTCGCTTACATAACACAAATTCCAACAGGACTTGCCGAGAGTGTTCAACGTCCTTACATAAGCGCCTGACATCGAACGCTCGATCTCATCTAACATCGACACTAGGGGAAGACAAGGAAACGACGGGTAATGGCTAGGCTCGTCACAATCCCCTCCCACGTCCGCGCTGACACGCGGACGGTCTTGGTCGAGACTAGGGTAATGGCAGATACCGCTGGCTAGAATATAGCGGCTGTGAAAGGACTGTGACAGGAAACCAGTCTTAGTCCGTTTCACAAAGCTATTCCGGTTCCGGCTGGCGGTATTCCCTAATGCCCATCGTTACCTTGGGTACCAAGGTTACTGGCGCACCATAATTACAAGCGCCCTATTACACCCGTTCGTCGCCGAGCATCGTGAACTTTCGGAACGTTATTTACAGTATAGCCTGTCCGAGCGCCAACTTACGGAACTCGACTCAAAGTGTCAGAACAATGCCAAAAAATCCAAAAAATTCATACCATTTCTCAATTGTTCATTCTATGTCGGATAGAGAGGAAAACGTGGTCGTGCTTGCACCCACAAACCGGACAGCAGCAAGCATGACTGGTAGAAATTGGAAAAGATACTTACTGGGTATGGTGTTGTATCAGGAGCACGGACACGGACATTGGGTTTGAAGGGGAATCATAACAGTTGGGCGGAAGGATTGCAGATGTGATTGGGCGCTAAAGCCCTACAGGTTGAGGGGCCTGGGCAGTGGAGGCTTCGAACGGGAGAACAGCAAGGGGAATATGCGGATGGTGGAAATGACAAGCGCAGTGATAAATGCTAAAAGCGAGATTGGGAAGGTGGTCCTACCCCCCGTGAATGGGTCGTCGCTGAATGACAACTGCCAGTAAGCCAGACCATGTTAACCATGACTTATCTAGAGGTGGCCCGGGTAAGGCAAGCGGTCTCGATGATCAACTGGTCGGATCCATGTGTATCCGCCGTCCGGGCACAGTACATCGGAGGCGATGAGGCTTGCTTGCCATATACATGTTTCAATATTTCAATTGTTAAGATGACCGGCGAGACATGCGATGCTGCGTCTCACAATGTTAACTTGAACATGCCCAGCAAGTATCCTTCTCTAGTCAAAGACTACTTACAAGCAAGCTGTGGCCGCGCTCGAGGCTCTCGTTCTTACGAAAGTGAAAGCCCCCAGCCTTTTCTATTACCATACAAGCCAGTACCCAAGGTTACTGGCGCACCGCGCGCCATCTCTCTAGTGAGAAATATCTACGACAATTGCGCTCAAACGAGAACGATATTGCCACACTCAAAGATATCTACTTTGTGCTTCTACACATAATCTCCCTGGATCGCGCACCCTTCCATCATATCTTCCGACTCATCCGTCCGGCCACTCGCCTCTGAGTCTTCGTCATCTGAGTCGTTGTGACTGCTACTGCTAGGGGTCCAATCGTCATCGGAATCGCTTTCCGGCATCGACTCGTCGTCAGGGATTAGGATTATTGGGTGGGGTGAATAAGGGATGAGACGGGTTGCGGTTTGTGCCACATATGCGTTTGGAAAGGCATGCCAGATTTCGTCGTCCGGGCAGTCCAAGAGTATATCGGGATGGCATATAGATGGCCAGTCCATACCACGATAATTCCCGTACTGGGTAAAGAGAAGGCGGACGGTCTGCAGTGCAGGCACGGAGCCGTTTGAGCGGACATTCTCGAGCCACCCACCACTACGTGAGGTGACAGGTTGCTGCCAGAGATAATACCGGGCTCGAGTCAAAAAGTGCTCGTAGGCGCCAAAATCCCACATATCCAGGTGCTTCAGCGTCAGGGAATGCATGGTGGTTGCAGGGAATTTTTGTGAGCAACAGTGGGGGTTGGGAATCACCAGATGCTCGAGCATGGGACAGTGCGACGCGAGCGTTATACAAGGATCATCGTTGCATGTGTAAGTGTCATAATGATTCTTTGTAAAGATGTGAAGATAGACCAAGCGTCCTCCAAAACGTTCCAGCAGGCGCTCCGGCCACCTCTGGAGGGAGACGAGCGTGGCACGGGTGAGCGTCGGCAATTCCCACTTTGAGCAGATGTACTCGTCGAAAATTGCATCTTGACCAAAGGGAATGCGCAACTCGACCAAGGAAGGGAGTCGCACGGCTGAAACTCCTTCCGGTGCTTGAGAAAGGACTAGGGCATGTGTCGGATAGTCCAGAACTAGAGATTGTGGCGACGTCGTTCCGAGGAGGAGATCGTGAAGGTTTTTGAGCCGTGAATCCGTGAGGACGAATTGGAGGCTCAAGCGGTGCAAGCGGGAAGCTACAAGTCCATCGAGGAAAGGCGGTTGCATATGGGACGTTGAGACGTGAAAGAACCACATCAGATTAAAGTAGCTGCCGCCGCTACTATCCTGGCTCTCATCGGAAAGGTGGGGGAAATTGCGGTGCGGAATGTAGGAGAGGGAGCGAAGAGCGTGACACTCTCGAAGGATGAACCCGAGTTCCTCTTTGGCTCTCCATGCGAAATCTCCCCCAACTGGACACGCCACCATGCGGATGTTTTTGATAAGTGGGGAGGTGTCGTATTGGTAAGTTGCGGGAACTGTCTCCTTGAAAATGAGGTGGACGATGTCTCTGGGTATAGTAGACAGCGTATGTTTGGGAACTGGAAAATTCTGGCACAGAGTTAAACGCGGCATCTGGGAATTCCGACAGCTACAAGAGACTTACGGTGTGTGGCCCCTCGACAATGTAGGAAGCGCCCGCCGCTCGAAGTTCGGCATTTTCTTGCCGTAGCCTGTGGAATTCCTACACACGAGGCAGTCAGCGACGATGCATTCCAAGCTCGAAATAGCCGAACACTCACGGGAAGGACAGTCAGGAGCTTGTTCCTATCCTCTCTTAATTGTGTTAGTTCTTGTCGAATATGCGTCGCTCCGTTGGCCAGCACATCGAGACAGTGATCGACGCTGAACTGGAGATCAGGGTTCATGGGTGCAACTGGCAGTAACTGTGATTCGTGGGTTTAAATACGCATCGCTGCCACAAAGATGTCACAGGTGCTAGGGTAGGTAGTTGTGCGCGGTGGCCTCAACGATGTTAGGCGCCAATACCACGGACTTTGCCGCGTTTGTATGGCAGTGTTTGGACTGCTGCTACCTTTCCTCCACCGACGACCGCTCATATCGATCATACCTGGCTCCTTCTTCCCTCGACATTATACACGTGCACGTCCCAACATCGCCCTGGACTAAGTATCAACTGTATGTACATCTGAGGCTCACTATACACGACACACTGACAGCCACCTTGGCGCTCCGCAGGCAGTGTCGCAGCAGGGCGTGCTGCGACGCAATCGTCCCGATCGATGTCATCCGACTAAGGACCAGGTAGACTTTCGTTGGTCCATGAAGGTCGCCCTACTGCGGATATCAGTCTGTGATCCTTTTGTTCGACTATAAAAGTTATATTCAAGGAATGCACACCACGCGTGTGATAAACAAGTCAGCGGAAGACTATTGTGCAGCGTGATGCATATGCACGTCCGGTGAGTCTCAGGTTCTCGAGTTCCGGAGCATCTTGCCTGAATCTCGTATGCGTTCATTCCGCCGACAGCACTCGCTCGCCCGCTGCCTGCCGCGACTCCTGACCCAGTTCAAGGGGCACGGATCTCGTCCGGTGAGTCCCAAGTCCTCGAGTTCTGGAGTATCTTGCCTGAATCTCGCGTACGTTCATTCTGCCGACAGCACTCGTTCGCCCGCTGCCTGCCGCGACTCCCGACCCAGTTCAAGGGGCACGGATCTCGTCCGGTGAGTCCCAAGCTCTGAATCTTGTGTACGTTCATTCCGCCGACAGCACTCGTTCGCCCGCTACCTGCCTCGCCCAGCGCGTGCTTCGCGGTGATAGCTTTGGAGGCCTCGACGCCCTTTTCCTGGTTGCACGGTTATAGATGTGGAGGCACGGGGAGCGTTCGTGTCACATCGTGCGGAGGGGACATTCGTCGGTATCAGTCTCTGGGACCTTTACGGCTATCACGCCGCCTGGCTCGAGGGCGTACTGAGACAAGCAGTATGACGATGCTGTACTACTGGAGGATGTCAGCGAAAGCACGCTGCGCGCGCTGACGGAGCTGTGGCACTTGAAGCTTGAAGACCAAGCCTACGCCGCCTATAAGTAAGCCATGGCACGTTATCGCTGCGCCACACGTCCACTAACCCGATTGTAATGGGCGTGATATGGTTGTTTTGAAGACAGTCTATATACATAGGTCGCCTACGCCAACCCACGCCTTTGCTTTTTCATTCGACGATCCAAACCTGTTCCCCGCCAAATCCCCCTGTCGATCCCAGCGTAATTCTACCCAGGTCGACCTTCAAGGGTGGGCGATCGAAGCGCTGTCGCCTAATACCACTCTTGTCAACCTCCCCCAGCAGTTCAAATAAGTTGTCGATACCTTAACAGATGATCACCGCGGTTGCTTGCATTGGCAAGTTCGCTTTCAATTGCGGAGGACCACCTATTACTACCCGTCTTGCAGGCCCAATCAGCTGCGATATGACCACGAACGAGGAAGCTTCTACATTGTGTACGAGGGATCCGCGAAGCGTCAGACCGCTCGACCGCGGTGCCTCGTCCTCAACCCTCCCAGTCATCGAATGTGAGATTCGTTGCGACCTCGATACTTGGAGGTCGTCACTGGATTATGATATCGTCGTTGATCCACCACCACAATCCATCACCGCTCTGCGTCACCATCGTTTCTCTTCTGGTGGCGGCGGCCTGTGGCTCACCATCACTCATGACGCGGTATTCTCGGAACAAGATCGCCTCCAGGCTATAACCCCCCCCCCAAAGATAAAGGCCTCGTGATGGTGAACGGCGCCAAGGTCGAGGTGGACCGTCGAAGAGATGCCAGAGCGCGATCTGAAGAACCTCACGAAACATAAGCGCGTTAAGGCAACTCGTGTCCCACTAGACCAGCCGCCTGTCCTTGGTGTCATTCGGAAGCGGAGACGCTGGACCCATACTTGGCTGAGAAGTTCCAGAGAAGTACACAATTCCATCTAACCGATGCACTCGGGCCGTCGCAGTCGATTACGCAGGCTCAATACCTGCCGCCGTCAACTCGATAATCAACCGGATGCTGCCTCGGTTTTGTTCTTGCGCCCTCTCCGGAAGACAAGCTTGGATCTCAACTAGCATGGACGCTTCGCCGACGAGACGCAAGCCATACATTCCTCTCGGTTGCTTTCAACCCCGCAACGCGGGCCCACTCGAGCCTCATGATCCCCAATAGTTCCACTAGCCTATCTCACTCGCCACCGAAGGACAATCACACCCCAAGACCTAGTCGCCTTGTGCCGAACCCTGCTTCACCTTCGACCCAGAGCCCCAGTTCATCCCAGCTTGAAGAATCCAGCGAGAACTTGGAGCCAAGTGCTTCTGAGAGTCGTATTCGGGCCGCACGCTCTCAATCTCCACGCTCGCGTGATGTCCGGTGCTCCTCTTTCATATTCACCCCTCGGGGAGAAGCAGGAGCTTGCCCTTCCTGCGCCCCCTTCGGACGGCGCAAAGCGTGACGCAGATGCTGATGGTGAACACGTTCTCCCGGTAACTTGCGTTGCGTATACGCTCCCGGCGTCCCCGCTTCACTCGGCCGGGCAGGCCGCCATGGCATCTGCTTCGCTTCACCCTCCCAGCACCATGGCCAGATGACGACAGTCGTCGACCCACTCACAAGCGAAAGAGGACCACATCCCCCCAACCGAAGATTGCTCTCCGACCACCATCTCGCTCGCCGACGACTAAGGCTCGGCTGGACAAACAACAGGTGTGTCTACGCTATTTCATCTTACGTCTCTTTGATGCTGATTGCGTTTTCCAGCGGGTCCGGTCTTTGGGGGCGACGACTCAATGGCTTCGACGATGCTAGTTCCGATGGGCGACGGCTTGACGTGCCACCATGGGGATGCCAATCTTCAACTGTTCAAGTCGATCGGTATCAAGCCTCCACGGTGCTGTGTGCCTTTGGACGCCCATTATACGAGATATATGCGCAGGTAATCACCTTTTTGGCCTGAGTTTTGGTGTGTTGGCTAACTTGCCTTGTTCAGCAGCTCATATGCGAGCAGAGGTAGCGGCATACTTGCTTTCTCCCCACCCTCGACGGGTGTGAGGACGCGACCACCCTTTCCAGTCCCGATCGGAATCTCGCTGCAGCCGGGCCCTCGAATCGCGATGCGCCCTGGCATGCAGCCCACCTGCAAACCCGATCCCCGCCCAAGATGGGAAGCCATCGCTCGCGTGCCCGGGTGACAGTCCGCGATCGCCCACGGGACGTCTCGGACATGTCCGGATTCATTTTTCTGGGTCCTGGCTCTGCGACCGTCAAGTTTGCGAGCGGTCGAGCAGTTGCGCATGGGGAGGGGCCGGTTGCGAGTGCGCTCGAGCCTGCCCCGGCCCGACCGCGTTCCGGCTCAGATCCGTCTCCGTCCGTCTACTGCGTCCGCCGGCGGTCGAAGATTGCTCTCAGACTCTCCCGCCGGCTGGTGGCATTTGGTCTCATCTGTCGTCTCTTCTGCTAGCGATGGGGATGCAGGAAGAAGTCGAGGTTCGTCCATGTCATTTCGTTTCATAGCTTTGTTTTCAACGTGCGTGTTTCATAGCGTCTTCCCCTCCGATCACGCACCTCAAGGATGGGGGCGTGAGCCTTCCACGACACGGATGCGACCCACTAGTGTCACGATGAGCGCAGCCCTAGATGTTCAAGTCGGTCGGTATCAAGCTCCGGCGCCGAGCGACGGTCGACTGCGCAGACCAAGTCTCGCTTCTGTGTTACCTCCAGCACCCGGTCGTCTGTCGACTTGACACCTCTGACCCCAACGCGCCTCCTCTCTGACCGCGCCTCTGCATTTCTCACGTCGTCGCAAATTCGCAGCCCTTCCTCCCACCCCCGAAGTCTAGTTCTCGACTGAGCCGTCGCTTCTTGACGTTCTCGCTCGTTTTCCGAACATCATCGTCCGACTCTCGACCCGGATTTCTCCTCGCCAGTGCCAGGTTGATGAGGAAGAAGAGCGCCCCTGTCTCGTTTGCCTTCGCACCACTCGAGTGGGCGCCGAGGGCGGGTTCTGTTATCACTTGGCGGGCGCAGGGCAAGTGCGCGTGCGCGCGCCTGCCGGAGCCTCTGCTCTGGTTGGATCTCTAAGGCAATGCGACTCCCTCCGCATATCTTCGCTCGCGAGACCGTCGACAGGTGAGTTCTTCTCCACCTCCTCGAATGTATCCGGAGGCATGTTCTCTGACTCTCCCACCAGTTCGTCTCCGGACGTCTCCGGACTCTGGGTGGCCGTGACAACTTTCAGGAACGCTCGCTTGTCATTCGCCACCTCGCGCATTAAGCGTCTTACCAGTACCCGGCACAGCATCCTCATCCTGTACGTTCGCGAGTTTTGTTAGTCGTGGTTACCTGATTTAATGACGCTTCTCTATATTAGGAGGCATGGCTGGAAGTCGCCACAGCCTCGAGTGGCGACGCGACTGAGCATCCAGCCACACTTGCAAGCTCGATTCGCACCCAAGTTCCGAACCAGTCGTTGCCCGGCGCGCGAATGTCCGGATGACAGCCCACGATGCCCCATGGGACGTCTCGGACATGACCGGAACCCTCTCTCCAGGTCCTGGCTGTCGGGTTTGTGAGCGGTCGAGCAGTTGCAAGGAGGCGATTGCAAGTACGCCTGAGCGAGGCTCCTCTCTGGCTTCCGGGATCCCTGTCCGGTCCTCCGTCCCGTCGTCGGCCCGCCGGCGTTCCGGCACTGCCCGCTTTTGCTGCGTCCGCGCGCGGTGGAAGATTGCTTTCAGACTCTCCCGCCAGCTGCTCGCGTTTCGCCTCGTTCGTCGTGTCTTCTGCTGATGATGAGCATGCGGGAAGAAGTTGAGGTGTGTCGATGTTCTTTCATTTTGTGACATTGTTCTCAACACGTCGTTTTCACAGGGTCTGCTCAGTTCGAGCGTGGCCTCAGGGATTCGAGGGTGAGCCTCACACGACGCCGGACCCAATCCACCATGTGCGGAACCCCAGATGTTCAAGTCGATCAGTATCAAGGTTCTACGCGCTGAGGGATTGCTCTAGTGGGGTGTGACGATGCCGTCGCTGTAGGTTCGTCTTCCGGTATGCTCCGCCCGTTTCACGTGCTGATATTCACGTATACAGAGAGTGGTTGCTCGAGACGACGTTGGCCCACAGATGTCGCGATGGATCCTATGCGATCCGAACACTTCAAGTCGATCGGTATCGGCCTTCCGCGCGGGGCGAGGCTGGACGGGCATCCGAGTCTCGCTTCTGTGCCACCTCTGGGAGCATGCGCGGCAAGGCGACCCCGACGGGCCTCCTCCCTGGCCGTTGCTCTGCTTCTTCCGCGTCGTCGCCAACTCGCCGTCTAGTTCTCCGCAGAGCCGCCGCCGCCGCCGCTTTACCGTCGTACTTGTTTCCCGAAGATCATTCTCCGGCTCTCCTCCTGGACTTTTCGCCATCAGTGCGGGGTTGATGAGGAAGAAGAATGTCCCTGTCTCGTTTCTTAGTGCGCGCGTGCTCGAGTGCCCGGTTGTGTTCTTGCCGGATGTTCTTTCTCTCTGCGACCTCGGTCGTCTCCTGGACTCTCCGCCTTGGCCCTCCTCGTCTCGCGAGATCGCCCGGAGGTGAGTTGTTCTCGGCCTCCTCGAACGCGTGCGGAGGTTTGCCGGTGACACTCTCCCCACTTGTCCTCCGGTCCGTTCGGCACCGCGCGTTGTGAGCGTCTTACCAGTACCGGATGGAACCTCTTATCTGGTGCGTTCGCGAGTTCCGTTCTCGTCGGTCTTGCGATCTGACTGACATCGTGTCCGGCAGGACGCGTCCGTCCTCAACTGTTCAAGTCGATCAGAGCGGACGCACGGGCGAGATTCCGATTCCGCATTTTGGTACGAGTTGTGTTTCCAGGCGGCCCCACGTTTTATCGAGTCGCATTGGAAGATCTTCTGGCGGCGCATGTAACCGGGACTACTTGTTTGTGCGCACCTTTCCGCCGGGTGACTTAGATACTCGTGGGGGCCAAAACGTACTTCTGTCACGTCCATGAGGCTTTCATGCCCCACTCGAGTAGAACGTAGTTACCGATGGAATGCGCATGCCTGTACAACTTGAAAGTGAACGCGCGGAGGATCCGAGATGGCGGCCGCCTTGTACGTAGCGTAGACTCTCCCCTTGCGCGCCGAGCGCCCGTGAGCAACCCAGAGTGCCTGCCAGTGCCCGTAATTCCCTAGAGTAGCTCAACCCAGTAGCTAAACGCAGACCAGCTAAACGCAGAGTAGCTAAACGTTGAGTAGCTAAAACTAGAGTAGCAGAGTCAAGAACTTCTTTCGGTCAGTCTTCGAGCGTGCCAAAACGAGGACGCGACGCGAGATTGCGATCTGCGGTCCCGGACGTGAAGGCGCCGATCGGGGGCGGACACGCAAGGCACGACATCCGAGTGGACGCGTCTCTCTCTGTTCTCTCGATCGCGACTCCCCCGCCCCAGCTCAGCCCGTCCACTCGCCCAGATGCCCTCCATGGCGCGATGCCTTCGGCGATGCATGTCATCCTCCTCGTCCTTCTCGTCCTCCTCGAAGCATTAGCTTGCTTCACTCTCCCTCTCTTGCGCACCAAATGGCCTCCCAAGTATCCCAGCAGTACGCTTGTCTATTTTCATCCCACAATATATACAATTTCGCCGGTGTCTGACCATTCATCGTCCGCAGTCCGCGCACAGAAGAGCTTCGGTCTTGTTGGTGGTACCCCCAATTATGACCCTATCGACGCCTTCCAAGCACCAGAAGTGCCCGCTCGAACGTACCAGTACAGCCCTGATGGCCGTCTCTTCGCCTACGCCATCCCTACCGGCGTCCGCATCTTCCAGGCCGAGAGCTCGCAGCTTCTCCAGGACCTTTCTCTTCCCAACATCGTAGAGATCAGCTTCTCCCCCCGCGGAACGTACCTTTCTACTTGGGAAAGGCCCCAAAATTTGAGGACGGCACCCAGCACAAGAACCTCCGCGTCTTCTCCGTCTCGACCGGCGAGGAGCTTGTCGCGTTCTCCCACAAGTCGCAGGAGGGGTGGGAACTCCAGTACACCATCTCCGAGTCCCATGCCGTTCGCCTCGTCGGCCCTGACATCCAGGTGTTCCGGCCCGCCGAGTGGTCCAAGGGTGTGGTGGACAAGCTCAAGGTCGAGGGTGCGACGTCCATCACCCTCAGTCCGGGACTCAATCCTTCGGTGGCCGTCTTAACTTGGCTGGCAAGGTCGATGTCTACGACCGCCGGACGCTGAACAAGATCACAACCATCGACGCGTCTAATACTTCGCATTGTGAATGGTCGCCTGACGGCCGCTTCCTCCTCACTGCCACCCTCTCCCCTCGTCTTCGCGTCGACAACAATAGATGCCTTCCCCGGTAGGAATTATTGGAAAAAGGGCGAGTCCTCCTGGAATCAAGACTGACCTATCCTCCCCAGTGATCCCAAACCACGCGCGCCAGGACTCGCCGATCGGCGACCGCCAGCCAATCCGACTATCCTCCGCGAGCGGACAGGCGACCTCCTTCCCGGTGACCCATACCGTATCCCCACCCGTTCTACCGGATCTCTCCACCCTTGCGACTTCAGTCCCTTCGCGGTCCGCACCGGCGGTCACCAGCCTACCCCAGACGGCCGACGCAAGCCTGACCACCTCGACGCCTGATACGCCAACTGCGACGCATGACGCGAGGGGGTTGGTCCAGACGCTGGAGACTGCTGAAGAACAGCTAACGGGAGTTGGATTTGTGCCCCCGGGTGGGCATTCCTTGACAGCATAGAGCGCAGGGAGATGACGATGATGCGGACCGGGTGGAAGCCAGAGCGGCGTCACCGTATCCCACCGTCTGCTGACAGCATGGACGCTCGCGCATAATCTCAACTTAATGAAGCATCGTCAGCACTCGTACTACAAGATAGGATCAGTATGCCAGCACAGCACGAACGTACGTGACAATACTTGTCGTGGGTTTCATCGAGGGCCATATCCAGCACGTGTAATATCGCCTAGTCGGCGCATATATGAGCACAGAACCAAAATCAAGGAGAAGGGACGTACATGAATCAATTATATGAACATAGCGTTATTGATACACGCTCGCATGCAAGGCCGTCGGCGCGTACAGCATGAAGTCCAAGTATTGTACCCATGAAGTCGGACACAGTGCGGTCTTCTCGCTCCGTTGTTGTACGAAGAGCAGAGTTCTGAGGTGTTTGCAGGGTAGATTGCTATGTTGAAGCATACATGAGCGGCCGATATATGATGAGAGAGAACCGAAACAGACATACACCTAACGCCACATACAGCTTTCCCTGAAAGACGTCAACTTCGTTGAAGACGCAGCCGGGTCAGAGCTCGTTGTGTTCGTGTGCCGGCTTGAGTATCGCCCCAGAGATGTTCGCGAACCAGGCTCCTTGGTCTTTAGACGATGCCCAATCTGCAATATTACCTGCGCGTTCTCTACCTTAGCTTACTGAAAAACAGGGCGGGAGAAACACGCGATATACCGCCAAAGAACGTCTGCATGTGGAGCCCTTGCACGCGTCCATCAGGGCCTTCGTCGGAGCGCAGGACGAGCCCGGTAGCGTGCAAGACTGACTTTCCGTCGATGTAAACCTCGATCTCTCCTGGTGAAAGGTACCCTGAGTCACGCGGCACGAGAGATGGAAGCGCGACGTACCGTCCTCTTCCCCATCGCGTTCATCTTCACGTGCTGTGTAACTCACGTGCACTGTCCGGGTATGAATCTGAACGCGCCGCGACCAACCGATGCATCCGTGAGGCGGCCGATGCCATGCCCGGGGGGATGGTGCTGAACTTGACCCGAGGTGCAACGATGATATGCTTGTCGCGCGCGGGCGTGAGGTAGGGCAGGTAGACGAAGCGGTCTTAGATGTAGGTTTTCACGATGGGGACCAGCGAGAACGTCGCAAGTCCACTTCGTTCCCTGCAGACCAAGCACTGAGTTAGCATACGACGTCGGACAGCGTAACTGACACAGGTGAGTATGGATTGTGAAAAGTAGATGGGGGCGTACTTACTACGCAGTGAACTGGATTCGCCGCTCGAGGTGCTCGAAGTCGTTGATCGCGTAGTTCAGGACGATCGCAGTCTTGAAATAAGATATCAATTAGCACGAACAACGACGTCGGGGTAGCAATCTGCCCGCAGCTCTTTACCGAGGCTGTCCGCAATTAACAGCCAGTCGGCCGCACGCGTGAGCCGGCCTGACTGTCGCGCGGGCGTACCAGTACCACAGCAGGATTCCAGTTGTCATCTGCGTGTATGCCTTCAATCGATCGAACACATCAGGAACATCAGCACGATACGTATGCATTGCTACGCTGAAAACTCACCTCGAAGTATGCAGGCAAAGTCCTAGTAAATTGCGTGGTAAAAGTTCCCCTCGACCAGCTTCCCAGCTCTCTCGGCTACACAGCATCCCGCACAGCGTGCGCGTCCCCTCCCTACTTTTCCTTCTCTTCCTCACCGTCCGCCTTCCGTAGAGCCAGCCACTGCTCCGAGCGCCGCTTCGCAGGAACGTCGACCTCCTCGCACGGCGGCCGTCCATATGGAAAGTCCGTACCGAAGATGGGGGTCCCGGGTCGTGCAGCGTGCCATGCACTGATAACAAAGGGCTCGTGGATGCCGAGATAGAGAGAGGGCGTACGAGACGGTCTGCAAATTGAGCTCGCGCTCGGGGCTGCACTTGAGACTCGCGACCACGTATCGTGTCCATCCCGTGGATGGTGAGAGGCAGGGCGATTCTCTCGGCACAGCGAATGTCGACCAGGTAGAAGCGTGTACCGCGGCTCAGGGTGACGAGGTTGATTGCGGCCGCCTACACCTCCGCGCCGTGCCGGACGACCACGAACGTCGATGTCTGTGGACATGGAAAAAGGAGAAGCGGAGACCGCATGTTCAGAACACTGGAGAAGGTGATACAAGGGCGGAGAGGACGTACTTGCAAATGTCCCAACGATGCACACCAGAACAAGGATGGACCTTGGAGTGGTCTTGAGTGTATGCAGCGAGAAAGTCTTGTCGCAGGTACCGGTGCAAGTCTTGACATAATTCATCAAGAATTGAGGAACCTAGGACCCACGAAGAGCTATGTTCGAGGCAACCGGCATAGAGGCTCAGGCAAAGGACCAAGAGCTAGACATCCGAGGACGCTAAACAAAGAGTTGAGGACCGAGATGATGAGCATTCGGAGAAGCGGGTGACTACAGAGAGCCTAGAGACTGAGGGTTCGCCAGGAACGGACAATGGACGGGAACGAACAATGAACGGTAACGGAAAACACTCACAGCGTCTCGATCCCCTCTTCCATATATTCGCGCTCCATAATGACCATCACACACCTTACAAGGCCATAGAATACGTCTGCAATTGTTGGCAAAGCGGAGGAACGAATGTCTTGAGCCAGGATCGAGGTTGGGGAGTCGGCAGCGTACGTGAGGGCGGATGAAGCGTCAATGTGTTCTTGTATTGGACTTTCTTCGACATCCGCACAGAGGGTATAAATTCCGCAGTCCTTGGAACTATTAGAGCGCGTTGTAAAGAAGGAAGGGAAAGGGGTGTAAAGAAGGAAGGGAAAGGGGTGTGTCGAGGTCCGGCCAGTGAACACAGCGGCTGCCGTGGACGAACGCATCTATTTGGCCATGTTTGCCCACCACGTCTGGCGCTTGCCGGCCTTGTCTCTGCAGGCAGTCACTTCGCCTTGCACCCCTTACCCCACAGTCCATTCTCTTTATCATTATGCCCCCGTGCGACAAAGCCACTCACCAAGGACAACAGCAGTATCCGCAGCCACGACCTTTTGCCGTGCAATTAATGGACAGGCATCTCTGCCACCTTCCCACCCGTACAGCGCGTCCAGACCAGCTGCAGCAGTTTCGACGATGACCCCCTCTGCGCCAGGCAACCGGCCCTCGCCGCACCGTCTCGACATTAAGACGATGTAGTGGCAGGCTCGTGCGCTCCGTCGACGAGCGGTCGTGCTCAAGCTCGAGCCACCCGGGCGTACGGGAGATGCAGAAGGCAACGACGACAGCATTCACAACGAGGACACGCTTGTATAGCCTGTGGAAGGGCATGGATGGTGCGCACCGGATTTCGACCCTATCGTTGGTCTACAATACCTGACTCTTTGTGTGCGCGAGAACCTCGGCTTGGCTGGGGGCTTCGAATGACCAAATCCCTCAGCTCCAAGCGCGACCACGCTGTGATATGAGACGAAGGCGCAGAAGCCTTCGCAAGCACTATAGCGTCGCGCGCATGTTCTAACTTACAATACGGGCGACTCGGGCCGCCCCAACAAGAAGTTGCTTCAGACGTGTCTCACAGTCGGCGAGCATTCGGACCAGCCGTGAGTCCACTCGCGGCCATTGGTTTTTTGCAAACACACTGATTGCAGGTATGATATGCAGGAGGAATATATCAGTCTCTGCGGATTTGATGCGAGTGTACATCGCCGAGCGCGGCTGATGAACTGATATCGCACATCTCGAGCGCTGAGCCGTGGAGTTCAACGAGGCTGCCAAGGCGAAACTCCTCTACCTCGGGGCCGGTTATGTGGTTGGTTTGTGCTGCTGCGGTTGCAGGAGTAAATGTGCGTTAGCTGTCCCGGCGTTCGGGGAGGAGTATGAAGTGGTGTCCGACGAAAACAGTGAGGAAGACTAAAAATACAGCAACCAGCTACGATGACAACCCGGACGACGATTATGTGACGGTCCTTGGGCGCACGAGGACCCGAGGAGAAGCGAGCGGGAGTACGGGGTCAAGCCGTGGGAGGTGCAGGTGCGACCCTCGCTCGCTCAGGATTGGCTCTTTTCCAGCGCTTGATGGCCACGTTGCTGACATGGGTCAGATTCGACTTGCAGGTAGACATGCGTGTACCTCTGCTCGGGCCACGATCGTAGATAGCTCCGGTAATTTTGTGTTTCTGACTGTAAGTCTCTAATCATTCGCCGGCGGGCTTCCTCGAGATCAATTTACTTATCCATTATTCCCCACCATTCGTGCAGCAATAAACCATCCGCTTCTTAGAGGCTGCAGAGGGGAGTTAATGACCCATTGTAGGACTAGAGTATTGATAAAATGGCAGCTTCGCTGACGCTTGTCAAACGGACGGCGGCCGCAGGGTCTTCCCGCTTCCGATCCCTTTCTGCGACCTAGGGAACT
Source organism: Ganoderma lucidum (assembly GCA_019426095.1). Lineage (NCBI taxonomy): Eukaryota > Fungi > Basidiomycota > Agaricomycetes > Polyporales > Polyporaceae > Ganoderma > Ganoderma lucidum. Next base: position 284,261 of record JABWUW010000022.1, read on the forward strand.
GAATCAAACATCTGTCAAATGGAGCGCAGGACTAGTTAAGCTCATGGAACGTATGGGACTCGACTGTTGCGCCAGAAATTGAGGGGCATGGAAAAGCAAATTGGGGGGGGGGGCTCTGGTTGATAATCTCACGGTTCAAGTCGCGTCAATAGCACGGTGGACCATCGAAACCCCCTTCTCCGCCATTGACCATGACCTCCCGTCGTTTCTTCGTCCCGTTGCCAGTCCAATCCCCGGACGGGTGAGTCTGGCTTCAGTCGTTAGCTGCCGAAACCTGCCCGTTAATCACGTTAGCGAAGATCTGTACGGGGGCAGTACTCTGACTGTATGCCTATCGTTTTCATTTGTCCCGACTCAAAATACGCTGCCGAGGTATCATCCACAGTTTCATCCGTCTTTGGGCCTTGGAAAGTCCCCGGTGTTGAACAACAATGGCAAGACCAAGACTTGTTGAAGCTCAACGCCCATCCTGATCTCAACGGTATTTGTGGAAAGCTATACGTGTTCCTGCGCTTGGATACGGGTCAAAAGGTTATTACGACGGACTACACGTATGTGACTTTAATTGTTGCGGTATCTACGGTGCGCGCTGATGGATTTATCATTTACTTCGCAGAAACGACATCTACCCTCTACTCAAGACCCCGGAGAGCAATTACGTCCCCATGCGGAGGGTAGAGACCCTGGCTCAGGCTCTCGTGTTCATCATGGCCAAGGGCGACACCCGTAAACTGCGCCGTTTAGGGTTCAGATGGGCGGAAAGGCGAACATCCCGTGAGGCTAAGTTATAACGTTTTCCTCCCGATTCTAACATGCGAGGTTTCGTTCAGCTCGTTTCCAACGAGGACCGGATGCCGACGACCATGCATCTACGCCCGCCCCCCAACATGACTCCGCGTCTGCGTCGGTGCCCGTCTCAACCCCCGGTGACCTTCCCTCAGGTCGCAAGGCGCCTCGCTGCACCAAGTGTCGTGAGCCCATGAAGGGACACAATAAGTCACGCTGCGGGAAGATAACCAGTTCGTCCCTGGAGGTAGCGATCAACCAGCTATCGCTCGAGGACGAGCGCAATCCGACCGGGGACCAAGTTCGGTCGGCGGATCCGAACTCTTCCGATGAGGCGCACTGCTTTATCATCTCTTCGAAGGATATAGAGCAGGTCGATGCTGCTACTGTAGCGCAGGGTTTGAAGTCTAGGATGATCGACCTTCCTGGAACGGAGTCAGGGGAGGTCGCCTACATTGTCGCGAGAAGCGCTGCCCCCCTCGAGGCTCTCGCTACGGAGATCACCAAAAATAATGACAAGGCACATGTTGGCTGGCTCCGTGTCAGCGCAGCCGCTGCAGTAGGCGCGATCACGGCGTGGGCAAGTCTGGCATACTTGTAAAGGTATATAGCAACTATTTATGCCGTAGAGTGTTTGCTAACAGTTGTGAATAGTCCGAGCAGCAAGGGCTGTGTGCAAGTTCACGGTGAGCTTTCCTCGCACCGAGCCGCATTAAATTGATGGCTTACCGCCAAGGACTTGCAGACATATGCATGGCCTCCGGCCGATGACCGAGTGTACATCTTCCCGATCGCGAGAGGTCGACAACTTCGCTGGCACCTGTTGCGCTACTAGACATTTATGAGCATAGTTCCCGAGACATCCGCCGTTATGGCGCCGTAGTCCTACTTCGCACATTGTGATATCTTTCCGAGTCCCACTAGAACGTCTGGCATATTGGAAGGTTCATTGCATATTGCGCACAGAATGGAATACGCTGGAGTTCACCTCCAGGCTCTGGCCCGTCCACTCGTGCCCAAAGTTAGATGGCGTGGTACATGGGCTTAAGTATGATAACGTCTGGACGGTTTGAGGGGGCACATCGCGCGCGTCTTGTCATCAGTCGGGTGATATTGAAGAACGCGGTTTTCCTCGCGATGCGACCTTAGAAACCCGGATCTTGAGTGGAGTCCGGTAGTGAAACTGATTCAGGGACTGAGGCCAAGGACATGAAGGACTACGCACAATTGGCGACTTGGGGGTCACATAGCACTGGCAGGCTGGGTTCTCTGGACGCGTGAGCCCGAAGTATGACGACAGGGTCACGCTTGGGGAATCTGGGACTTCGTTGGCGATTCTAACACCGATCAACTCGAGGCGACGCCCGCCGTTGCGGTTAGAGATATATCGACCTTGCGGCCTTCCCCCTTTCACTCCAAAAGAATTCCGGGGTCAAGCGGGATTTATTGCCCTTATGGGCGACGTAGAGGACAGTGCATTAGTATCCCGGCCGCCCTTCAAATTGTCTCAGTAGAAAAAGGTTGAAATGCGCAATACAGATGGAAACTCCCTGGAGCTAAACCGTTGACTTCGGGTGGCATGGGACGGAGTTGCCTAGGGCCTTACACTCGCAAGGAGCGGATGGCGGATCCACAGAGGTCGACATGATTACGTACGAGGAAGTACACACTCCCTTACTCCGAAGTTACTCGATCTTGATCTGGCAAGGGGCAATATGGCGTATGTACATCAGTATAAGCTAGTATAAGTAGCTCCCTCACGCCGATCTTGAAGGCAAGCCCCTTGCTCCGGCGCTTCGCAGCGCAGGACGTGCGGGGCACGAAAATATGAGCGGAGAAGGCGGCTTGTTCCGAACCCACAGGTGTCGGTGGGTGGGACTGAAGTCTCGATTATATAAGCCTTCCGGGACCCCGAAATCCGCTTGTGCCTCCGTCACCGCCAGCTTGTCCATCCCCCACTTATCCTCTTCTCCTTCCTCCCCCTCTTATTCTCCCCCTCTTATTTCCCCCCATCGGCTCATGGTTGCACATGGGTTTACCGTAAGCTTTCTCCACTTAATCCTCGCCCCTCTCTAACTCAAGGCCTCCCGCCCCAGGTCATCCTGAGTGGTCCCGCCGCCATCGCGGTTTTCCCGACGTCGGGATTGGCTCCGTTTGCTCAGCCTCCCTGGCGAACGTCCTCAGCCCTTTACGGTCAACTTCAGGAACATGACACAGTTTTCGCCTTCCACCTTTCATGGCTTCTGTGAAAGGACTGGGTGATCGCATTAACGATCATTAGGTACGTTCACCTCGAGTGTACTTTTCGGTTCAACACGGCTCGAGATCCCCTACGTACTCGTGACTGCGCGTTTCATGACGTTCATCGTGTCCTAAGCTTTGTCTCAAATCCTTTTTAACCAAGTCAATAAGCATGTTCGATTCCTCTTCCACTAGCTTGGCATTCATCGACATCCATTCCGTAGGATCGAGGCACACGTTTCAACGATACCTCAAATCTCCGCCTTCAGATTGCCAAGTCCATCCTCGGCGACAATATCCTTGCCTTCCAGGTTGAAAAATCTCTTCGCCGAGTGGGTGCCTTCATTACGCTTCAGACCCCAGTGTTCCCACAGCCACGGGCACCGGGCAAAGGATTACAATCAAACGGGCTGCCTTAACGAATTTGACATTTTGAACGCTATCAACAACGACGCCTCCATCCCCACCGGCGGCGATCTCGTCGCACCCCCGCCTGCGGGGCACGTGGACACTTCAGTCCATCTTCGACACTGGCTTCATCTCCAGCTATAGCAACAGCATCTCGATCCTCTCGGTCGAGCAATACCTGGACAGCAACTGCGTCACCGCATTCTTGAACGCGGGCTTTGGCAACCCGGTGAACCCACAGGGCGTGTTCCCGAACTACCTCTCGCACTCGGCGGGCAGGAACCTTATCGCACGGTACCTCCCCGCGACCCCCACCGCGCAGCGGGTGGGGAAGCAGTTCGTTGTGTTCGCGAACACCGCGTCGTACGGCGGGTTCCCGGGCGTGAGCGACAGTTTTAGGCGGTCGACTATGGCCTGCAGCTGACGTATAGCAATTTTATTGGGGCGCTGTCGCACATTGGTGGGCAGGCGTCGTACAACGTGAGTGCCCCTCTACATGCGCCCGTCGGCCCACAAAGGTTCATGTATGCGCCTCTTTGTAGCCCTTCACCCCGCCCCCCATAGACATCTCAACGACGCACGGATGGACGGTCGGGCCGATCATGCCCGTGCTTACCGAGGCGTTCGGCATGACGGACACATCGCGGGTGCTCGACCTCTTCGCGAACAACAACGGGCGGGGACCAGACGTCTGTGCACGCGATGTACGAGAACGGCGCCCTTACGCGCATGGTGCTCGTCGACTACGTGACGGAACAGTGTGGCCAAGGCGCGTATGCCCCTACGATCTCCATGGGCGGCGGTCAGACGATCGAAAGTAACGGCACGCCCGCGCAGGTGAAGGTGCAATGCCTCCTTGCGCTGTCCGTCCCGGAGAAGGATAGCGTTACGTGGGCGGGCCAGGTGCGCATACAAACAGTTTCACAGATCCTGCTTGCTAATAGCGGTCCCATTGACTTTCAGACGGTCAGCGGACGATTCGGGTGCGATGGCCCCGTCTCGGGGACCTCGACGATCCAGACGATCTCGCGCAACACCCTCGCGAACATTTGTCAAAGCCCGGTGCCCACCCCAGGCGCCGCGCCTGTGTTCTTGTCGAGCACGGCGCAGGGCGAGATAGACCCGTCGTAGACGCAGACGTACTACTCGACGATGGCGGTCCCGGGAACACGGTTCGCATCGGCCCGAGCGCGCTCGCGATGTCCAACGAGCAGAGCGGCAAGGACCGCTCGCTGTCAAGCACAAGACGGGGGACGCGCGCAGGGCGGTCGGCTCCTGGGTGCGCTGAGGAGGTGATCTGGTCGGGCACGAGCGGGAGGCTTAGCTGGGTTCTTGTGTTTCTGGATCGTGCTCTGGACTGTATATTTAATATCGCTCGCTGGACAGCCTTTGCCCTCTTGTATCGCATACGATAACGTAAGTTAGAGCTCCGTCTGCGGGACAATGGGGTGCTTTCGGTGTTGGGGGTGGATGACTAAGTCAATCTCGACGCTCGCCTGAAGTAGTGCGGGTGACCGACCCTACGCTCGAACAATGCATAAAGCTCTCGGATCTCGGGCCTGGTGCGTATTCCTCCCCTTCACTTCCTAATTGTCGCGGACGCTTACTTCCTTCCTTTTGGTCTCTTCGTACCTTCCGGGTATACGGGGCGGCACGATCTATGGTTGCTTAGCCCGTCCTCCTAATGTTCGCCCTCATTCAGTGTTTGGTGAAGGTGTATAACCAGGCTAGTGCCAATGAACCCGACTGCGACGTCGTGTTCGTCTGTTCCTTCAGCAAGCTTGGGAACATTAGTTAGATCGATTTATTGAATGTATACAACAATGTCTGGCTACAGCCTCCTCCCAAGTCCTATGGCGTCGACGTCCTTTGCGCTTGCGCTGCCGAATCAGTCGCAGCATATGTCTGGATTGTCGATCCCGCAGAGAGGAGACTTCTACGGATTCTCGATCGAAATGTCTGTGAGTCAGAGTCAGTGAGTATTCATGATTGGGTTAGTTGTTGTGGAGTATTGTTCATCTATCCATTGTAGCACAAACGAGTATCTCACAGACCGAGGCAACAATGTCCGCATCGGGTCGGCGGGAACACGCAGAAGATGCCATCGCTCATGAACGGTCTGCCAAATAACGCGATGATAGCGAAGGATGGTGGCGTTGTGACTGGGTCTGTTAGCACGGTGCGTCGCGTCCACCTCTATCATGTCCGGCTGTTTGTGACTACAGCACTCAACGCGGTCTGCTGGCACAGCCCCCCCCCACGCTGGACTATACGGGTGAGCTACTGCACCTGCTCGCCGACGCGTCCTCCCTGGTCAACGCGAGGTGGTATCTCGGCATTTCGACGAACGATCCCACGCACCTCCGACTGCAGATCGCTGAGCGATGCTATTTTGGGCGATAACGTACCTGGGTACCAGATCGGAAACAAGCCTAATCTCTACGCATCGTAAGCCTGAAATATGCTAGTTGCGCAACGTTAACCTGACCTTCGTTGTAGTCACCAGTGCCGACCCGATAGTTATACCGTCCAATACTACGACGAATTCGGGGTCATGGTCAGCGGGTTACACGACGATAAGCAGATCAGGAAAGCGGACAGGCTCATCGCTCCTAGCCTTCAGGGTACTTGGAATCCGTGGGGGACGGGCTACGCGGATGCATACTCGACCTCGATCAGCGGCGTGGCTATGGAGCCGTACGTACCCATCTTTTTGCATGCCTCCCGCGAGTAAGGCTTGACGGTACTAATTCCCTCAGCTAACCCGATCAAAACTGTGCCGCAGAGTTCCCGAACTTCCTGACCACACGTCCGGCGTGATAATGGTGCAGCCATACCTCACATCGCCCAGCAGCTCGGGAGGGAGTACATGATGTTCGAGATGAACGCAGCCTCCTGCGGTGGCTTCCCTGGCGTAGCGACAGCTTCGGGTCCGCATTGTGGGCAGTCGACTGCGGTCTGCAGCTAGCATACATGCAACTTCACGGTTACAACAACTTTACGGTAACAGCAACTTCACCAGCGCGTTGGTGGTCAGAGCATGTCGTACAACTTGAATGTGAGCTCATCGTCGTGCGTTGTCGTGTGCCGTTTCTTATCATTGTTGCATAGCTGTTCACCCGTCACTGCATATTCTATGCCGTACTCTCGTTGAATGACTCGTAACTCCTCCGACAAATTTGTCCCTGTTCGAGAAATGGACGGTCGGACCAATGATATGTACCCCAGGACCTTCGTGGCCGAAGTGCTAGGGACGAGCAATACATCGCCCGTTGTAGACCTCAATGCCAGCGTTGGGAACGAATTCACTCCTGCATACGCGATCTACGTGCACGACACTCTGCCACTCATGGCTTTGATTAATTTCATGAACGAGCCGGGCGTCGGCAGCTATAGCGCCACCACCCCGTGGTGGGGGCGCTTCAGCTGAACCGAGCGCTACTTCCGCGCAAGGAAAGGTCAAGTGAGTGTCTGTTAGCCACCGCCCGTAACATCATGAATCGCTGACGATGCGATAGGTATTTGCTCGCCTCATCCGTCAGCGAGAAGGATCAGGGGCCGTTTCGCAGCAGACGGTCGCCTGTCTGGAACCGAAGTGGTCCAAACGCGGAACCGCGATCAGTCTCAGTCCTCGCACGCGGGTACGGCCACCGTGCTCGCGCCCGCGGCAGCGCTCGTCTTCGTGTTCGCAGACGCACAGATGGAGGACGATCCCAAGGCAACGCAGACGTACTCAACGAGTGCGCTCACGAACTCGGTGGCGATTACGACTGTTCACATGGGGGACATGCCCCTTGCAGGCGCCGGCAAGGAGGTGTAAACGGTGCGACGTCGTTCATCCGCACTACTAGTGTAACAAGATAAGGCGCGCCGCCGTAAGTCCTCGTCGTATTATATTATTTGTGGGATGCCACCTCCCTGACCCCTACTACCTCGGCATCGGCTCGCGGGTACTTTTTGGAAACGAGCGTCGTTCTGCAGATGGCTATAAATCCATGCCTTTATTACTTACACCGTTAGGACAGACAGGCCGTGTATGACTATCCATCTATATGAAAAGAGGCGGGTAGATTGATTTCGGATCACCCTAAGGATCCGGAGGCGAGGCGCCTTTGTAATGCGCAAAGCCGAGGCCGGTGAGCGAGTCGGTTCTATGAAGTCAGTTCTCAGTTCCCACACGGGGCATCGGGTCGAAGGGGAGAGTGGGGGTAAGTACAGGGCGCAGGCGGGCGCGCCCTGGCTAAAAGGGGGGATAGCTGCAGAAAGACGCCGGCACCAACGACGCGTAGAAACGGGAGCAGGTCACAAGGCTGTAGTCTACGTTCGAGCCCGCGGCTGCCACTGCCACATCTGGATCCGCGCGTCTCTCCCGCTCTCCGCGTTCTCCCATCCTCGAGGTTCCGCCTTTCGTCCCGCTCGCCACCCTTGTTCTTCTTCTTGCACCCGCGTCGACACGTCATACGTCCTCTCGAGTATATAGCACCCATGTACGTACCTCGTTTCGGCGTGGGATCAACGCACTGTTTTGCCCTTGTTCCTTGTTCTCGCCGCGCACTCACATCCCTACGCTATGGGGCGGGGAGCCTCAGCCTGCGCGCTGATCTAAGCTCCAGTCCTGATGGGGTGCGCCTGCGCGCCCCGTCGAACCTAACTCTCTCTCTCTCTCTCTCCCTCTCCTCTTAGTCGACCCTTGACTGCGCCCGCCATGGAACGCCGGCCCCTTGTTCCCGTCGATATCATCACCGTTGGATCCTGCAGGCGGTCCTATCCCTCGACCCTCCCTACCGGCTCGTCTCCGTGATTGATCTCGAAAATTTAATGGGCCGCAGTGCTTCATGTTCATATATTGGAGATCAGTTGGCGATGCGCGGTCGTTGAGTGAACCGCGTGAATGCTTACAGATCCATGGAGCCCCCACTGCTCGGCGTGTTTGGCCCTTAAGCTACCATCCGGCCGCTTCAAGCATCGACATCGACAAAGGGGCAGCGAGGCCCCCACCAACACCGTCATGCTGGTTCACACTGCGCCAAAACCCTGATGGCCTCCCCGTTACCATTCTGTTCGTGCCGGCCAAAGTACTGAGAGGTCCGTTCTCATACGCCAAGCATTGGATTATCTTCCGCCACCCGGCGCCATTTGGTTAGGGTCCCTCGATTGCGATCAGGTGTGGGGCCGCTTCGCGAAGGGCTATTTACGCAACCATATTTCAGCCCGCAACCGTCCCTGCACACTCCCAACCGGAAAGCTCCTTATTATGGCAGGCCCCCGAAGTCGTCGACGTTACGCACGTTCCCCCGCTGCCCCACCGCCACCGCCGTTTACCCCTTGCCAACGCGGTGTTGGAGTGAGGGCGACCCATTCCTCCTCGCCGTTGTCAGGCGCCAATTCGTCCCGACTCAAGGTCGCATCCCCCTCCCCCCGTCCACCGACCGCTCGTACCCACACACCCGTCAATGCCCCTCCAGCCCCCCGTCATGGTTCGCGGTGCGTTTAGTTGAGTCGCACAAGCATTGTTCTCACCTAGCGTAGAGCTATGCTGCTGCTGTTGTCGTGCGAAGCCAAACGTCGCTTCACGATCGCCTCCTTGAACACCCAGGATCTCTTGCCTTGTTTTCGCGGGAGACTGCCGCTGGCGACGAGAGCGTCCCCAATCTGTGCGTATCATTCTCCCCGCCAGAAGCGCCCGCTGATCTGAGCCAAGGGTGGTACTCTCGGCGTTCCCCCGAACCCCAGCCGGCGTACATACAGCCTCACAGGCGAAACCGGTCAAGAAACTGCGGAAGCGAAATCAGGCTTATCAGGATGCACGCGACGCGGCCCGCCGTGCCCAAAGGAGGGCACAGAAGTCGGCAGATGGCCTCGTCGTTCACGGCAGCCTGCCAAAAATCGTTGACCTGAAGATCATCGGCGGCTTCGCCGGGCCCAAGGGTGCGAGCGTGGCCGCAACCCCGACACCGCGCATCGTGGCGTATAATGCCGGGTCGGTACCGGTCGCTAAGCGCGCCTCCGCCCCTCTCACCGCTCCATAGGTCAGCAGCTAGTGTACTGGACCTTGAAGGCCGTCTCATAGCATACCGTGGGTACGAGGGCCCAGCCACTCGAGCGGCAAATGCAGCAGCAGTCGCTGCGGCTGCTTACCTCTCCAATAACGAGCATATCAAGACAACCACTGAGGACGGCAGCCGTGGGACGTTCAAGAAGTATTACTTCATCCTTCACCGTGAGAGCTCTAAGGTCCGCCCAGCCTCGCGTCGTCTGCATGTTGCACGCTAATCATCGGCCCAGTACCCTCGCATGCACTCGTACTTTGTTAAGAACAGGGAGGTCGGCCTCCACATTGCAGATCTACTGCAGCCATTGCTGCGCCTCGTGAATGGTATGCCGGTACCCCCGTAGCAGTACCTCGCTCTAACTGACAACGGCGTTAGCCATTTTCCAAGAGCGCTTTCCGGCGTTGTACCGCCACTACGAAGGGGCGTTGAGGTTCGCGCTTGATCGCCATGGGGACCTCGTCGCGCCAATGTTCCCCTTCGCGTCGTTCGCCATCAACATCGGCGACGTCGTAGCGAAGCCTCATCGCGACTGCCTGAATTTCGGCCCGGGTCTTTGCTGCATCGTCCCCTTTGGAACGTTCGACCCTTGTCGGGATGCGCGCATCGGGCTCACAGAAGCTGGAGTCGAGGTTGAGTCCGGGCCGGGCACGCCAACGTTCATCCCTTCCGCAATCGTGACGCATTATAACACGCCCCTCTTGACTAAGGGTGCGAGGGGATCCGTGGTTCTCTGGACCAACGGGTCTATTTTCCAGTATTATTCGCTCGGAGGTCGCCCTGTTAGCGATCTCTCCTCGCACGAGAAGTCGGTGTATGACTCAGAACTTCAAGCCCGTATTCTCGAAGGCATTTCGCGCTTTCCCCTTATCTCGAGCTCCACCAACGAATCCCCTTCGTCCGGACACGATAGCGTATAGCTTCCTTCGTCGGTAGTTAGCGATTCGGCTGGGGGTTAAGTGCACGACGATACATATTGGGTACGGGCTAACAGCCTTGCTTTCCGACTTTCAGCCCCCGCTCCGAGAGCCGCCCCGCCCCACCGCTCGGCGCCCACAGAGGTTCCATCGTCCGCGGATCAGTAGTCAGCCCGCCTCTCGCCCGACTGCTCAGCCAGCAGTCGCCATGCACGAATCCTTCGCGCTTCCTAGACGGTTGTCCGACGTGGATTTGCTCACGCCCCCCTTGTTCGAACGCCACTACCTCACCCCTGCAGCACTTGGGAAGAGACGCGTGGTGGCGGCTATCGGGCGGCCCAATGGAACAAGGCCCGGTCTTGGGGGTTTGGAAACCGCAGCGTGGCCTCTCGGTCATACTCGCCAGGACCTTCCGGGCTCCGGGAATATGCGTAGACTCGGCAAAGTTCATCTGAGAAATACCGGCGATAGGGGTGTCTGAGCTGAACGATGCGGTGAGGCGGAGAAGACTCCGCAACGCAATCGAGGCATATGGGGGAACATCCAGGTGAAGACGCCTAGGTTGCGGTCCCCCGCGCCGCATCCAGCGAGCAGTTCGGTTGATCTGCCATGTTCGTCCTCCAACGGTGGGAGAGAAGTCAGCGTGCCTTCAAGGTACAGCGCCTCAGGCTGTGGCTCCACGCCGCGAATCACACGATGGCTGGCCCTCAACCAAGTCGTATCGTACAGTCTCCATAGCGTGATGTACATCGGTGTGCAGGCCCTATACGTGTGGGGGGAGCATATTGATGGTCCGTATGGCTCTCTAGAAATCGACGCAACAAAATCATGCATCACCGCTACTATCGCATACCATGGCATGGTACCTGCGCGCGATGGCTCCGTCGTCGCGTATGACTGCCGTAGTGTGGCGCTTCTTGTAGCAAAAGATATGATTGAAACTCTCCCCGAACACTCTTCTCGCGTTCTTAGCGGTAGCATCGTTAACCCGGCCCCTCGCCTTCCGTAGAGACTTCAAGATGGTAGACATCGGCAGCGCAACCCCATTTGTTGAGTACTTGGCCCAGAAATTAATCTTCCCAAGGCTCCTGAACTCCTTTACGAGAAACTAGGAGGCTGATTAGATGTGCGACTGTCCAGAAAAATGGAGGCTAACCTTGTATTCTGACCATCTCTGCTTCAACACCGACCACTGCTTGCTTCGGCGATAGCTATACAGAGCACGCCAATATACCAAGGGTATACTCGTTCCGTTGATTCGTAGGGGCGATGAGCGATTCCAAGTTGCAGGGTCGTCGTCCCATATCGCGTTGATGAGTTCGATGTTGCCGTGGCAGTGGAGGGGAGGGGGGTCTGGGATATCAGCCGATGAAATTGTAACGGTGCGCTCTTGCATGACAAGAGTTACGGGCATCTCCTTAGAATCGACTCGCGGCTCAGAATCTCCCAGTGGGCCACGATCGTGCTCTTTCCCAGTGCCAGTCGTCGGCTCAATTGGAGCTTGTACGCCGAGCGCGGCATGAAGAAGGTTCTGAGTCGCGTTACGGACAAGCTCCAGATCGCACACGAGGTTAGCCAAAGGGACATTTCCCAAACGTGCTAACAATGATGAGCCTATGCTGAAGGTTGAAGGCCAGCTCTAGACGAACTTACGCAGCGGAACGTCCGAAGGGTTGGGGGGAAAGGGATCCTGCTCTGGCCGGCGCCTGAAGCTGTTCGAAAGGCTCTTCGCGACCTGGCTTTGAGCCTCGATATTCTCCTCGGAGAAACTTTTTGCCTACGAAGGTATGTCAAGCGTGCTCAGAGGGCCCGGGGGGCGAAATAAAACTCACCCATGACAAGATCTTATCGCTCTCTCGGGTATCCACGGGGTCAGGGTTGCCAAGGGATGTGTACTCTGCGCACGCAGCATGTTGCTGCAGGTTTTGATGAGGAACAGGGCAGTGCGGCCGGGATGTATAACTTACGGCAGCATTCAAAGGGTTTTTCAACGGTGACGTGAGGTTTGAGACGCCGCGGTGTCGGCGCGGACCCTTGTGCATGTTAGGCTCGGGCCGTTTCAACCTACGACCTGGTATAAGACAAGTAGAGCCAACGAGAAGGTCAATGTGAAACTCACATGTCCCATGAACGCTGGTCACGGCTGAAGTCCCGCAAACATTGCTTATAGCTCTCTTTCGTCCTTCCGTTAGGTTTGAGCCCGTAACCGCGGATGAGGTCGAGAAGCTGCCGGCTTGTTTTGCACGATCTTCTCGGCATTTCAGCGCGGTCAGAACGCAAAGGCATATAGAATTACATACATATCGATCAGGGATGATTTCCACGTTCTGTCTGAGGTCAGGTCTGTAGGGAGAACCAGGTTTTCGGCACCGGCTGCCATTGGAGGTGGCGCCCGGCGGACAAAGGGACGATATTCAGAGAGGTCGGTCGGGTTGGACGTTATAAGGGCTGAGGACCGAGGGTGCGCGGCGGCTAGGACGGTGGGGGAAGACAAGTCAGTAAGTGCGCGGCTGACGCGTAGTGACGCCGAGCCTGAGGAACTTGGGCAGGGCTGGCGTCTGCCGCTTCTCACCGTCATCGTCCCGCCGCGTAAGAGTCGTGTAAGTCCATCGAAGGCTAGGAACCACACCGTGGCGCGAGGGAGATGGAGATTAGGTCCTCACGATCCTCCGCCTGTCAGTTCCGTCTGCGTAGTCCTTTGTTCTTTGTGGCCAAGAGCTACGTACATGTCTTGTTCGGCTACCATCAAGCGGGGCGAGCGATGCAAGTAGTGCATGGGAAGGTACGAGGAGCTACAATGACCCCGCTGCAATGGACTACACTAAGTCCTGCAATAGACTACACTAAAGTCCTGAATGGCTGATTCGGACGCCATTCCCTGGATCGGCCACGGAAACGAGCATGACAAACTGTTGACGTAATGGACATCGCAACCAAACATGCCAAAAGAAGGATATGCCGAGGGCCGCCCATTGCAATGTCGACCGGGCGCCGCTTGTCAGTACATTTCCCCGACCCCGCTCGATCCAAGCCTGCCTTTGGACCCTTCATCGTTCCGCGCGATTCACGGGGGCTCTAAACTGAAGGCTCTGGGTGGAGCGAAGGCAACTTGATTTCCATTTGCGGCCCAGGCTTGGAGTCTTTGTCTCGCGCTCAATTAGCACTAGTACTAGCAAGTCGCACCCCGTTGACGTCCCGTCACACTCATCATACTCCCAGCCTACAAGTTCCTGGCTACACGTTGCGAGGGAAGCGAAGTAGTGTCGCGGCCGGTAGCTACACGCCACGAGTTGTGGACGGGATGACGGCAGGTAGGGAGTTGCGTTTCGAATGGACATGCTCGTCGTAGCGGTAGTAAGCGATAGCGTTCAGCTGCTTGTGGGGGTGGTAGCGTGTAGCTCCGAAATGGACGCTCCAACGTGGTAGCGGCAAATCCAGTGTCACTCGTCGAGCGGCGTATGGGGACGACACACCCTTGTCATTCTTACGCCGTCTCTTGTGCACCGCAGCCCACGCAGCCTGCAAGTTCTAAACTCAAGGTAAGTACTTAAAGTGGCTCGCTTTATTAGTACGGGCTGATGCAACCCCCCATGCCTCGTACTTCGAATCCAACGACGGCCTTGCTCTCCAGCACTCAGCAGCTTGAGGATGGTGTTGTCTTACGGCAAACCGCACCCCGGATAGCGCCTCCTCGGTCCTCCAATGACACAGCGTATACTCTTCATATACCTTCCTGCGCCAACATGCCTGCCGACAAGTTCATATGCTCGCTCTTGCACGATTGCGGGCTGGACTGGGGGGGTGAACATGTAGATATACGTCGCAACATCACGTTGGTAGTGTGGGTGGATGTCCAAAAGGTGGGCCGTGCGCCCATTACCAATCAACTCAAAGTCTTGTTCTGACCGGTCTTCGTCAAAGGCGGTCGGTACATTTGGGCGGCACCGGAAGCATACGCTGAAGGTGAAGCTCGAACCTGGCATGTTCATCCGTGCCTGTGTAGTCGCACTTGACTCGTACGTGGGAGAAGTCGAGGGCACAAGCGTCCCGCTTTGGATGGAGCGTCTTTCGAACATTCCCAGCACATCCCCTTTGAAGTTCATACGCGTTTACAATTGGGTTTACCTCGTCATCCGTGAAGCCCTCGCTTCTACCGATGTAGGAGTACCCTATGTCGATTCGTGGTCCTCACTGGTTGAGTATGTTGGGCATATCAAGGTAAGCCTGCCGTGTTGGGCTTTAGATATGGATATAACGGTAACCACGTTGTAGGATTTATGGGATGCGGCTGCGCGGCCTCGGCCAAATCGTTCAATCCGTCCTCGCCCTGCACGGCGTTCTATTGACCTATTAGCAGTCACACTCGAGAGAACGGATACCGTAGAGAAGCCTGATCAAATCCCCGCGGTGGATGTCAAGTGATGAGACGGGTTGATGATCCTTCTTGAATGTCGAACGGTTGTTTGCCAGTCGGCGTCCGTTGTATTGTACCTGATCTTAGTATTGGCTGATGACGTTAGATTTGAATGAATCGATGAATCCTTTCTGCCAATGACCGGGTGATGCATGACCCAGGTGGCAGCCGGTGTTAAGCCGCCAGACAGGTAACCGAAAGGGTGCCAGCACGTGGTTGGAACCCCGATACCCTCCAAACACTGGTGCGCATGCCGCTAAGCTCCACGAGGCCCAAATTTGGGACCGGACGCCTGCCAAAGCGGATGCATACTCACTTGGGGGTGAGCGCGAGGCTCCGCCCGCTCACTGTCCGATTTCCACACGCAAAAAGGATAAATTCAACATGTACGGCTCTATGTAATGTGCCTTATAAGTTAGGAGTTCGTAAGGAAGAGTCAAGCAGGGGCACGGGCAGCAGAGTGGAATGTAGACTCAGAGAGGATAGTGAAGTACTAAGTACGGACGACGTGCTAGACGATGCGACGCTGAAGCATTGGAGAGAGGCGGAGGGGGGGTCCATTGAGAGAGACAGAAAGGGAGATGCATAGGCAGTTGGCGCGGGCGACGGGGCACATCGTCGGGTGGAAGAGAAGGTGAACTTTGGGAGGAGTGAGGGAAAGAGAGACTGAAGATGAAAGAATTGGCTCACGTAGTGGTAGCGGTATAATATGAACAAAAGCATTATGCCGGAAGTGGCATGGACACGGCTAATGGGAGGGAGAGGGTATATTGTCGAGCCCTGGTTACGGTAAGGGGCGGACTGTGAGCGTAAGAGCACATTGTAGACGGGATGAGAAAGTGAGAAGGTGAATACCTGCGGGGAGCAAACTGGCGATTTTTGCATGCACTCGAGCGTGACCAAGACTTTCCATACGCCTACAGTACCTACATTCAGCTCATGAATGCACGACCTTTCACAATCCCGTGCGAATGCGTCACGCTACGCATACTCCAGACTGCGACCCAGGGGGAAGCACACATCGCCAATATATGCGGGTCTTCTGCACACACCCGAACGGCCTCATTGTTGTCCGTGAAACAGATGAGGCGGATGACGACCTACCCTGATGGCATGATCACTGTGATGTCGCCGAACTCACTGGCGGGAATCTCGCCTTGAAGTAACCCTGAGCTTGCATTAGCGGCGGACCATCCCCTGCAGCACTCCCGTCACTTACCTGAGTCAATGGTGCCCTCGCCAACAGGAAGAAACCGAGACGTCTAGGCTAAACGACCACTTTATGTGTCGCCCTTCTTAAGAGCCTGCTCAGACCGGCCCGTCTAACCCTCCATCTTCGGATTAGCCCACGGAGGTCGCCGCGTCAGGAACACGAAGCCTGTTCTAGGGGATCTGAAAGCCTCTCGTCAGTTCTCTACGCCCAACCGTGCCAGTCCCGACGAAAGTCGCAGCAGTCTCAATCCGCCAGAGTACGCGATGACATCGGGCAACTGATCTGTGGATCAGTAAAATCAGCAACAGCTCGCTCTACGCTCCCTAAACACATACAATGAAGATACCAACTAAGACTGATAACCTTCTCTCCACCCTCCCCCGCCGTTTAAGGACCGAGCAGGCAGGAGAACCGGGGCCCGAGTACGATCGTCCTCTCGGCACTGGAACTTTTCTCTCACATGACAGCCTCGGGCGAAACCGCGTTCGTACTTTTCACGTGACCACCACCAAGAGTCCATGCCTATGGATAACCGATTCCTTCCTGGAATCGGAATTTCTTTTCAACCTGGCAACACCTCCCGCCCCCTTAAACGTGTATTACGATTCTCGACGGGCTCCCCAGCAGCTGCCGTCTAGAAATGCGGCCATTGGAAGCCAGGGAATCGATCGGACTATGTCCTTAATCGCACCGTCTCTGTCCAGTCGAATTTTGGCCATCAATCCTCTCCGCCTTCCTGCGTGGACGGATGCGGAGCGTTGTTGTTTGGGGGGTTCTCGTCGACGCCTCGATCTTCAGCCTCGAATGGTGCGTCGCGCCCTACTCCCATACTCCTTGTTCTAAAACTTACTTTCTCGGCTAGTGTTGCAACACCCTTTGAACATCCCCGCCTGCCCCTCCCTCGCGCAGGACTGTTGCAGTTGATCGCCGACGTCTCTGAGCCGCCGAACGCCCCTCTCAGCAGGGACCACATCACCTACGTCGAGGAGCGGTATGGGCGGAGCATCCCTCTGTAATTGCCCAGTGCGCTCTGCATCGATGGATCGCTGGAGTGCTCATTTGCGATACGCTTAACGACTGGTCTACCACTGGATGGCAGGACGCCGAGCTTGGCCAGAACTTGGTCAGAACCCCCGCGCGAAGGGAGTACCGGAGAACGATGTGTTCCTATATTTCACGAGCAAGGCAGCGATATGGAGTGCCTGTCAGCTCGCGTTGAGTGCTGGATCTGCGTAGAAGAGTGTCACCATCAGGTATGTCATCATTCCCCGTGGCCACAATAGACGGCTACTCACCAGAACAGCAGCTTCCCGCACACCGATACCCTCAAGATCTTGGAAAATTGGAGCTTGGCTGCCACTTTCTCGGTCATGGCGTCTGCAGGGACATCGATGAGCGCGAGGCTAACCGCTCCCATGAATCCGAATAAAACTCGAAGAGACGCCAGCCGATTCACCGAGTTCCGTTGGATCCGCTTCTGCGCTCGCTGTACGCGCACTCACAGACAAGCATTGGGTCCCAACCTTGGACAGAACTATCGGCGCATTTGTCAACATCGAGGTCCTGCCCTACGCGGACGTTATCGTCAGCAGCCTCGGCAAGAGCTTCGGCGGCGACTCGAACGCCATGGACGGCAGCACTATCCCCTCTCCCCCTTTTCGTCGCTATTTGCACCTGAGACGTACCCCCAGACCAGCTACAGCAATCGCCCCATTTGGACGCATTTCCGCGTTCTCCTCGCTTATCGACACTCGAGCTCCGTGAACTTACCCCATCGCACATCCGTAATGCGCAAAAGCAACCAAGGGTGATCCTACTGCCGAGTCTCAGAGGTCGATGGCGGCCGCCGGCACCAGTTGCAAGGACGTAGATGGAGGATGAGACACGCCTAGCAACGCGGCGCTCGCGCTCCAGCTGGTTCCCTCTCGATGCATCATGTGGCGGTCAAGTCTTGTTCGTCGTTCGGCGCCGGACTCCGAGAAATGCCGACGGCTCCATCCGGCAGGACACCGGCGGCGGTAGCGACGGGGGGCCCTGTTCACGCCTTCTCGTGTGGTTCTCCTTCCCCCCCTCCACTTCGTTTGGCGGAACGTCGCATGAAAATTGGGGCGTGGACCCCGCGGTCGGCCGCCTGATCGTCATGGGTCCAGGTACACTCTTCGCGTTGTTCAAGGACGTTGCCCCCTCCTCATCGCCCTCAGCACCACCACATCTACCTCATCAAGTTTAATTTCGAAACTGTCGGCCACCAGCTCATGATCGACCAGCTCTTCGAAACGTGCACGCTGCTCGTGACCCTTGGTGACCCTTTGCTGGGCGTATAAGCAGTGCAGTCGTCCGCCACCGCACCATCAGAGGCGGTCACCGTCTGTTCGCTCTAGGAGACCACCTCACGTCTGGCCGGCACGAGGAAGTGCTCAACGCACGCTCGCTCCACCTCAGTGATGCGCCCTGGCGCGGTGCTGCCTGACTCGTGTTCAACTCGAGTACCGTTGACCAGCCGAGGATGACGGGCGAGTTGCGGCCCCTCGAGGAGGGCTCCGAGGACGCTGTCATCGGTATCATGTTTAATAGCCCAGCATGCTAGGACCGCGCGCCTTCCGAGGGACAACGCGATTGGCGAGATTGCAGGCGTAGTAGTCGAGGGCTGGCGTCACTCGCGCGCGTTCTCAATACTGTTGATTGGTTCTGTGGCTAGTTCGTCCCCGTGGTTGGGACGTTCACTGGCTTGACGGGTGTGGGGTTGGGTATGCCACCAGTTAATATGATCAGTAAGTATATTGCCGGTATGACCTGCGAAGCGCTAGTAGATCTCGCATAATGTGCACGACCTTCAATGGGAAAGCGTTAGAAACTGCATGTTCGACGTGGTGCGCGGTAATAGACGCAAGAAAGGCATACATGAATCGGTAAAATAAGTGATAGTACGGGAGATGGGGTCTGCTAAAATCCATACAAGCTGTGGGCCTGTGTGCCGTGAACACGATACAGCGACGCAGTCAGACATCTGGCTCAACCGACACTGGCAATGTGTGCGATGGTAGAGCAAGATAGAAACCTATGTCTAAACATACAAAAAAGCATATGGAGTACAGCCTTTTCAAACACGCCCGACGGGACAAGCGAATGTAGCACGACCTGGGAGTCCAGACGCTGGGACGCGGCCAATGCCTTGTGTCGCCGATCCAGCATGGCGCACCTAGGCAGCCTTGCTCTCCTTCAAGAGATGCCCTATGAGAAAGCTTGGGCTTGCAGACTCCAAAGCCTTGCATACTCTCCCTTCCGGAGCATGAGATCACAATGAGTACCAGATTCGACAATCCCCGTCCCATCCATATACCTACGAAGATCGTGGTCAGCTGCCATGGGGTTTGGTCGACGAGATGGGGGAAAAACAACACGAACAGAATCAAGTCTGCATATCCTGTGAGGTGACCGAACCGATGTGAAGAAAACAACATCGTCTTGGCGCCTCGAAGCTCCCTCAGCCGGTTGAACAAATCTATAGATACATCAGCGCAAAAGCCTTTGTACATGCACACCGAACGGTTGTAGGTGTGTAGTTACTCACCGTGCTCAGCATCAGGGTCGAGTGATGCACTCGGCTCGTCGAAAAGTAATAATCCCACCGTCCCTTCGTCCTTGACAACCGATCCGAACAATGTTCTCGCCCTCGACAACGATATCAGCACGTACGCAGGCGTACACACGTACAGATGATGGCGACTCACACAGCGAGCCTCTGAATCTGGCCGCCACTCAATCCGGCGGCTTTGTGGACACCCGCCGCCACGCGAAGCGACTCGTAGCTCACTGTCTGTCCACTGAGCGATTTTGTGCCCTCGATCGCGCCAGAGTATATGGTAGGGACCGGTTGCACGAGGTAAGTGTCTAACCCCTTCGGCAGCTTCTCAATGAAGCTCTGCGCCCCTACGAGGCGGGTCACTTGCTCCACATGGTCTTCCGATGACTGGGTGGAAGAATGATAGGTAGCCGTAGGATCACCAAGAACGATGTTATCGCGGATCTGCTGCGACATTAGCGATGGCATGTCATACATTTGCATGGGATGTTATACGCACCGAGAGCGGAAAGAGGGTATAATCCTGAAAAAGAACGGACATGCAACGCCGAATATCGTCGAGTTTGAGCGTGCGGATGTCATGTCCGCCGAGAAGGATTCTGCCCTCTTGCGGGTCGTACAGACGTGTCGTCAGCTTAAGTATTGTGCTTTTTCCAGCGCCGTTTGCGCCGACGATAACCTGTGGTTGAGTTTGTGCTGATTAGAATCCCATCGCCACGATGATGAACGTAACCTACACAAAGCTGACCCGGGAGGAGCTTGAACGAAATATTCCTTAACGCCCATTGATCGGTATCGGGGTATTTGAATGATACATTCCTGCGTGACACATACCAGCCTTCACTAGGATCCACACTGCCTAGCGTGAAGAGTACCCACCGGAACTCGAGCTCGATCCCCATCTTAACTTCAGCGGCCTCTTCGGGAAACGGCACAGTCCCATCGGGAACGACGTTTTGAATATTGATAGATTCATATAGCTTCCGGATGGACTCGAGCTGGTTGCCGACAGAGTTCGTCCTCTGGATGATCTCATACACCGTAAACCCAAGCCTGTGCGTCGCGTTCTGAATCAGATTCAGTGACGCAAATGGTGCCGGGGTCCCTGAACTTGACGCGTGTCGTGCGGAACAAAAGGTGAAATACATCTAGTACATTCGAAGGCATGCCGTGTCACGCAGGTCAAATTCATCTGCGCTTGAGGGAAGAATGGACAGACGCACCTGAGGAAGCTCCTTGAGGGGCTCCGCCAATACAGTCCACCTACTCGGGCGACGCATGACCCGCTCTTCCACCTCGCGCCAGTCCGCGTCCTCACCTCCAACGCGCTCCGCAGCCCTCTTGAACTCCGATACCGCGTATCCCGCCAGCCCACCAGCAACTAA